>OY856411.1:140223166-140823166 GCA_963693085.1 Alisma plantago-aquatica | reverse complement strand
AAGAAGACTTGGGACATTATCAAAGAAGACTTGATTGCTTATGTGAGCTGGTTCCTAGAAGGGGGAAATATGGTAAGACAGGTCAATCATTCTTTCCTTGTTCTTATTTCAAAAAAGAAGATTACCTCCTCTCTTGCTGATTTTAGACCCATAGCATGCTGCTCTATACAATATAAAATTATTGCAAAAATCTTGGTTGCAAGACTGAAGATGGTTCTTCCCTACCTCATATCTGCAAATCAAGGGGCTTTTGTGACTGGTAGAAGCATTAGTGACTGTGCTCTTTTGGTGGGGGAATTCTTGCTGGATTACAATGTCCTGAGAGGAAGTACGAAAGCCAACTTAAAACTAGATGTTTCTAAAGCCTAGGACAGTGTCAGATGGGAGAAATTATTGTAGATCATGCAGCAGATGGGTTTCAATGAATTGTGGATTGGTTGGATGAAACAATATTTTGGAACCACAAGCTTTTTTGTTATGGTTAATGGCACATCTGCAGATCTTTTTAGAGGGGGCAACAGACTGCGCCAAGGTGACCCCCTATCACCTATTCTTTTTGTGATCGTCATGGAGTATTTAATAAGAAAGATGTAACAAGCTGAGGAAAATAAAGAAATCAAGCCTTATACAGTGCATGGAACGAAGGTAATGACACATTTGATTTTTGTAGATGATGTTCTAGTGTTTGTAGAAGCCAAACAAAACTACCTAGAAAATCTTAAAAATCTACTTGGGGAGTTTAGAGAACAAACGGGGCTGTGTGTAAATGCAAACAAAACACATATTTTTTTCTCTAAGAATTGCCACCAGATGGAGGATAGGCTAGTACAAGCTATGGGTGTGGAGAGAGGCAACTTCCCAACAAAATATTTGGGCTTTCTCTTAGCCAGAGATAATTTGCATGTTAAAGATTTTGCTGATTGCATTGATAAGGTGGAGGAAATGATTAACTGATGGCCAACACAAAAGACATCTATGGCAGGACGAAAGATTCTGATAAAAGCTTCCATAGAAGGACTACTTATTTTCTAGGTGAAACAAGGTGAGATCCTGGGTTTTGTTTTGGATAGAATAGAAATGAAGATGACAAATTTTTTATGGGGAAGTAAACATAATCATATGAAATATTCTAGATTGGCTCTCCCAAGTGAAGGTGGTCTGAATTTGAAAACTCTCAGAGACATTGCAAAATGGGGAACTATGCGAAGAATCATCACTTTTCAAGAAGGAACTTCTATATGGGGAAGATGGATGAGAGAAAGATATCCAAGAGGACTGGATTTCATACCAAAGACAAGGGAAGGATATTCACATACCATCAATGTCATGACAGAGATGTGGCAATAAGTAAAACACATGTTTGCTTCAAGCGAAACCAGTGGATGGCGGCTTAGAGATTAGAAGCTATGCATTTGGGAGGTGACCCATTCCAGAGGTACAAAGAACTTACTCGGTGCACATATCTGGACCGGTAGGTACGTGCCGAAGTGGAGTATGTGTGTATATAAAAATTTTCACAATGTTCTTACTACCTTGGACAGGATAAAGAGTTGGAACTATGAAGTTTCTACTCTATGCTTGCTATGCCAGGAGGGGGAGGAAACCCATAAACATCTTGTGGGTGAATGAAAGTTTACAAGGGAGATACTGGAGTCCTTATAAAAGGAATTCAGATTACAAATTTAGCTTTCTTGGGACCCAAGAAGAATGTTGTCCATGTGTAGTAATGATGAGAGGAAGAAATTGCTGTTTGTTGGTCTATGCTATCATATATGGGAAGAGAGGAACGCCAGAAGGCACCAAGGTGCTGCTTCACAAGCCACTAATATCTTTGTTAAAATATGTAAAAGTGTTAGATGTAAATTACAAATTAGATAGAAGAGTGAGTTGTAACTCTGTGCTAGATGTATGGCGTTGGGTTTGCATGTACTCTTGACCTCCTATAATTTTAGGAGGTAGTCATAATATATTTACTTGATTCCAACACACACATGAAGTGGCTAGAGTCTGTGCGGTGTAGAAATTGAATGCTTGGCAGGTGTCTGTTGTACATATTTCAGACCAGCAAGTCATAATTAATTGCAAAAATAATAGAGGCTTACATATATGGTTGACAACTGTGTATGGTCATAATGATGGTAAATCCAGGTTGAATTTATGGAAAGATTTGATCTCTCTTTCCAAGCAAGTTAGTTTACCGTGGCTGGTTATTGGTGAGTTTAATACTGTCTGGCTATAGGCTGAGAAGAAAGGGAGGAGATTGACATTAAATGCAGAAGTAGAAGCTTTTAACCAGGCTATTGACAAAGCATGTCTTTATGAACTTCCAATGGTAGGAGGTGATATGTTTACGTGGAATAATGAAAGGGATACTGAACACAGGATTTATATTAAGCTGGATAGAGCATTAGTAAATGACGATTGGCTGTGAATTTTTCCTAATGTGTAGGTTAAGGCAGGAGGATCTGACCTCAGTGACCATGCACCTATCTCAGTCCAAATTACAGAAAAGAAACAAAAGAGGAAACCTTTTAGAATTTTAAATTATTGGGCTGATTGGAAAGGGTTTAATGAAGTTATAAAGGAAGGATGGGATACACAGGTCTCAGAAAATCCGATGTATTTGTTTACAGAAAAGCTGGCAAGTACAAAAAATCTACTGAAGAAGTGGGTGAAGGAGAAAGTGAACATCCCAGATCTGATTAAAGAAACAAAGAGAGAATGTAAGGAGATTAGAGAGTGGCTGTTAGTTGACCCCCTAAATCCAAGTCTAATTGAGAAAGATAGGGAGCTAAAGATGATGTTGGAGGACCTGAAAGAAACTGAGGAAAAATTCTATTGGCAAAGAAGTAGAGAGAAGTGGATGGAGGTTGGTGATAGAATTACCAAACTCTACCATTCTACAGTCAAAAGAAGGTGATAACCTCCTATTTTAGTAGTTTATCTTAGTCTTTTTCTTTAGTTTTCCATACTCTTTTTACGTTTATACAGTACATAAACCTAATTTTACCCCTTTTTGTAAATACATCATCAAACTAACTTTTTCCTTTTACACTTGCAGAAAAAGCACAAAAAAAGCATAAAAGAATAAACCAACCTCAAGGCCGCATGAAGCCAAACGGTCCCAAGACCGCATGGAGTTCAAACGGTCCCGAGACCGCATGAAGCCAAACGGTCCCAAGACCGCATGGAGTTCAAACGGTCCCGAGACCGCATGAAGCCAAACGGTCCCAAGACCGCATGGAGTTCAAACGGTCCCGAGACCGCATGAAGCCAAACGGTCCCAAGACCGCATGAAGTTCAAACGGTCCCGAGACCGCATGAAGCCAAACGGTCCCAAGACCGCATGGAGTTCAAACGGTCCCGAGACCGCATGAAGCCAAACGGTCCCAAGACCGCATGGATTCAAACGGTCCCAAGACCGCATAAAGCCAAACGGTCCCGAGACCGCATGAAGCCAAACGGTCCCAAGACCGCATGGAGTTCAAACGGTCCCAAGACCGTTTGACGCCAAACGATCTCAAAACCGTTTGAGACGCCAAACGGTCTCAAGACCGTTTGACGCCAAACGATCTCAAGACCGTTTGACGCCAAACGGTCTCAAGATCGTTTGACGCCAAACGGTCTCTAGACCGTTTGACCTCACTCAAGGCCTATAAATAAGACCTCAAGGGCCATCCCTGGGGAGGGCCGGAGTCCAGACGTCCATAGGCTGTCTCTCTACTACCAGAACAACTCCATCCACCGCCCGAGGCCGCCGGTCTGAGACTCACGTTCCATTGCAAAGCTACCTTCTCTCTCATCAACAAAGAAGGTGAGAGGAGAAGATCCGTCGTCAAGCAAGCCACGAAGGGTGAAGATCGTTGCTCTCTCCACCAAGGGTTCAACCTTATCTCCTCAGTGGAGACGATGTTCTTTCTATCTCTTCTTGCCTCCTCCTTTGTTGCTCCCTCTATGAGGAGCGAGTAGTTCCATCCACTGGGGCGTGGGGACTAGCCCCGCTGCCCATGTCTTGTACTTTGTACTAAAAAGATGTTATCCTTTCGTTTTAATACTAAATCGTTCCATACATGCTTGAATGATGGCCACGTTCTTGTATGCATCTATTGTCTTTTGTTGTGGTTTGTCTACGACCGCTCTCGAGACTCGAATACCGATTTAGTGTTGGTTTCTGGTGTGTGTATCCACCACGCATCCGTTTCGGTGTCTAGGAGTGTATCTCAAAGAGTGGAGTAAACTCACTATCATCCGTTGCACTTCCATCTGTATGGAAGTAACCTTGGTAAGTCGAGGAACACGCTTTGCGAGGGGAATGATGTAAAGCATGTGACCATTTGATCGGGAATGGCTGGCGTTGCAACATTCCCGCACTTCTCGTAGCTAGGTTATCCGAATAGGAGACTAGGCCTACAAAGATACTATTCGATTTGATAATTATCGCTCGCTTGTTAGTTTTGGATGCACGTTTCATGAGGTTGAGTAAGATTCTCTCTTTGGAAGACTACATATCTTCATTGACACGTAGAAATGTACCGAATGAGAGCTACTTAACCCTTGAAGGATGCGATGCATTGCTCTTGTCTTATAAGGCATCGGTCTTGTGGAACATCGAAGGATGCAATGCATCGCTCTTGTCTTACGAGGCATCGGTCTTGTGGAACATCCTTGGATGCAATGCATCGCTCTTGTCTTATAAGGCATCAGTCTTGTGGAACATCCATGCATCTAGCTTATAAGTCTTGCTTGCTTAGTACATATACAATGCATGCGTAGCGGTGGTAAATACCTGCTTAACCCCAGTGATTCATCATCATTTGTTAAATCTTAGTTTTACTTGCTTTATTACTTTTCATGCTTTAGTCTAAAAACCAATCAAAATCCAACCTTTTGATATAAGTGCCAATTAGTAAAATAACTAAGTGAAGTGCTGTACGTTTTCCATCTTGTTGCTTGCAACAAGACCGTTGTCTTTTGGGTTCGATCCTAAATCTGTACTATGATAAGGCTTCCATACTCTTATGGGGTTGGAGTTGTTATCTAAGCACCAGTTCTAGGTAAACCTAGGGAAGACATCAATCCTCTCTAGGGTTTTTGGTGATAGAACTCTGGGACTCCCATTGGAAGACTGAAAATCTTTTGGTGTAAGTCCCAGCTCCATCAAAAAATGGCGCCGTTGCCGGGGACAACGGAACGTCAGTATTTCACTTAGTTTATTTTTCTAGTTGGTTAGGATTTTACACTTTCTTTTTGAATCATAACTCATCATCTTCTTGAAGCTTTCATATTGTCTCTATTATCTAAAGGTGTTCTCTTTTCTTTACTCAGGTAGAACCCGTATATGCAATCACCGCATAATCGAGGATTCTCCCCTGATCCGGAGTTCGACTCCGAGGTAGAGAGAAGTTTCCACCGCAGAATCCGTCTCAATCGCCAACGCGCTAGTCAAATGGCTGACGAACAGCATCAAGCCGCTTTGGTGATGGAGAGAGTCAATGCTGCTATCGCCGCACAACGGGCACAACTCATTGCAGACACCCGTGCCCAAATACAAGCGGAGATACGAGCAGAAGAGCAAGCCCGCATAAGAGAAGAGACCGAGGCTGCTCAGCTCGAATTACGAAACAAGCAACTGAGGGACTATGCTGTCCCGAAGAATCACGAAGACAACCACCCGGTCCAGCCTCTGATCATCAACATCCCAAACTTTGAGATTCGGACCCAGTGGATCCAGATTATGCAAGGAATTTCCTTCTCAGGAGGTTCAGGAGACGATTGCATGGACCATTTGAAACAGTTTAAGGCATTATGCCGCCTGGTCCCGCAAGCTGGTATTGCTTTTGACGCAATAATGCTCCACCTGTTTCATTTCACCTTATCTGGAAGGGCCTTGAGTTGGTACAACTCATTGGACAGAGAACCCATCATAACCACTTGGGCCCCTCTAGAGGAAAAATTCTTGGAGAAGTTCTTTCCACCCTCGCTTACCTACAAAATTAGAGGGCAGATCAACCATTTCTCCCAGCTACCTGGAGAAACCCTCGCTGAGGCATGGGAAAGATTCAAGGAATTTCTACGCAAATGCCCTCATCATGGAATTTCACAGAATCAATTGATTGAAACTTTTTATCGGGGGGTAAGCGATGACATTAAACAGTTCCTAGATTCCTCATCTGGAGGAAATTTTATGAGGAAAAACTATGAAGATGCCTGGAAGATCGTTACCTTAGGAGCCGAAAACCAGTCCAATTGGGGGCGGTCAGTCGGAAAAGGCGTCTTAAAAGTCTTTAAAGCTGAAGAATCTATGGAACTAAAGTCAATAGCCGAGGCTTTGAAGACAATCACTCATAAACAGCAAACCCTTGAAACAACCCTAGGGGAAATTGATAAGAAGAAAACCCCGCTGGTTCATCAAGTCAAAGCCGTCACAGGATCCTGTGAGGCTTGTCATTCTTCGGATCATCCGACTCTTTCCTGCGGAATACTCTATAATGTGATGATGGATCTGCATCCACCACCACAATCCTATGAGGCCATCACTAATCAGGCTGAAGATCAGATTCCGGAACAAGTCAATTCCATCCATACTATTCCCGGACAAGTTTATTATAATCCCAGTCAACCAAGGAACCATCCTGGGTTCCAGTATGGGAATCCTTCTGGAACTGCAAATCCGCAACATCAGACACAAGGGGGATTTGACAATAGGCTGCTTCCTGGGTTTCCAAACAATTTTAACCAAAATCAAGGGAACCCAAGGAACAATTTCCCTAGGGCTAACTACCCTAGAAATCAATCAGCCTACTATCAGTACACTCATCCCCCGCTTCATCCGCAATTGCATATTCAACAGTCTCAACAACAAAACCCTCAGAAAAATGTCACTGCACAACCGGAAGATGAGCTATCTTTGATAAAACAAATGCTTCAGTCTCAGCAAACCATGCTGGCCAACCAACAAGCTCAACAGAAGGCAGTTGAAGCACAACTTGCCCAGATTGCTGCACAATTGAAACCCCCAACATGCATTTTTGATGGGCAGCCTGAACCAAATTCTAAGTACGGGCAAAACAAACACGAACAGCTGAATGCCGTCACCACAAGGTCGGGACGCATTCTTCCTGAACCCATCAAGATCACTCTAGATGATGATGATGTGCCCACTTTTATGACGAAAGAGATTTCGCAACAAGGGATTGAAAAATCCTCCGAAGGCACAAAGGACGAAAACAAAGAGCATGTACCTGCAGAATCCAAAGTCCCGCAATTCAAACCAAGGATTCCGTACCCAGGCAGACTGCAAGAAACAAAAATGGATGCCAGGTTTCAGAAATTCAAGGAAGCAATGAAGAAACTTTATATTGACATCCCACTCCTTGACGCTCTATCCGAAGTACCAGCATGGGCAAGGTATCTCAAAACTTTGCTATCGCGTAAGTATATCACCAAAGAGCAGGAGACCGTCAAGCTCACTCAAACCACTTATGACATCATCCTGAACAAACTACCCAAAAAGAAGAAGGACCCAGGTTCCTTCAGAATCCAATGTTGCATTGGAAATGCATCCACAAAGAAAGGGTTGGCTGACCTCAGGGCTAGTATATCCATTATGCCCCACTCAATGTGCCAATGCCTTGGTTTCACTGACCTGCTGCCTACAGCAATGACTATTCAACTAGCCGACTCCACCGTAACCGCACCGTTGGGAATCATCGAAGATGTCCCAGTAAGGATAGGGAAGGATGCCTACGTTCCATGTGATTTTGTCATCATGGATATCAAAGAAGACTTGAGGTATCCGATCATTTTCGGCAGGCCTTTCCTAGCTACAGCCAGAGCACTAATCGATGTAGAAGCTGGAACCATCATTCTTAGGCTCGGAAAAGAAGCAATTCAATTCCGCGTCCTTGATAGTATGAAAGGTCCCAACATCCAAGAAGAGGTCTTTCTTTTAGACGCAATTCAACAAATGTCGCAATTAGAAATCTCCGAGCCAATCGACGAACTTGAAAATGCTCTTATCAATCCAGAAGTTGAGTTCTCTGCAAATGAACTAGTCCAGCAATGCATCCAATACCTAGAAAAGATAGAAGAAGCACCAAAGGCTACTTTTGAAGAGCTTAGAGCCATCACTACCATTGAAGCAGCAGAACCATTAAAAACCCCTGAATTGAAGACTTTACCTACATGGCTTAAATATGTTTTCCTGGATAAGGAAGAGCTATACCCAGTTATTATCAGCTCCACCCTTACCGAAGACCAAGAAGTCAAACTTCTGGACAAACTAAGGAGGCACAAAAAGATCATTGGTTATAAAATAACCGACCTCACAGGCATAAACCCGGCTCTGTGTATGCATAAGCTTCCTATGGTTGAAGAATTTAAACCCACTCGTGAACATCAAAGAAAACTGAACCCAAATTTGAAAGAGGTAGTTCGTTTGGAAGTCCTCAAACTACTCAAAGCTGGCATGATCTATCCTATCTCTGACTCTCAGTGGGTCAGTCCAGTTCAAGTTGTCCCAAAGAAAGGGGGCACTACTGTAGTGATCAACGATAAAAATGAGCTCGTACCTACTAGGACTGTAACGGGGTGGCGAATGTGCATCGATTATAGGAAGTTGAATAAAGCTACAAGAAAAGACCACTACCCTCTACCCTTCCTTGACGAAGTCCTAGAGTGCTTGGCCCACCAAAAGTATTTCTGTTATCTCGATGGTTACTCCGGGTTCTACCAAATACCCATACATCCAGAGGACCAAGAAAAAACCACCTTCACTTGTCCCTTTGGGACATATGCTTTCAGAAGAATGCCGTTCGGGCTATGTAACGCTCCTGCTACTTTCCAACGCTGCATGTCTGCCATCTTCGCCGGATTGACCGAATCTGTTATGGAAGTCTTTATGGATGATTTCTCTGTCTATGGATATTCTTTCGATAACTGTCTAAATAATCTTGAACGAGTCCTGCAACGTTGCAAGGAAACGAACCTTATCCTGAATTGGGAAAAATGTCATTTCATGGTAACAGAAGGTATCGTCCTCGGACATAGAGTAAGTAATAGGGGAATTGAGGTCGACAAAGCAAAGATTGATGTCATCTCAAAGTTGTCACCTCCGAAGGACATAAGGGGCGTTCGAGCTTTCCTAGGTCATGCATGGTTCTACAGAAGGTTCATCAAAGATTTCTCGAAAATAGCTAAACCCATGACCCAACTCCTGACAAAAGATGCCGAGTTCGTTTTCGACCAAGAATGTATGCGAAGTTTCTCTACTCTTAAAGAAGCATTAATTTCCGCACCTATTCTAAGGGCTCCAGACTGGTCGCAACCATTCGAAATCATGTGCGACGCAAGTGATTATGCCATAGGAGCTGTTTTAGGACAACAGATCGATAAGAAACCCTATGTCATCTACTATGCATCAAAAATGCTTGACGAAGCACAGAAAAACTACACGACCACGGAAAAAGAGTTTTTGGCTATCATCTACGCCTTCGAAAAATTCCGCTCTTACCTGATCGACTCTAAAGTCATCGTCTACACTGACCATTCTGCTATCCGACATCTGATCCAGAAACAGGACGCCAAACCCAGGCTCATCCGCTGGGTATTAATGCTTCAAGAATTCGACCTAGAAATCAAAGATAAAAGTGGCGTAGAGAACGTTGTAGCCGATCACCTCAGCAGAATCAAGGTTGAAGAAAAAGATAAAATCCCTATCAGGGATTCTCTTCCTGATGATCAGCTTATGAAGGCCACTCATAGTTTTCCTTGGTTTGCTAATATCGTCAATTATCTAGCCACACGGATCATCCACCCGTCTGCTTCATATCAGGATAAAAGGAAATTCCTCCATGATATAAAACATTATCATTGGGACGAACCCTACTTATTTTACCTCTGTGCCGACAGACTTTTTTGCCGGTGCCTTCCAGAAGAAGAAATAACCTCGGTTTTGGAACACTGCCACTCCGGACCCACGGGGGGGCACATGGGCGCCAAGAAAACTGCCATAAAAGTTCTACAATCTGGTTTCTTTTGGCCCACCATATCAAAAGACTCACATGATTTTGTCAAAGCCTGTGATAAATGCCAATTTTCGGGCAACATATCAAAAAGGGATGAAATGCCTCTTACCATGTGGCAGGAAATTGAACTGTTTGATGTATGGGGGGTAGACTACATGGGACCTTTCCCTTCATCATATGGCTTCTCTTACATTTTGGTCGCAGTGGATTACGTCTCAAAGTGGGTCGAAGCTATACCCACCGTATCCAATGACTCCAAACCTGTTGTCAAATTGTTCAAAGACACTATTTTTCCGAGATTTGGAGTTCCAAGAACAGTCATATCTGATGGCGGGACCCATTTCCTGGAACGAAGTTTCGAAGCGTTACTGAGAAAATATGGAGTCCATCACAAAGTTGCCACACCTTACCACCCACAAACTAGTGGCCAGGTAGAAGTATCCAATAGACAGATAAAAGCGATTCTTGAAAAAACAGTGAATAAAAACCGCACTGATTGGTCCACCAAACTTCCTGACGCCCTCTGGGCATACCGTACTGCTTACAAAACACCAATTGGAACAACTCCGTTTCCTTTGGTGTATGGCAAATCATGTCATCTTCCAGTAGAACTGGAGCATAAAGCCTGGTGGGCCATCAAGCAACTAAACTTCGACCTTAAAAGCGCATGGGAGAACAAACAACTCCAGCTACATGAGCTAGAAGAACTCCGAATGACAGCATATCACAGTGCCAGAATCTATAAAGAGCAAACAAAAATGTGGCACGATGGACATCTTAAGAGAAAAGATATCGCCATTGGCGACAAAGTGCTCTTATTCAACTCCAAGCTCAGATTATTCCCCGGAAAGCCCCGAACAAAATGGTCCGGACCCTTCACCATAAAACATATCTACCCAACTGGATCCGCCATTATCATCGACAACAACGGAGGAGAACGAACGGTTAACGGGCACCGTTTAAAAAGATACTACACTCAGGAAGACAAAACACATCAACAAACCCTCGATATCAGAGATGCTACGCCCACAGCATAACAACCTTACAGTTTCGTCGAGCCAGTGACGTTAAACCAAGGCACTTCTTGGGAGGCAACCCAAGACTTGAGTATCACCTTTTCTAATTTCTAGTCTTTTATTTTCTTTTGAATTTGTTTTGAATTTGTTTTGAATTACAGTTTGTGAAGCTGAACAACATTTGGGGAATTGGTCGAGCATTGCTTAGTTATTCAGCAAAGCAGTTTCCTGTAATACTTTTTCACTATCAGGATGGGAACCGTAGGATATCCAAAATGGGTGTTGGTTGGTATGACTTTCAGATAGAAAACGATCTGAGGATTGGAGATGTATTTGTATTTGAGCTACTTCGGAAGGACAAAGATATCATGAACTTTTGTGTAACCAAGCAGCACATATCAAGCAGCACTTGCAACAAAGACCATCCTCCAGTTAGTGGCAACATGGAAGATGGAATCAATATTGAGAATAGCAGCTACCTGACTTAATCCATGGATGATGAAGTAGGACATCCCAAGGAAACTGATGTCGAAGGCAGCGGCTACCACAGTAACTTGAAGTATGATCAAGCACAGAATCTGCTAGACAATATCAAGACAAAATTGCAAAAGAGTGCGCTGCGAAATTAATGGAGCCCCTGAGTCAGCACTCCAAGGCATACAGCAAAGAGCACTTCAATCGCCCAGCCTTCTGCCATAAATGCCCCCATCTTTACGAGGTCAATTCGCATCCACTCTACTCCGATCTCCAGGGGCTACCGAAAATCTGCCTTAACTCGCAGCCCTTGTTCTAATGACTTCTCAACCTATCACTTTGCCACTCTGGGGACAGAGTGTGTGATAATTTAGGGGGGGATTCATTAGACAAGGGCTAGGTATCAACTTCTATACTCCCTTTTCCTTTTTACAATTCCCTAAATAGTCACCTCAACTAACTCTAGAATCATGTTAGTCTTACAAATAAATAGCACTCAGACATCAAATGGCAATTTATCAATTCCCACCTACTATGGATCCCATATTTTTGCTTCAATTCTTTATCTGACTCTCCACAGGTCAAAATAAGGGTTTAAATAAGTCGAGATCTCGAGGATGAGAGGGAAATTAGGCAACTTCCAAATCAAAAAGTTCTGCAAGTGGACCACAAACCAAATAAGTGCATACTGAAAAACTTTAAGAACAACTTTCCTCTCTTTAAAATAAAAGAGGCTTGGCCGCCCAAAATAAATCCTCATTCCAAAACCCAAGCCTGTGAGTTTTTGAATAAAAGCCAGAGAGACGAATAAAATCATGAGAGTTGTGCCACGCATAAGGACCTATATGAAGAACTGATAAAGGGCTCACCCGGCCGGCACATTCCGCTGCCCTCACAAAGGCAGATGTGTCGCATCCGGTAGTGAAACCCTAAAAGTTCCAAGTATACGAAAAGGCTCATAAAGGACTTGCCCGGCCGGTACATTCAGCTGCCCTCATAAAGGCAGATGTGTCGTGCCCGGTAGTGAGATCCTAAAAAGCATAGACAGCCCCTCCCCCACTCGAAGGGGAGCTACACTTCAAAGCCTTTAGCCAACCCTCATACCCTCTCTAGCTTCCAGTAGGTTTCCAGAGAGGTATAAAGTTGATTAGAGTCAACGGCATGCACAAAATAAATGTGGTCCCAAGGCAAATTTTGAGATACGGAAAAACCCTGAGATCCAAGCAACTCTCGAAATCCAAAAGAATCAAGGCATGCAATAAGCCTCGATATAACCCCTGGGGAACTCAGGTCAAGAATTGAAGCAAGAGTATGGAGACCCTAATTAAGATCGCCTCGCCATTTCATGTCTCAGCTCTATCTAACTTGAGGACAAGCTAGACTCTAAGTTAGGGGGGGTGATAACCTCCTATTTTAGTAGTTTATCTTAGTCTTTTTCTTTAGTTTTCCATACTCTTTTTACGTTTATACAGTACATAAACCTAATTTTACCCCTTATTGTAAATACATCATCAAACTAACTTTTTCCTTTTACACTTGCAAAAAAAGCACAAAAAAATCATAAAAGAATAAACCAACCTCAAGGCCGCATGAAGCCAAACGGTCCCAAGACCGCATGGAGTTCAAACGGTCCCGAGACCGCATGAAGCCAAACGGTCCCAAGACCGCATGGAGTTCAAACGGTCCCGAGACCGCATGAAGCCAAACGGTCCCAAGACCGCATGGAGTTCAAACGATCCCGAGACCGCATGAAGCCAAACGGTCCCAAGACCGCATGGAGTTCAAACGGTCCCGAGACCGCATGAAGCCAAACGGTCCCAAGACCGCATGGAGTTCAAACGGTCCCGAGACCGCATGAAGCCAAACGGTCCCAAGACCGCATGGAGTTCAAACGGTCCCGAGACCGCATGAAGCCAAACGGTCCCAAGACCGCATGGAGTTCAAACGGTCCCAAGACCGCATAAAGCCAAACGGTCCCGAGACCGCATGAAGCCAAACGGTCCTAAGACCGCATGGAGTTCAAACGGTCCCAAGACCGTTTGACGCCAAACGATCTCAAAATCGTTTGACGCCAAACGGTCTCAAGACCGTTTGACGCCAAATGATCTCAAGATCGTTTGACGCCAAACGGTCTCAAGACCGTTTGACGCCAAACGATCTCAAGACCGTTTGACGCCAAACGGTCTCAAGACCGTTTGAACCCAAACGATCTCCAGACCGTTTGACCTCACTCAAGGTCTATAAATAAGACCTCAAGGGCCATCCCTGGGGAGGGCCGGAGTCCAGACGTCCATAGGCTGTCTCTCTACTACTAGAACAACTCCATCCACCGCCCGAGGCTGCCGGTCTGAGACTCACATTCCATTGCAAAGCTACCTTCTCTCTCATCAACAAAGAAGGTGAGAGGAGAAGATCCGTCGTCAAGCAAGCCACGAAGGGTGAAGATCGTTGCTCTCTCCACCAAGGGTTCAACCTTATCTCCTCAGTGGAGACGATGTTCTTTCTATCTCTTCTTGCCTCCTCCTTTGTTGCTCCCTCTATGAGGAGCGAGTAGTTCCATCCACTGGGGCGCGGGGACTAGCCCCGCTGCCCATGTCTTGTACTTTGTACTAAAAAGATGTTATCCTTTCGTTTTAATACTAAATCGTTCCATACATGCTTGAATGATGGCCACGTTCTTGTATGCATCTATTGTCTTTTGTTGTGGTTTGTCTACGACCGCTCTCGAGACTCGAATACCGATTTAGTGTTGGTTTCTAGTGTGTGTATCCACCACACATCCGTTTCGGTGTCTAGGAGTGTATCTCAAAGAGTGGAGTAAACTCACTATCATCCGTTGCACTTCCATCTGTATGGAAGTAACCTTGGTAAGTCGAGGAACACGCTTTGCGAGGGGAATGATGTAAAGCATGTGACCATTTGATCGGGAATGGCTGGCGTTGCAACATTCCCGCACTTCTCGTAGCTAGGTTATCCGAATAGGAGACTAGGCCTACAAAGATACTATTCGATTTGATAATTATCGCTCGCTTGTTAGTTTTGGATGCACATTTCATGAGGTTGAGTAAGATTCTCTCTTTGGAAGACTACATATCTTCATTGACACGTAGAAATGTACCGAATGAGAGCTACTTAACCCTTGAAGGATGTGATGCATTGCTCTTGTCTTATAAGGCATCGGTCTTGTGGAACATCGAAGGATGCAATGCATCGCTCTTGTCTTACGAGGCATCGGTCTTGTGGAACATCCTTGGATGCAATGCATCGCTCTTGTCTTATAAGGCATCGGTCTTGTGGAACATCCATGCATCTAGCTTATAAGTCTTGCTTGCTTAGTACATATACAATGCATGTGTAGCGGTGGTAAATACCTGCTTAACCCCAGTGATTCATCATCATTTGTTAAATCTTAGTTTTACTTGCTTTATTACTTTTCATGCTTTAGTCTAAAAACCAATCAAAATCCAACCTTTTGATATAAGTGCCAATTAGTAAAATAACTAAGTGAAGTGCTGTACGTTTTCCATCTTGTTGCTTGCAACAAGATCGTTGTCTTTTGGGTTCGATCCTAAATCTGTACTATGATAAGGCTTCCATACTCTTATGGGGTTGGAGTTGTTATCTAAGCACCAGTTCTAGGTAAACCTAGGGAAGACATCAATCCTCTCTAGGGTTTTTGGTGATAGAACTCTGGGACTCCCATTGGAAGACTGAAAATCTTTTGGTGTAAGTCCCAGCTCCATCAGAAGGGAAGCTGGAAAAATCATTTTTGAGCTGATAGATGCTAATGGGAGAGTGGTCAACAAGCAAGAAGATCAGGAGCAACAAGCCATAAACTTTTATACAACATTATACAACAAAAAGTTTGATGAGGATGTAGAGGAGGAGGACATGGAGTGGTAGTTAAAGCTTACAAGTACACATAATAATATTCTCACTTGGGAAATTAATGAATAAGAGGTTAAAGATGCACTATGGAGCATTGGCAGCAACAGATCTCCTGGGTCAGATAGGTTTAATGCTTTTTTCTACAAGAAGACTTTGGACATCATCAAAGCTGATTTGATTGCATATGTGAGTTGATTCCAGGAAGGAGGCAACATGGTGAGATAGGTTAATCATTCCTTCTTGGTTATTATTCCTAAGAAGAAAGTCACCTCCTCTCTTGCCTTGCTCGGTACAATATAAAATCATTGCTAAAATTCTGGTTGCTAGACTGAATATGGTCCTCCTGTTTCTTATCTCTAGAAACCAAGGGGCTTTTGTGGCTGGGAGAAGTATTAGTGATTGTACTTTACTAGCTGGAGAAATTCTTTTAGATTACAATGTCATGAGATTTAACAGGAAATATTTCTCAAAACTAGATGTTTCTAAAGCCTATGACGGTGTCAGATGGGATAAATTGTGGTGGATTATGAAACAAATGGGTTTCAATGAACAATGGTTGAACTGGATGAAATAACGTGTTGACACTACTAGCTTCTCTGTTCTGGTTAATGGCACGTCTACATGTATGTTTAGAGGGGGCAATGGGCTACGCCAGGGAGACCCCCTCTCACCTCTCCTTTTTGTGATTGTTATGGAGTACTTTGCACAGAAGATGCAACAGGCTGAGAGGAAGAAGGAGATCAAACCGTACATAGTTCATGGGATGAAGGTAATGACCCACCTAGTTTTTGCAGATGATGTGTTAGTTTTTGTTGAGGCCAAGCATCATTCTCTTAAAAATCTCAAAAATCTTCTAAGAAACTTTGGTAAGCAAACCGGGATGTGCGTGATTGTAAATAAAACATATATTTTCTTGTCCAAGAATTGCTACCAGATGGAGGATAGGTTAGTGGAATCTATGGGAGTAGAAAAAGGAGAATTCTCAACAAAATACTTGGGTTTTACTCTAGCTGGAGGAAATCTTCACGTCAAGGATTTTGTTGATTGCATTGATAGGGTGGAAGAGATAATTAACAGATGGCCTATTCAAAAGACATCTATGGCTAGACGTGCAATCTCATAAAGGAAACCATTGAAGAAATGCTTATTTTCTGGGTACAACAAGGTGAGATCCCAGGCTCTATCTTAGATAGGATGGAGATGAAGATGGCAAACTTCTTGTGGGCAGGCACATACCATCCTATGAAATACGAAAGAATAGCTTTACCAAGAGAAGAAGGAGGATTGAATCTAAAAACACCCAGAGATATAGTGAAATGGGGGACTTTGTGTAGAGTCAGCAACTTCTAAAGAGGCATATCAACCTGGGGGCAATGGATGAGAGAGAGATATCCTAGATGATTGGACTTTATCCTGAAGACAAGAGAGGGTTATTCGTGAACCATTAATGTTATGACTAAAACATGGCAGCAAGTCAAACATCTTTTTGAGGTCCAAGACACAGGTATATGGAGGATCAAAAATCCAAATACATGTGCATGGGAGGCGACTAGAGCAAGGGGCACAAAGGATAAGTTTGGGGAGAAGATTTGGACGGGAGTGCACGTGTCAAAATGGAGCATGCACATATATAAAATTATGCACAACATCCTTGCTACACTTGATATGATTAAGAGATGGAATGATGATGTTTCCACGTTATGCTTGCTATGCTTGGAGGAGGAAGAATCTCATTATCATCTTGTGGGTGAATGCAAGTTTACAAGGGACATATGGGATATGCTATGCAAAGTTTTCAAATTGCAAATTCAGATTTTAGGGGACCCAAAGAATATGCTGACAAAATGTGGAAACAATGATAAAAAGAAACTCTTGTTTGCTGCACTTTGCTACCATTTATGGGAGGAACAGAATGCTAGGAGGCATTGTGGTATAGCTGCAACTGCCACTAGTATTGTTGTTAAAATATGTAAATGTGTTAAACGCAAGTTGCACATTAGATAGTTGAGTGAGTTGTAGCTTTGCTATGGGTGTATGGCGTTGGGCCTACATGTAACTCTAGACATCCTATAATTTTAGGAGAAAGTTGGTATATACTTACCTGATTCTGACACACACACACACACACACACACACACACATATATATATATATATATATATTAGTTTCAGATTATGTGATCTTTGATCAGATATGCATATGAGAGAAGTTTAAATATTCACATCGTATGCAATAAATAAATAATAAAACCAAAAATTTGATCATATCAATTATCCTAAAACATAGTAAATTGACGTGACTTTGATATCACTATTGGGAAATACAGGCACTGAGTATAATAGTGGAAACAAAAAAAATTATCTATCTGTATTCTTATAATAGAAAGATCAGTAAAATATTATGAAATAGGAAGGTTGATTTTAGCGAGTTATACCTAGTCCTGGAGCAAGTCCAGTGACAAAACTCACTTCTTTGCAACTACTGACTTGTTGCTCTTGGACGATGTCTGTGCAACTCTTAGTCTTCACCATGAATTGCTATCTACACAACCTCTACAGTGACTCTGGTGGTCTTGCCATGGACTACTGGTTAACTTTTATCTCTGAGAAGTAGCCAAAGGACGCCTGCCTCTAGTGTAGTCCACACAAACCAACTACAACTCTTGTCATTCACCAAGAATGGATAGGAAGGAGTTGTCCCTCCCGTTGGTATACTCATCACCAACCTGCTCTCCCACAACAACAACTTCTCAGTTGTTCTTTCCTGTTGGATATCCCTCCCTATTAGGTAGGAATTTCTTGGGATCTCTCGGTTACCATAATCAGAAAGGACAACAATTGTCTGTGTTGTATCTTAGAAAGCCCCAAATACCCCTCCTTTTATAGGTGAGGTTAGGGTCAGGGTTCCCATTCTGTAAGAGATTGTGTGGGAGTGTAAGGGACTGGAAGAATTTGAACTTATACAACTTGTGACAACCGAAACAGACATATGGTGTCCCTGATGGTTGTCTAGTCACACGAGATGATCATCTAGAACTTCCATACATCCTTATGGCAGTTTCCCATTTGGATATGAATTTGATAATTTTAGTTCCAATTAATTCACATATTAATTTCCTTATACTCCATGTAAAGTACAATCAAAACTATTTGAGAAACATCCCAAACCTTTATTTGGTCTAACCGAGCCATCTCACCCAGGAGAGATGCCCATCTTACTCACTCATACACCTGTCTAGAGAGTCAAGATGAGCCCAACTATTCACTCACATTGAACTGGTTAGTTGAAGGGCAAAACTTAGCCAATTTGAACTCGAATCAACCTGACAACCCAAATGGTCATCTCAACATGTGAGACGCTCGTCTAGCTGTCCAAATGGTTGTCTCAACACTTGAGATGGTATAGTTCAGTCAGCCAGTCTATCAACCTGTTGCATGAATACCTAAATGTAGTAATCAATCCAATCATCATTCAAGATTAATTCCTCTTCTAGATGAGTTCCATTGTGTGTGACCCTATAGGTCCCATATCACATTGGCAATAAATGTCCATAACTATCTTATGACATCAAAAGCAAAGATTGGTTCCTAGTTACACATCAGTGGTACCCAAGTAAATGGAATGTTGGAGAACAACTTCAACCTACAATTTATGTAAGGTGTTGTAGTGATTACATAATTCCTTTGTCTTTGATATCCATAAATGGTCTCCCTGTCAACGTTCAATCCAGGTTTCTTGAACCAAGAGCAGGATGTCTGAGATAATGTGACCTCAATATCATATATTGATTCTCATGTGCATGCAAATGCAATTCTCAGTCTCGCTGATCAAGTGGCCAAGACATCATACTCCAGTAGGAGGGACAAATCCCATATCTATCATTCATAGTCTGTCCCCATGTTTCAAAGTCACCCAATCATTATCATTATTACAACCCATGTTTTAGGACTACATTTGATGATGTCAAAGCATACCCAACAACATGTGATGAGTGCAGTGATTTTAGGTCTATCAATCATAATCACCACCTTCACTATGAGATATGACTATGACCACCAATTATGGTTTCCATGTGTCACTCTCAAGGTGAGTTTGTCTGATACACTATTCCCAAACATGTATCTGTGTACTTGGTTTGATATCATCATATCAAGATTGATGAGATTCTGTTATCAACCAACTCACACTCTAGTCTTTAGTGTTACTAGTGTCTATCTACCTTTGATGGTAACAACTAACCAGGGACATAATAAAAATGTACATATTCTTAACATTTGTATGATTTCATCCTTCCAAGTCATGTACTTGAAAACATACGTCATTGATTATTGTCATTATTTAGATATTCATAATATTTCATCATTATCTCATCACTAAGTGAAAAATAGAATGAATTGGAAGCTTGCCTTTATGAATATTAATCAAATCCTTTATGGTATATGCCATGTCAATCATCACATGATTGGCTCTACGGGCATACCTTACCAACACTATATATATAAGGGTGGAGGCTGTAGCACAAGGAGCCACTCTTACTCACCCCTTAGCTCCTCCTTAGCCATTCCTCTTGCCCTCTAGGGCTTACCCTGTCCATTCCACTTCATTTTACCATATTCCACCTCAAAACCTTAGTTTTCTTGGATTTTGATCACTTCCACCACACATTCCATGCTCTATTGCCACCAAGGAGGGAGGCATTTGTGCCATTACTATTGGAGGTGAAGGAGAAGTAGCCGCCAGGAGTTTTCATGGCTACATCTTCTTCTACCTCTTCTTTTGTTCTTTTTTTGTACTAAGAGTAACTAAGCTTCTCTAAGTGGTCTATTTGGGGGTTAAAATGTTACTTTGATACCATGTTGGGGGAAATTAACTTGTAACTTATCTATATACATTTTATGATGATTCCCTTTTATTTATATCTTATTTCCCATGATTCTTCTTGTGGTTTGTGCTTGAAAACATAAGTTACTTGTTGTTTTATGCTTCCTAAGTCTAGGAGAAAATGGCATATGTAAGGATATTTTGGGATTTGCTCCTAGGTCCAACTAGTGGATCGCTAGCTAGCACCTCATATTCCCATAATTATATCCCTTCTCTTACTCCTAGGTGTGAGATCTAAGTATCTAGTGTGGGAGTGCTTAGTGAAATTGCCTTGGAGTTTCCTAAAAGCTAGATGGTGAGTGATGTGAGGTGAAACACCCTTACCTCCACTCTCCATTCCTACCTTTGGCTCCTAATTACACTATGGAGACCCGCCCTAGAAACCAAGACTTGCTAAATCTTATTAGAATCTCACCTAAGCCTTAGTTCAATTGATCCTGGCAAGGTTGGATAGGGTGTGCAAGGGTGTAGTTCCCCTTCACACACCCTATACCTCCCATGGCTGACTAATAGCTTAGGGTGATTCCAATAGAATTTGTCTAGTTGTTTGGTTTATCAATCTAGAATGAATGAATATGGTTTTCATGTTATACCCCAAACTGGAATCCTAATATCATCTCCAGAATGTCCCACGTCTCTATGACTTGCTTAAAACCCTAATTTTCTCCTATTCGTTCATGCTTACTTAGTTACTTGCTTCAATTGCTTCTTGGTTAATTGCCTTGTTTTGGACAGTTAGGGTTTTCTAGAGGATTTGGTGCTCGATAGTGTTGGTTCTTTCTATCTAGTGTTAATCTTAGTCTTTTGCTTGCCCTAGTTTGCTAATTGTTAGTTTAGTATAGTTTCTTGGTTAGCCTAAATAGTTGTCACTTCTAGGTTGCTAGTTATCTCTTGCTTTGGTTACCTAGTCTAAATTTCTCCCTTTCTTGCTTACTCACTTTTCTTGCTTCTTAGAATTAACTTGTTTAGGGCTCACTCAGGCTTTGGTTGTTTGTTCCCCCTTTAATTGCTTGCTTGTCCAACTTAGTTTAACAAACAAACTCCCAATCAAAACCTTGAACCCTAGACTCCACTTTAAGAGACCATCTTAGTCTAACTTAGCTCTAGTGCCCCCTTTCTCCCTGTGGATCTACCCTATTCTTTCCACTTTCCTATACTATAACATGACCCCATGCACTTGCGAGTTGGTGTGTTAGTTTAAATGGGTGTGTCAGTTTAGGCCCCTTAAAAGTTTTGAAAAATCCCATATGTGTTCGAGCCTTGAGGTGAGCATCTAATCAATTAGTTAGGTGTAATCTAAAGCTCCAAAGGATGCACCAAAATTTATAGTGATATTTCCCACGATAGGAAGCACCATAGATCCATAGTAGTTGTGGTGTGATCCCCCCTTGAGCAACGTCTTTTGCCAGTTGACTTGTCTATGTTTGAGAATCACACCAAGATTTCTAGCAGCATATCCGGGGAGAGTGGCACTCGACCTAGCTAGTTAGTGTAGCTTTTCTTTTCCTACTTCCCTCACCATTTCTATTATTTATTCTTTTTTTACTTTTGAAACATATATTCTAACTTAGGTCTTGTTTCTTGTTTGTGCTTTGTGATTTGTGTAGGTGACATTTGTGCATTATTGGGCGACGCTCGATTTCTACTGACCTTGTTCTAGTTGATCCCAAGATAGGTAGAAAGAGAGGTCAACACTAGCATAGACACCATCAAGAAACTGAGATGGATGGTCAAAACCACGACGAGGAGGAACATGTCCCTCCAAAAGTTCCACCACCCAAGCCACTCTATGACTACTTCATTCTTGGCAACTATACTTCTCCAATCATCACGAGGGTGGATTAGATGCCACAACAACAATTATCCATTCCTCCTGCTCTCCCTGGCCTCCTGCCCACCTTCTATGGGCTAGAGAATGAGAACCCCTACCATCACATAGACAACTTCTTGAACATGTGCTCCACCTTTCGCACCCCAACTGCTACTGATGATTCCATAAGGCAGACTTTGTTTCCTTATTAAAGGAAAAGGTGAAAGAGTGGTACCTGTCTGAGTTGGAGTTGGAAACTTGCGAGGCTCTAAAGAACAACTTCTTGAAGAAGTTCTACCCCATTGACAAGATGACCCTAATGAGAAGGTACATCACCTCCTTCATCTAGAGGGAGAACAAGCAGTTCCATGACACATGGGAGAGATTTTAAAAGCTTCTTAGAGACTTCCCCCACTCCTTCTATACCGGCCTTTCTGAGATGGGTCAAATAGTTGTTGACTCTTCTTGTAGTGGAGCATTCATGGCCAAGCCCCCAGAGGAGTCATAACCCCTCTTTGATCACTTGGATAAGAACTTGAATCACTTTGCCTCAAATGCATGTCCTTATTGTGATAGAAAATCAAGGGCTTCTCGCTTCCAAGATAAAGATGATGCCAATCCACAAATGATGAAGATCCTAGCTGATATAATGAATCTGATGGGGGCTCAAGTTGGTGGTTGTTCTAGTCACTCCACCCTTACAGTGTAAACTCATAATGATGAAGTTCAATCTCTCCAATCCTTTGGGAGCATGAACACTCATGGTCCCATATCCAACACCTACACTCTAGAATGGAGAAATAACCCAAACTTCTCTTGGAAGCAAGGGGAAGAAGGACAGGGACAACCAAAGCAACACCACAGGCCAAGGAAAAACTCCAAGTTTGAAGAAGAAGTTCTTGTGAGGCTAAGAAGCCTTGATGAAGTGAAGAGATATATATCCTCCCATGGACAAACTATTGATCAGTTTAAGTAAATGATAAACCACATTTCTTTGTCACTTTCCCTATGTGAGGAGGAAAGACTCCCTTCCCAAACCATGGCCAACCCTAACAATGCAAATGGTTTTATGGGTGCCCCTCAAGGCATCTATGCTCCACTACAAGGGCAAGCATCCACCTTGGAACAATGTCAAGGATCCCTAACCCTTATGCTCCTCCACCTTCTCAACATTCATACAACTTCCAACAAACCTCACAACCCCCACCACAATATCAACCACAACAACCACCCCATACCAATCACCTCCACAAAACCATCCTAAGTCCTTCAATATCCTAATCCACCACACCAGAGACCTCCACCACCACCAAAATCATCACATCCATGAGCAAGTGAACATGGCTTCCATCTTAAGGTGTGAGAAGGTTACTGAGAAGTCCAAAAACGGAGGAAAGTAATTTGACAAAGATCATGATGGAGTACCTGATGTGCACAAATCATATTATATTTTGATACCATTTTGGTTGCACATTTCACTCAATTTAACCATATTTCTACTTTTATTAATGCCAGAATGTTTGTTCCTTGTTATTTTTACTCGTGACATGGTTTGAATTGTAGGTACCCCATATTCCACTCGTATTGAATGAAAAATGGCCAAATTATGATCTATTTGGCATTTTCAAAATTTCCCCAAATTCTAGAGTTAATTATTCAATAGAAAACAAGCCACATGGTGTGTGGACAACTCCACACAGTGTGTCATTTGCGATCGTGGGCCAACTGAAGTGGAAACTGGATCTCACATGGTGTGTTGACTTGCATACATGGCGTGTGAAGCATATTTTCTGTACAATTTTAGAAACTAACACTCATTCATAATACAAAACAAAATACACCCCTATGGAAGCATATATCATTTGGAGTGTTTTGTGACTAGAGACAAGCTTGGAGCCATAGAGTGGAAAGTTTGGGGAGAAAGCTAGGGTTTCTTAGGAGAGAACCCATTCTCGACTCCATTTCTAATCACCATTTCATTCTGAAGCTTTAGAGAGGGAGTTGTTGGTGTAAGGAGCGGTTGCAGAGATGAATCTCCATCCTTTGGCTGGAGGTTTCCATATGTTCTTTGTTCCTATGGATTTATTGGTTATTCCTCTGTCTATACTCATGTTTTATTTGATGATTTATCATTTATGCCAGTATTTCCTCACCATGAGTGAGTAAACTCCTTTTCTTGGGCATGGGAGAGTAGCTCCCATGTCAAGACTCATGTGAAATATAATTTTCATAATTAGTATTAGTTAACCTTCTATTTCAAAAGGATCTATGGCGTTTATCTTATTATATGCATGGTTTGCCATCATGTTTACATGTTTTATGCTTCTTATTATTTTTTGGGAAGAGATATTAAGAGGTAGGGGATAGTTGTTTTGACAACATATCCTTGACCATGGAAGTGGCTAGATTACGTTGAGAATTCTAGGTTGTAGTTCAAATCCACATATATGCATGGGAATGCTATATAGGGTTAAGACTATCTTATATCATCAGGAGATGTATTAGATGACAACAACCTACCTTTGTGAAGATTGACTAGTATAAATGGAATTTGTGGTTCTTTATTGGGTTATGATGTGGAAGTGAAATTCCATATCTAAGAATCTCTTGATCTGATTTAAATAATTTTCCAAGTGAATAATGATTTTATTTTATTTCTTTTATATTTTGCAATTTATTTTGATCCAAAATCAACCTTTTTATTATAAGCGATCAAGATTGTAGAAAGTAACAATTTTGCACCTAGCTAGCCTAGCTCCCAGTGGTTTGGCCTTGACTACAATTGATCCCATATACTTGTAGGTGATTGACGAGTTAAGACCATTATTTATTTAAAACTCACTTGACTTTGACAATCAACAAGTTTTTAACATTATTTTTAGGGAGCTACGGTATTTTTAGTTAGAGTAAAAGTGTTAATTAGTATTCAAAACTAGATCATCATTATTCAGTATTCACTTTTATGATACCTTTTAGTTTTTTGTTTTTTACTTGACTTTTGCTTTTTGTAGGTTGTATGCGTCATTCTAAGAGGGGTCTTGAAACATCCATTTTCTTAGACCCAGAGATTGAACGTACTTTTTGTAGCCGAAGGAGAGCAAAGAAGAGTGACAATTCTTCAAACCTAGAGGAATCACAACCATCGTTGCTCCTATCAACACTCCCACCACCACCTTCACCTGATTATCACCAAGAGCCAAACATGGAAGACAACCACCCAGTAAAGGAATTTTGTGTGCATGATACCATTAACGTATGTGGAGCCATTGATCATCTAATTATTGAGGCTAATAATTACTCTATCAACCCCACCATTGTGCAGATGATCTAGCAGAACAAATTTGGAGGAACTCCTATGGAAGATCAGAATCTTCACATAGATAAGTTTTTGTAGTACATGAACACCTTCAAGATCAATGGCATCCCTACAAATGGGTTACATCTACTACTATTCCCATTAACTTTGAGAGACAGAGCCAAGGCTTGGCTCTCTTCCTTGCCTAAATGGTCCCTCACAAGATGGGATGAGCTACTGAATGCTTTCCTTGCTAAGTACTTTCCTCCCAGAAAGACCCCACAATCAAGGAGTCATTTCTCCAATTTTAAGTAACATGAAGGTCAAACATTTATGACACATAGGAGAGATTTAATGACCCATAATATCTTTGACCTCATCACGGCTTGACCAATCACCTACTACTACAAACCTTCTATAATGGGTTATTCTACAATACCTGTATGATTGTGGATGTTGTAGAGAATGAGGCCCTTATGAAAAAATCCTACATGGAGGCATATGACATCATAGAAGACATGACACTAAACCATTACCAATGGAGCCCAGAATGGACTAGCCAACCTTTTTCTTCAAGTGGCACTACTGAACAGTCAAGTGGAAAGCACACAGTCAACACATTTGATCTAATTGCAGCCAAACTTGATGCCTTGTTACAAAAATTTGAAAAGATGAGTACACATTCCACTCAAGAAGCTGAGTAAGTTTGTGATGCATGTGGAGCCCTCGAAAATAATTCTTCTTCTTGTTTTGCCCCAGAAATGAATGTTGGAGGGATGCCGGAGCAGGCTAATGTAGTAGGAAACTTTGGAAACAAATAGTCCTACAATCCCTATTCCAACACCTACAACCTAGGATGGAGAGATCATCCAATATTTTCCTACAGGAACAACAACCCTTAGAATCCACATCAAAAAAACTAAGGTCATAATTAGAAACAACCAATAGGTAATTGAGAGCCCATGAACACCAACCAACCACTGACATTCAATAACAACAATGGAAATTTCAATCAGCCCCAACCTAAATCAAGTTTGTAAAAGTATGCTCGAGACTTTTGTGTCAACACAAATCCAAAAAAATGATGAATATCGTTCACCATCGTAAACTTCTAAAAGATGCCTTTACCCAACTCTTTTCAAAGGTAGACGAAAATTGTTGCTCATACAAAGATGTTAGAAGATTAGATTGCACCAACAAGCTCTTGCAAATAAAAAAAACATCTTCCAGTACACTTCCAAGCCAAGAGGAGATGAATCCACATGAATGCAAGTCCATTTCTTTAATGAGTGGAAATGTTTTAAAAGACCCTAACTGAAAGATGATAAGAAAGTTGATGATGTCACTAATAATGAAGATGAGGTCAAATAAAAGCAAAGTAAGAAATATACAACTGAAGAACAACCATCCTACAAGCCTAATGTTCCTTTTCCATAATGGTTTGCACACAAAAAGGATGATGTCATATTCCACAATTTTATGAACATTATCAATAAACTTTATGTCAACCTTCCAATGACTGAAGTCATTGCTGAGATGCCTAATAATGCAAACTTTTCTCTTAACCTAGAAAAGGAGAATTGATCAAGTGGAAATTGTTATGCTGTTTGAAATGATGAGTTCCATTATTCAAAATAGACTATCAAAGAATCTCGATGATCAAGGTGCCTTCACACTGCCATGCAAGATTGGTGACACAACTTTGATAAAGGTTTAGTTGACCTTGGTTCTAGCATAAGCCTAATTCCATCAACCCTATTGGAATAACTCGACATTTAAGATATGAAACCAACCAAGATGGCAATTCAATTGGCAGATCACATCATCAAGTATCCGAGAGGAATTGTTGAAGATGTGCCTATTCAAGTGGGCAAATTCTTTATTCCCTGTGACTTTGTTGTGTTAGACATGGATGAAGTCCCATCCAATCCTATTCTTTTTTGAAGACCCTTCCTCTACATAGCTGATTGTATAGTCTAAATACGGGAAGGCTTGATCACTATTAGAGTAGAGAAGAAACAACAGAATTTTGTATTCTAGATGCAATAAAAGATCTAAAAAAAAGGAGAAATCTGCCTAGTTGATTGTATTCATAAGATTCTAGAGGAAAACAAAGAATTTTCTAATTTTATTATTCACTGTTGTGAAGAAAGTAAATTGAACACTGCCATGGCTATATGAATTCTAGATGTTATTTCCAATTCTGATCCACTTCCACCCCGTGAAGATGTTCCATAGTTGAAAGATGACTGTTGCAAGCCTACCAAGGAGATAAGATAGAACTCAAACCCCTTCCAATGGGTCTAATGTATGCTTTTCTTGATCTTGATTCTACATCTCATGTCATCTTAAATGCTGATTTAACCAATGAACAAGAAATCAAATTGCTAAATGGATTGCATTTGCATAAAGAACTACTCAGTTATTTGATCGATGAAATGCATAAACCTTTCCATTTTCATGCATAATATTAATTTGGAGGAGGACGCCAAACCATGTGTAGAACCTCCTAGGCTTTTAAATCAAATCATGCTTGAGGTTGTAAAAAGGGAAATTTTTTAGTTGAAAGATCCAGGGATCATTTACCCCATAAGTTATAGCCCCTGGGTGAGTGCTATTCATGTAGTACCCACAAGGGAGGTGCAACTGTCATTAAAGGGGATAATGATGAACTAATTCAAACCCATGTATACATATGATGGTGCATGTGTATAAACTATAGAAGGCTAACAAAGCAACCCGTAAAGGCCATTTTACATGGTCATTTATTGATTTAATTCTTGAGAGATTTGCCAATATTCCCACTTCTGCTATCTCAATGGGTATTATGGATTGTTTCAAGAATTGATTTACCCACTGGACCAAGAAAATACAACTTTCACATGAACCTAGGGCACATATGCTTATTTACGTATGCCATTTGGTCTTTACGACACATCAATGACATCGTTGTATGATAGCTATTTTCTCTAACTTCATCGAGCATACAATGGAGGTTTTCATGGTCGATTTTACTATTTATAGGAACTCTTTTGATGAATTTTTGTTGAACTTGTCTGTAACATCCCAGGATTTGAGGCCTTGGATAACATGATCTTAAAAGGAATGGTTGGACTACCCATATCATCAAGGTGCACCTCCTTTTCTGGGAGCCCATCACTAAGAACTCCATAGTTAAGCGTGCTCATCTTGGAGTAGTACTGGGATGGGTGACCTGTCAGGAAATTGATCCTGGCATGCACGTGAGTGAGGACAAAGAGCACAATTACGGCTAGTGGTGGTCTGTGGGGCCAGTCGTCATTCCTAAAACTCTACTAGAGCCTTGGGTAGTGGGCCCGGGTATTACAAATGGTATCAGAGCCATAACCCCTCCAGTAGGTGGGGCCCGCATGGACATGTGTCATGCTAGTCTTGAGCCGTACGGTCCAGGCATGTAGGAAAGGGCTGTATATGGTTGACGTAGCCACCCTTGTGCTGGTATTCCATGATCAGGAGCTGGGTGTTTATGGGTCATTGTGGGTCTGCACTGAAATGGGGTCAGATTATGAGGTCATATAGTTGATCCTTGACGAGGATGTCAAGAGTCTAAGTGGGGGAGATTGTAACATCCTAGGATTTGAGGCCTTAGATAACATGATCTTAAAAGGAATGGTTGGACTACCCATATCATCAAGGTGCACCTCCTTTTCCGGGAGCCCATCACTAAGAACTCCATAGTTAAGCGTGCTCAGTTTGGAGTAGTACTGGGATGGGTGACCTGTCAGGAAATTGATCCTGGCAATCATGTGAGTGAGGACAAAGCGCGCAGTTTAGGCTAGTGGTAGTCTGTGGGGCCAGTCGTCATTCCTAAAACTCTACTAGAGCCTTGGGTAGTGGGCCCGAGAATTACATTGTCTAAACTCCTTAAGAAATTTAAAAATGTTACATAGTACTAAACTGGGAGAAGTGCCATTTCATGGTATAATCTGGGGTAGTACTAGGTTATGTGATTTCTAACAAGGGTGTTGAAATTGATAGGGCAAAGGTGGAAGTGATAGAAAATATGTCCACCCTATAAAATTTCAAAGATGTCAAAGTTTTCTTAGTAAAATGCAAGATTTTATAGGAGGTTTATCAAGGATTTTTCCAAGATAGTCAAACTCTTATGCTCATTGCTTGCAAAAGACATTTATTTTGTGTTTAATGATGAATGTCAAGCTACCCTCAAGAAGCCCAAGGATTCTCTCATTTTAGCTCCTATCTTTCAATTACCAGATTGAGATGCACCCTTTGAATTGATGCATGATACATGCAACTACATAATGACGCTCCAAATGTCGCACCAAGAAAAACTCTAAAAGAATAACTCCTAGGTTTAACCATAAGAAGTGTAATGATTCTCCACTCCACATGAGTGGAAGCCTTATTCTAGTATACTTTAGGATCGAACCTAAAGGACAATATTTTTAAATAGTTATATAAATTCAAAAGTTTTAAAAGTAATATTTAACATCGAAAAGTTGATTTGATTGATTAAACTAAATTATTGTCAGTACCAATAAAGATTAAGTAGTAAATGAATAATAATAAAGAGGACCAGTTCATGGGGTTTCTCTACCAAGGCATGTGTAACTATCCTAACAAGTCTAACTCTTAAATAATTGTTGCTAAATAGAGGCTTAGCTACTTCACCCTCATGGGATATAAATCATCACTTGGCCTAAACTCCTTTAGAACTGACCATCCTCGGCACCCAAGTTCTCAGTTTATTCCAACTGGACTCCCTTACTTACCACCGACCATCCTTGACACATTAGCAGATCATAACCCAATCACCTCACTATCCCTTGCTAACACCTTAGAGGGGTAATAAGATCATTCTGATGTTCTAATTACACTCACAATAAGTTACAAATATATGATTATAACATATATGTGTCATTTCATGGTACAATCTGGGGTAGTACTAGGTTATGTGATTTCTAACAAGGGTGTTGAAATTGATAGGGCAAAGGTGGAAGTGATAGAAAATATGTCCACCCTATAAAATTTCAAAGATGTCAAAGCTTTCTTAGTAAAATGCAAGATTTTATAGGAGGTTTATCAAGGATTTTTCCAAGATAGTCAAACTCTTATGCTCATTGCTTGCAAAAGACATTTATTTTGTGTTTAATGATGAATGTCAAGCTACCCTCAAGAAGCCCAAGGATTCTCTCATTTTAGCTCCTATCTTTCAATTACCAGATTGAGATGCACCCTTTGAATTGATGCATGATACATGCAACTACATAATGACGCTCCAAATGTCGCACCAAGAAAAACTCTAAAAGAATAACTCCTAGGTTTAACCATAAGAAGTGTAATGATTCTCCACTCCACATGAGTGGAAGCCTTATTCTAGTATACTTTAGGATCGAACCTAAAGGACAATATTTTTAAATAGTTATATAAATTCAAAAGTTTTAAAAGTAATATTTAACATCGAAAAGTTGATTTGATTGATTAAACTAAATTATTGTCAGTACCAATAAAGATTAAGTAGTAAATGAATAATAATAAAGAGGACCAGTTCATGGGGTTTCTCTACCAAGGCATGTGTAACTATCCTAACAAGTCTAACTCTTAAATAATTGTTGCTAAATAGAGGCTTAGCTACTTCACCCTCACGGGATATAAATCATCACTTGGCCTAAACTCCTTTAGAATTGACCATCCTCGGCACCCAAGTTCTCAGTTTATTCCAACTGGACTCCCTTACTTACCACCGACCATCCTTGACACATTAGCAGATCATAACCCAATCACCTCACTATCCCTTGCTAACACCTTAGAGGGGTAATAAGATCATTCTGATGTTCTAATTACACTCACAATAAGTTACAAATATATGATTATAACATATATGTGTCATTTCATGGTACAATCTGGGGTAGTACTAGGTTATGTGATTTCTAACAAGGGTTTTGAAATTGATAGGGCAAAGGTGGAAGTGATAGAAAATATGTCCACCCTATAAAATTTCAAAGATGTCAAAGCTTTCTTAGTAAAATGCAAGATTTTATAGGAGGTTTATCAAGGATTTTTCCAAGATAGTCAAACTCTTATGCTCATTGCTTGCAAAAGACATTTATTTTGTGTTTAATGATGAATGTCAAGCTACCCTCAAGAAGCCCAAGGATTCTCTCATTTTAGCTCCTATCTTTCAATTACCAGATTGAGATGCACCCTTTGAATTGATGCATGATACATGCAACTACATAATGACGCTCCAAATGTCGCACCAAGAAAAACTCTAAAAGAATAACTCCTAGGTTTAACCATAAGAAGTGTAATGATTCTCCACTCCACATGAGTGGAAGCCTTATTCTAGTATACTTTAGGATCGAACCTAAAGGACAATATTTTTAAATAGTTATATAAATTCAAAAGTTTTAAAAGTAATATTTAACATCGAAAAGTTGATTTGATTGATTAAACTAAATTATTGTCAGTACCAATAAAGATTAAGTAGTAAATGAATAATAATAAAGAGGACCAGTTCATGGGGTTTCTCTACCAAGGCATGTGTAACTATCCTAACAAGTCTAACTCTTAAATAATTGTTGATAAATAGAGGCTTAGCTACTTCACCCTCACGGGATATAAATCATCACTTGGCCTAAACTCCTTTAGAACTGACCATCCTCGGCACCCAAGTTCTCAGTTTATTCCAACTGGACTCCCTTACTTACCACCGACCATCCTTGACACATTAGCAGATCATAACCCAATCACCTCACTATCCCTTGCTAACACCTTAGAGGGGTAATAAGATCATTCTGATGTTCTAATTACACTCACAATAAGTTACAAATATATGATTATAACATATATGTGAAGTCATCAATGCGCAAAATAAAGAATTAAGCAGAACAATACTTTATTTAGCAATAATATTGTCGAGTTCAGATACAAGCTAGAATAAAATATAGGTTGATGGGGCTAGTCCCCATTCCTTAGCACAAACGTCTACTTGCTCATGGTGAGAGACAACAATAGGAAGATAGAAGGAATGATGGAGGAGGTCATGACGCCTGGTATAGGAAGACCAATCTCTCCGATGTGGCCACCACCTCTCGCTCCTTGCTAGGCTTTGCACTACACAATGTGGCTTATAGTCACTGATCGGAGACCCCCTTTAGAATGAAATATAAGGATTTCCTTTTATGGTCTCCTTTCCTCACTATAGTAACCATATACTTGTATGTCAAGGCTGGTGAGTTGAGATAATTTCACAGAGAGCGACTTGGATAAAAATTCCTGACATTGGATTTGTGGGAGATTTTTGCCCCGGTCTATCTTCACATTACTATCCAAAAATATACTATCTTTGTAGATAATAAAATTATCTTTTTAACTCATATTTAAACATTAAATTCCGAGTTCTAATGCAAACAATATGAATATTTTAGTGGGACATATAGTTCTGATGGCGGGAAACTCTGTCAGCCCACCGACCAGTATGAAAAGTCAATCAGTTGGTTGATTATGCAACCTTTGAGGAAAGATATTTATTTCTCTTCTAGAATTTGTATTAGTCCTTCAAATGAAACATCAAAATATATTAATTACCAAATAATTTACTTTAGCGACTAAAATTATAAAACAAATGATATATGAAGTGAAATGTAATAAACATGCAAAACTAAACATATAAATGCATCTAAATGCCACTAAAATGATAGAAATATCACTCATCAAACTATCCTGAACTTCAACTTTTTCTCCTCCTGAGAAAAATGAAATTAGAAACAACTGCCAAATAATACTACTAGCTTGTCAACCTCTCTGTCTTAATATCATTTTATTCCCTACCACCAAACATGGCCAATCAACCCCAATTTCCTAAAATCACGTAATACAAATTTCCACATTCTTTGTCATGAGTTCGTAGTCAGAAGCAAGTTTCTATGTCAAAACCCACAATACTGCAGTCATAATATCATTTATGATTTTAATCATTCCTCATATTCTATGGGATTTACACAAAACAATATTTGGGAAGATGGTATTTGGGTATTTTTTCCACCTCTAGATAGGAAAAAGAGAGTGCATGAAGGTGTGGAAAGAAGAATTTTTATGATCTCTCCTCCATTTGACTCGAGATCTTTTTTCAAGGTTGCTCATATTTTTTTGATCTCTCCACTGTTCGACTCAAGATCATTTTCATGACTGTAGTTATATGGACCACATGTTTTCTTTGGGCTCATTGACCTCTTTTTTATTTGCACCAGCTTCTATTGAGAACGAGAAGTATGGAAGAAAGATGATAGAGGGAGGAATGATATGCCACCCTAAACTTAGAGTTTTACACAACTTTTGGATTTTATTTTTCTTTTTTCTTTTTGATGAACAAAGGGGTAAGAAGATGATGAAAGAAATGTAAAAAAAGACATAACTTGTGCATCTCATTTTTTTTCAAATTTACCGCATAGGAAGAATATTAACAAACAATTAAAATACATCATGTAGCATGCAAATAATGACATTTATGCAAGAAATTATACTAATCATTGAGAGACACGCTGTACTTGATTCCTTTCAACCCCATATGACTTGCCATCATTTCTAGGAAATAATATTATAAAGGTCCTAAGTGACAGAATAGGTTCTAGCATCGACAATTAATGATATCACATTACTCAAGGATTCACTTTATTTTTAGGGATTACATGATGAATGATACAATGCAACTAACCCGGTTAGATAATGGCTTCAACTAACATTGCAAGAACTAAGAACTGAAATTATAAGTAACAATGTCAAGCTAAATGTAATGCAAGTTATCTAAATGCAATGAAACGTATAAAGCAACCATTCTTAAATAAAACAATAAAATAGATATTGTGGGTGGAAAGAAGTATGTACCACCCGATCTCCAACCTGAACTTAGAAGTTTTCTCATCCCGAGAAAACACTAAATCCAAGATGGACATAAAGAAATCCTTGATGACTATCTAGCTTCATGGCGCGACATATGATGTGGTGGTCGTGGTAGCTCGAACGGGCTGTTCGGAGGCTTGAAGTGATGTTTTTTTTCTCCCCACAGCCCATGCAATAGGATCCAAAAAAACTCCTCCATCAGTAGAGGTAGTGTATTATCTACATGCCAATCTAGATCACACAACCCAATGTAGGAGTGGTGCCCATGTGATGGCTTCAAAGTATGCTCCTCTATGAAGAATAAAGGTGGACTTGATGCATATTGAACTGGCATTGCCAACTATGCTAATTCAGGTGGAGGATCTGACTCTGGCTTCTTCTCAGCTCCCGAGTTTGCATATAAAACATGTGGTGTTGGCATAAGAGGAATTTTCTCACCTACAAAGTCAACATGATATGTGATTTTATGTGTCTGTACATGCTTCTAGATTTTAGCTCAGTCAATCATAATATCAGTAGAATTAATGAGTTCCTTCTCGATGTCAAAATGCAACTTTAACTCCTCCACCTAGGATATACCCAACTCACTCCTAGATTCAACAAACTCCTCATGTTGGGTTTTCACTTTATGGTATGAAATGGTTGTCTTGTCATTGGGAATTTCTTTAAATTTGATAAACTTAACGTCAAGCTTTTGCTTGGATCTGCCTGGATAAGGGATGTGAGGCTTGTAAACTAGAAATTCAGTCTCTTTTGGTAGAATGCATATCGTGGTTGGGATTACAATAGAGGGTTTTTGAACACAGATGTGCATGACAAGTGTTGTAGATGACGTGGATGGTTGATTTCCTTCATGTGAGATGATATTTCTACCAACCGAGTGACTCGAGGTCGCGAGTGGAGTGTTTTTTTGTCATCCTCTACATCTTCATATGGGGTAATCAGTGCATCAGCGGGGACTGGAGGTGTGGAGTACACGTTCCCTAACCGCGTCAGCACAACATTTGGCTTCCAGATGCTTAAGATTAAATTCTGGTTGGCGTGCGAACATCTAGGAGGTTGTTGAATGTCTTACAAATGAGCAACTTCATCCACAAATCTTTTATTCCGAGCTTCATGTTCTTCTAGATTTGATTGGAGGTCAACTAACATTTTATGGAAGACATCCATACTCTTGTCCCAGTCGGGCCAAATTTGATCTGCATAGCCAAACTCTCCACTGTAGCCTTCATAACATTGCTAATTGCAGTTCACTTTGAGTCTTCTTTGAATAAGCTCGATTTGGAGAGTCACCTCGGGACAACCCCATACGTCATGATAGATGGAGCCATATTTTGCACATCATAGACTTTGTTGCAGTGCCCACTCTATTATGAATGAATTCATGAAAATTAGAAAATTGGAATATTAGGCTCAAGAGAAAAGATGTTTCAATGAGTAAAGATATACGACTATTTTTTCTTCTTTTACAAATGAACAAAACAATAAATTATGAACATCTAATAAGAAAATAAATCTAATTCACAAGAAATTTGTAGCACTAAATTAATAATTACAAAAAATAAACTATAAATTATGATATCAAACTAAGAGATATACAAGACTAAGAAACAACAAACTATTTTTTTATTTTTCAAAGAATGAAAAAAAAACAAATTAATAAAATATAGAAGATGAAATCCTAATTACACTTAAACTTCTGGATATATATAACTGCCATTGTCCCCGACAATGATGCCAATTTTGATGGGGCTCCAAATATCGCACCAAGAAAAATTCTAAAGGAATAACTCCTAGGTTTAATCAAAAGTAGTGCACTAATTCCCCACTCCAAGGTGTGGAAGCCTTATTGCAGTACACTTTAGGATTAAACCCATAGGACAACCTTTTTAAGAATCCATATAAATTCTGAAGTTTTAAGAATAATATTTAACACTAAAAAGTTGATTGCTTGATTAAACTAAATTGTCGCCAATAGAAACAAAGATTAAGTAGTAAATAAATGATAATAATGAGGACCAGGGCATGGGGTTTTGCTACCAAAGTCTGTGTAATTATCTTAACAAGATATAATTCTTCAATAACGGTTGCTAAATAGAGACTTCGCTATTGCACCCTCACAAGATACATATTGTCACTTGACCTAAACTCCCCTAGAACCGACCACACTCGACGCCCAATTTCTCAATTTATTCCAATTAGACTCCCTCACGTTTGACCAACCATCCTCAACAAGTTAGAAGATCGCAGCCTAGTCACCTCACTATCCCTTGATGACACCTCAGGGGGATAATAAGATCATTCTGGTGTTCTAATCACACTCACAACAAGCAACATATCCATGATTATAACATATAAGCAAAGCAAGTCAGTCAGTTTGCAAGGCAAGGAACTAACAAGAACAATACTTTATTTAGCAATAATATTGTCGAGTTTAGATACAAGGTAGAATAAAATATGGGCTGTTGGGGCTAGTCCCCACGCCCCAATATAAAAGTCTACTCGCTCATGGAGAAAGATAATGATAGTAAGATAGAAGGAATAATGGAGGAGGTCATGATGCCTGGTGCATGACGACCAATCTCTCCACTGCGACCACCACCTTCTCACTCCCTACTAGGGTTTGTGCTGCAAAATGTGACTTCTAATCACCAATCAGAGACCCCCTTTAGAATGGACAACAACGATTCCCTTTTAGAGTCTCCTTACCTCACTGTAGTAACCCAATACTTGCACGTCAAGGCTGGTGAGTTGAGAAAACTTTGTTAGAGAGAGCAGCTTGAGGTAAAATTCCTGATGCTGGATTTGTAGGAGCTTTTTACACTAGTCCATCATTCCATTGCTATCCAAAACATAGTTTCCTAATAGATAATAAAATTATTTTTTAACACATATTTAAACATTAAATTTTGAGTTCAAATGTAAAAGATATGGATGTTTAAGTGAGACATATAATTCTGACTGCGGGAAACTCTGCCAGCCAACCCACTGATATGGAAAGTCAATCAGTTGGTCGATTGTTCATCCTTTGTGGAAGGATATTTACTTCTCTTTTCAAATTTGCATTAATCCTACAAATAAACACAACAATACATTAATTACCAAATAATTTACTTTAGTGACTAAAATCCTAAAACAAATGATATATGAAGTGAAATGCAATAAAACGTGCAAAAATAAACATAGAAATGCATCTAAAATGCCCCTAAAAAGGCTACAAAAATCACTCATCACTAAGCTATCAACATTGTACTTGGTCAACGAAAGGATAACAAGCTGCATTCAATACACTAGGCCAACAAGACACTAGATGAGGCCCAGGTAAACTATGTCACCACAGAGAAGGAGATGTTAGCCATAATATATGCCTTCAATGAATTTTTCTAGTATCCAGTGAAATCCAAGGTTGTGGTATATACCGATGATGCAACCATCAAGTATTTGATGAATAAGAAGGATGCTAAACCATGCCTAACTTTTTTGATTGTATTGCTTTAAGAATTTGACATCTAAATCCAAGATAAAAAAGGAACAGAGAAAAATTTTCTTGGTAACCTTTCCAGGGTGACTATAGATGCAAAACATGCACTTCCTATTGATGATAGCCTTCCCGTTGAAAGATTGTATGTTGTTGGTACACCACAAGCACCATGGTTTATAGACGTCACCAACTACATTGCTAATGTGCATCTTCCCCCTGATTTAACCTATCAAAAGAAGAAGGCATTCTTACATGATGTCAGATTCTATTATTAGGATGACCCAATGTTGTTCAAGAAAGGCACCGACACACTGATAAGGTGATGTGTAGCTGAAGAAGAAATGTTGAGCATTATTTCTGGCTACCATTCTTCTTCATACGAAGGTCATTTTAGGGGAGAAAATACAGCTACGAAGATCCTTCAAACTGAATTTTATTGGTTGACCTTATTTTGAGATGTACATGCCTATTTAAAAGGGTGTGACAAGTGCCAAAGAACCGATGGTATATCAAAGAGAGACAAGATGCCTCTCAACTCCATTATGGAGATTGAGGTATTTGATATATGGTGTGTCGACTCCATGGGCCCATTCCCATCTTCCTGTGGCTACAAGTATATCTTAGTCGCCTAAGATTATTTTTCAAAATGGGTAGAGGAAATCCCTACCCAAGCTCCTGGTTCCAAGTCTGCGCTCAAGCTATTTCAAAAAATAATTTTCCCTCACTTTGGAGATCCAAGAGCTGTGATTTATGATGGAGGGATGCACTTCAATGAGAAACAATTCAACGATCTTCTCACCAAGTATGGAGTGACACATAAGATCTCCACTCCATTCCACCCTCAAACTTCTGGACAAGTCAAAGTATCCAATAGATAACTGAAGAACATTCTTAAAAATAATTTTTCCAACTCAAGGAAAAGACTGGACCCTCAAGTTGGATGATGCTCTTTAGACATTATGGACTACATACAAGACAACCATTGATACTACACCATTCAAGCTCATCTATGGAAAATCTTGCCATCTTCATTTGGAGCTGGAACACAAAGCCTTATGGGCCATCAAATTCCTTAATTTTGATATGAGGAAAGTAGGTAAAAAATGACTGTTGCAACTATAAGATCTTGAGGAGGTCAAGCAGAATGCTTATGAGAATGCAAATATTTATAAGGAGTGAATAAAGGCATGCCATGGCATGACATTAAGATTATAAGGAGAGATTTGGTTGAAGGAGAACTTGCAGGAAGCACAACAAAAATGGAATGGCTGATCAGGGATTGTATTCAATTTGATCACGGAGTAGTTTTTTTTCTTGGATGAAGAGAAAATCTCCCAATCTGTGGTCATAGGCCAGCTGACGGTTGGCGAATTCCCTACCTTCTCCTGAAGGAGCAGTGCATGCAGAAAGAGGTTGGTCTGGGCGGAGACCAACAAGGCTCACGAAGCGTTCTGGATGCAGCCTAGCGAGGCCCTGGGAGTTTCACTCATTGAAGTATACTTGGGGGCATGTGCTACTATTTAATACTAGATTGAAGTTTTTTCTAGGGAATCTTAGATTCTAATGGTTAGGACCCTTCTTGGTCTTGAATGTCTATCCCTATGGAACTATAGAGTTGCATGGCAAGCATTCAACATTCTTGGCCAATGGATAATGTTGAAAGTTTTACACTAATGATGAGATGATAGAACAGAGAGCCTCTTGCTACCTCATAGAACTTAGCTGATGAAGGAACAAGTCTACTTCCAAATTTTAGACGGGAGGCCTTTGTGGGAGATGTCCCCACATTTAAATATTTTTTTGAGTCATTTTCCTTTAAATGTTGCTTAGCTTTAAATTTTAGTTTTAAGAATAACACTTCATGGTGATGAACCTATTAGTTTCATGTGGAAATTTTGAGTTTTCATTTTCATTTTGCTGGTGATGATTGCTTATGTCAGTAAGAATTAGGAGATACAAAGATCGTGTTGCGACACAGCATGTGGAACACTCCACACATCGTGTAATTTATTTTTCAAATCAATAAAAGATCATAGAGATTGCCTCTTACACCATGTGGAATTGTAACACGAGGTGTCCATGATCAAACATTTTCAATTTCTACAGCAACTTCAGCAACATGACGTGTAGCCATCATACATAGCATGCAGAATTATTTGATGAAAAATGAAGTTTTACAATATTAGCCCTTATGTTGTGTAGACATGAGCCACGAAAGTGTGCATTTCGTGAGGAAAATTTTCCAAGTTTCACAGAGAACACACATCACACTATGTAGCCACCATACACGCCATGCAAAGATTTTAGACAAACATCCACAAATACAATATATATTGTCCCTTATGACATTTGACCAACAGTTACGACATGTAGCCTTTGCGAGAGAGATTGTGAGATTTTTGAAGATTCCACCTTTTACGCCGTGTACATGTTCAACACGGCATGTGTCGTGGTATATTTGGGGGAGTTCACATAATCCTTACAGCGTGTGACATCCCATTACGTAGTGTCTATGAATGACTTAATGGGTTCAAGACCTAATGCTGATTCATTTCACTATCCATCACGCCGTGTAGCCACCCTACCCTAGGCTACTTTGCGATTTCGACCTTCACATTGTGTAGCCATCACACGCGATATCATATCCACTCTCTTTCCCTCCATCATGATTGAGCCTCTATGGTGGACATCACCTCTGCACCTCCACCTTCAACCATCACCTCAATGCCATCGAGTCATTGAAAGGAGAAATAATGAGCTCCTAGCATCCGCCTGCCTCCATCACCCACAACTTGTGTGCCGCCGAACCACCGTAGAAGAGGAGATCATGGTCCAGACTCCAAGCCTCCATGCTACCACATCACAAGCCATACCATACCAACAACATTTCATGACAACACGACACAAATGTAGCCTCCACATTGTGTTTGTCTCAAGGTAGTATTAAAAAAGGTGTGATGGCCCACACACCATGTGACCCAAGCTGTTACGCTGTGTAACTTGTATAACATCTGAAAAAATACCACAAACCAAGATTTTCACCAAGCGACCATACCCCAACCCTGAGGCCTCTTCTTCTAATGCACCCTACCTCTCCATGGTGCACTTCACGCTGAATGCAAAGGAGGATGTCATCTTCCTCCATCTTGCCTCTTGTCGGGTAGTCCCGACAAAGTTTGTACACCTCAACGACATAGAACAACTAGGTATTTTCAATGAAGCTAGGGACTATCTTATATTCCGTGGCCTAGGTCTATGCTGCATAAATAATGTCCGTACATAATTTCATTTGACTTATGAGTTTTTGATGACCTTCAAAGTAGAAGAAGACCCAGATGATAATCACAAGCCTTTTGGTCTGGTTTCATTTAGATTGATGAACAAACCATTCAAATGGACTTTCAAACGATTTTGCAACTTGACGTAATTTGATTATTATGATAGTATCATCATGATAGAAGAATTTGAGCCCAATACTTTTTGGATCTAAATCACTAAAGATACCACCTACTATGTTGCTAACGTCACGGGTGTCTCAAGTTCATAAACTGACTTTTTTGTTATATTCACCGCCTTTTCAGCACATGTATTTTCATTTGGAAGGAAACTCAAGGTGTAGTTGGTAAATTGGATTGTTTTTCCTATGGGATATGGTGCATAACTGTAATGTGAACATCGGGTATCATTTTCTTTCACTCATCATAAACATCCAGAAAGAATAAAAAAGTGACATCATGATAGAGGGTGTGATCTCCAAAGTTGTTATTGCTTTGAAGCTTGATCTGTCTACTATTACCCCTAGATGGAGGGGAATATGTGATTGTGATTTTCTCATTACATATGGCTTGTTGAGAAAATATAAGAATGAAAAATATTTTCATAAGGTCCACCAAAAATATTTTGTTATTCAGTTGCCAAACCCTGCCATCACGACACTCAAAGATAGATTCAATTCAAAATATTTTTAGAATGAAATACCTACTATAGGTGCACATCCCAAGTTTTCCTCTGTAAGAGATGATGTTTCACCACCTCCTTCCATAGGTACATAGATAGACTTCACCTGGAGGTAACCAGATATAAGGTAGTTTTATGGGTATGTTCAAAATATATTTGATGAACATGATACCCACATCTCTAAACTCTCTCAACAGTACACTGGCTTGTCCTAGAGTGTGACTAACATCCACACCATGGTGTCCAGGACGGATTCCTGAAACATCTCGTAGGGTCATTATGGATATCCTCCACAACCATCTCCGCCTCTAGGACCTTCCTCCTCCATGGACGTCATTGACCCACCTTATTCCTAGAGCACCTATAGCCTCCCTAGGAGGGTTTTTATCCTGCTTTCTGATGCACAATGAGGTATCCAGTTGTACAACTCTTGATTTTTTTTATGATCAGTGAGGACACTACAAATTTCAAGCTTAGGGGGTACAACCGACTGGTGGTTTTAGTTTACTTTTCATGTCATTTGCTTATGTCATTTAGTTTGATGTTTGTATGATTTGCATTTCTTTTCATGTTCTTGGATGATTGTTGAGTGTTTTTTTTGTTGTGGTCAATATCTTCACTATCGCTTGAATCATCTGCTTACATTTATATAATGGCTATATGATAATAATTGGGAATAAATCATCCTAATTGATTTTTTTTGGAATCATGGATACTCATCTTCATATTTATGTATTTGACTAAACATGAATTATAATTCTCTCACACATGCTCTTAGACCATGTAATGATTCAAATGCCTTGAATTTCTCAACTTTATAGCATTGAGTAGCAATAAGATGACTTTGCCAACCCTATAATGCATTTTCATTGTTCAACTTGAAATTTATACAAAATTAATATCCTCCTACATGACTTGAAATAATGAGGGGTGAGTTAGCACATGACTGTGTGGTTCCATATAGGAGCCCAAACAACATTAAAAGGGGATATTTTAATCTTCATTTGAAAATATGAACCCCAGAAAAGCTGGCTAAGTTTCCCACATTTACACCAACATAACGAAGGTTGGGGTACATCTGAAAGAGCAAAATAAGTCCCCAAATGGTATTCCATGAGTGCATAAGCCTATATTAGCAGCTGATTGCCACACATTGAAATCAAATTGAAAATATTTCTGGCATGACAAATGTCATTGCAGGAGGATGAAAAAATCTCATTTCAGTTCTTTTGAAGGTTAATTGAGCCTTGTGACAAATTATTATATTTTTGGCTCTATCATCTTGTTTCTAGTAACTGCTCTCTAGTTGATTCATCCTAGGAAAATGGAATGTCCATTTGAACTTAAAATCTTACCTTGAGAGTGATAATTGATTTCATGTTTACTTAAAAACCTAAATGATTAAAAACTACCATTTTGAGATCTATCAATTCATATTCATATGGATATGATTTGTTCCCATCTAATTGTCTTTAGGCATTTATCCAGTTCTTTTTGCTTGAGGACAAGTAATGGTTCAATCTTAGAGGGATTTGATGTGCACAAAATATCATATTTTTATACCATTGTGGTTGCACATTGCACTCAATTTAACCATATTTCTACTCTTATCCATGCTAGAATGTTTTTTCTTATTTTTTTACTTGTGACATGGTTTGAATTGCATGTATCCCATATTCCACTCATATGGAAGGAAAATACCCAAAATATGATCTATTTGGCATTTCCAAAGTTTCTTAGATTTTGGAGTTCATTGTTCAATAGAAAACAAGCCACATGACGTGTGGACCACTCTACATGACATTTCATTTGTGATCATGGGCTGGCTAAAGTGGAAACCAAATCTCACACGACATGACTTGCATAAACGACGTGTGAAGCATAGTTTCTATAAAATTTATAAAGTAACACTCATTTGTAATACATACCAAATCGCACCCCTATGGAAGGGAATCATGTATCATTTGGAGTGTTTTGAGACCAAATACAAGCATGGAGATGTGGAGTGGCGATTTTGGGGAGAAAGCTAGGGTTTCTTGGGAGAGAATCCATTTTAACTACATTTCTAATCTCCATTCCATTCTGAAGATTTGGAGAGGAAGTTGATGGTTCAAGGAGAGGTTGCAAAGACAAATATCAATCCTTTGGCTAGAGATTTCCATCTATTCTTTGTTCACATAGATTTATTTGTTATTCCTCTCTCTCTACTCATGTTTCATTCAATGATTTATCATTTGTGTCTGTATTTCCTCACCATGAGTGACTAAACTCCTTTTCTTAGGCATGCAAGAGTAGCTACCATGTCACGACTCATGTGAACTCCAATTTTATGTTTAGTATTAATTAATCTTCCATTTCAAAATGAGCTATGGTGTTTATCTTCTTGTATGCATCGTTGGCCATCATGCTTAACTACTTTATGCTTCTTATTATGTTTTGGGAAGAGATATTAATAGGTAGGGAATAGTTGTTTTGACAACATATCCTTGACCATGGGAATGGCTAGATTATGTATAGGATTCTAGGTTGTAGTTCAAATCCGTATATATGCGTTGGAATTCCATATCTGGTTAGGACTAGTTTACATCATCGGGAGATGCATTAGATGACAACAACCTACCTTTGTGAAGATTGACTAGTATAAATGGAATCAGTGATTCTTTATTGGGTTATGCTGTGGAAGTGAAATCCCATATCCAACACTCTTGATTCAATGTTAATCATTCTCCAAGTAATTAGTACTTTTATTTTATTTCTTTTATATTCACAATTTAGTTTGATCCAAAACCAACCTTTTTATTATAACTGATCTACATTGTAGAAAGTTAACAATTACTCCTAGATAGCCTAGCTCTATGTGGTTTGACCTTGACTACAATTGATCCTGTATACTTGTGGGTTATTGATAATCCAATTAATTATTCAAAACTCACTTTCCTTTGGCAATCAATAGTACCCTTCCTAAAGAGTCCTTGTGAGAGTGCTAAAGGTACTAAAACGTTTGCCATTCCACCATTTTGTAGAGGTGCCAAGTGCATTATTGAGTTTTTTTTACCACCTTTTATTGAGATTGCTAAGGGTACTATAAAATATATTGTCCCACACCCTTTTGAAACAATAATACCAAGTGTCCCATCAATCAACAAGAGTGACAAGTGCACTAAAAATTCTATAGCCCCACTGGACTTTGAAAAAATAATATCTTGTATCCCACCCTCCTTTGAAATGAGACCACTAAGTGCCCCAACCACTAATCCAAGACAACTCAATATGATATATCAAGGTTCTCAAGTGCCTGACATGACTAAGCCCCATCTTTTGGATGCCTACAAAGACCCTTTCCTCAAGGGAAAGAAAAATTATGGCATGAAAATTCTGAAGGTCTTAAGGCTCAAGGTAAACACCTCATTGCTTGATATTATCAAGCAAATCCCAACTTATGTGAATTTCCATAAGTGTGTATTTACCTTCAAAAAGGAGATAAGAGGACATCTACCAACAAGGTTCATGTTGAATGAGCTGAAAGGTTTTGTCGATGAGGACCATTGTTTTGTGATTTATGATGATGATCCTAAAGGGAGTGAGGACCATGTGGGAAACTCTTTTGAGGAAACTATCGATGATGAAGATCGAAGCACTTCCCTTGTTGTTACTTTATGATGAAAGGATACAAAATCCAAGATGAAGGATATAAGATTAGTGCTAGTGGAAGGCAACCCACACTGGTTTGAGATTCTTCTTCTCAAAACCCCTTATTTATTATAATTTTGTTTTTCCAAGATACACACCCACCATACTTGATGTTTTTTCTACTTGTTAATCATGTTAGAGTAGGTACAGAAATATGATGTTTGGAAGAGCAAACCAAGGAGAAGATCAAGTTTTAAAATGAAAATAAAAAATAGTGGAAAAGATACAAGAAAGTAACCAATACGACCATTGTACACAACACAACTGAGCTACTGGCAAGCTAGAATGCCTGTTTTGTGCAAAACGGTCATGGTGGCCTGCCATCTCACCTAATTCTATGTTGATATCTCCCCTCACCTGGTGTTTGCCTATCACGACTCCATATCCTCTACCCTACTATTCTAAACTTTTATTTCATGTTGAGGACAACATGGTTTAAAAGTTTGGGGTGGTAGGGCGGTAAGCCCTTCCCTTACCTCATTTTCCTCTATGTTCCTTGTTCTAAGTTTACTGAGATGATCAAACAATCTTATTAACTCTTATAATTTTCCATCCATATTTTATGTGTTTACATGCTTTCATATCATGTAGTTTATTAGATGCATTTTGCATATATTTTTCATTTTTTTCTTCTTCTTTCCATTCCACTCCATGCCATGCACTGCATATCATGTAGATTTTTGGTAATTTTTGTGTGTTTTAGCTAGGATTTTCTTGATTATACTTTTTTATTTCTAAAATGAAGTTTTATATGTGATTGAATGCAAGTTGGCACCATTTTGACCAATTTTTTCAAATTTAGAATTTCTCCCTAAAAGCATGTTTTGACCCAATTATACTTAATGAGTTGAAAATTTTGAGCTTTGATAAATGCATACTACATTCTCATGTCTATTGATAGATGGTCTCAATGTTTGACTTTTTACATGTGAATCAACTCTTTCATGCTTGTGCATTATTTTGGTTGAATTAGGATTTAAGCAAGCTACAAAAGCTTAGGGTTTTTGGAATCTCATGATAAAAGTGTGATTTTCATATTTCTCATTCATGTGGTGTGTCATTGTTTGATGGAGTTGCTGTATTAACTTTCATGTAGGATATCTCATGTTGAAACCTATGCTAGTGAACCCTCTTTAATTCACTTTTCTTTCATAATTTCTTACCACTCCGCCTCATGAAAGGATGCCAAAGCGCACATATCAGCCTTGGCCACCCCCAAAAGTTTGGGTGGCCATATATATATATATATATATATATATATATATATATATATATATATATATATATATATTCACCACTTCACTCTCATCACCATGTGCCCTACCTAAACCAAGGGCAAAGAAAAAGAAAATGCAAAAAGAAAATAAAAGATGCTCCTATGTAATAGCATCTAAAGAAAGAAAAGATGAGTGATCCTATGTAATAGCACTCCAACCTCTTACCGTAACCCTTTCTATTATTTTCTTGTCCATTGATATAGGAACATTAAACCTAGATAATTTCACCCTTTTTCACACCCATGGGGGTCACTTAGTGTTTTTTGACATATGGGATTGAATGCATGAAGGTAAAATAGCAATCCTAGTCAGTTTTGAATGTCACCATCCTGAAACGATTTACCTAGATATTTATGAAGACTGATTGTGCTTTCTATGCTCTATATTTGAAGTTTGTATGATTAGTGATTTAATAATTATTGGTTTGTGAAAGAGGAGAGGAAAAAGGTGAAGTACATGCAGTTAGTCATCATTGAGATCATTTAGTCAATCTACACCTGTTGCAATGCATTTATCATTCTTGTTTGTTGAAAAAATAGAAGAGAGATTAAGTTGGAGCATATTTGAGGGCATGTATGATTTAAGTTTAATGTGGTGATGCAGCCCTATTTTATGGCTCCATATTGTGTTTTATTGCATTTCAATCACATATATATATATATGTTAGATTATAATATATTTCCCCTAATAAATGGTTTTCTATCAAATGCACTTATGGAGACTCTTTGCCTATTTTTAGGTACTTGGACCATGCCTTGGATGGACGGGAGGGAAGGAAGGTGTTCTAGGACTCCTCCACCTAGAGAGACATCCAAAGAAGGCCCTAAAGCTCCCTCAACCTACCCCTAGTGGCCAAGGGTCAAGCTAAAGCAAAGGTTTCCTTGTATATCAAAGAATGAAGCTCAAAGTGCATGCAAAGGACCCAAAACGACCATGGTGACATGAAACAGTCGTGCTACCAATGTCAAAATCACATGGAAAACCTCAATTTTGAAGCAAGTACATCAAACCCTCTAGAACGAACATGCTGCCACCCCTCCATCGTGGTCGTACTGTCCATCACGATTGTGCTACCACCTACCCACCATGACCATGCAATCCAACCCGGCCGTGCCACATATAACCCACCATGACCATGATACTCACCACGATCATGCCACCTAGAATCCACCACGGCTATGCTTCCCTACACGGACATGCTATCAGCCTTCATTTTCTCAACTTCACCTAAAATTTCCACCTCCACCTAGAATGATCTTTCCCTCTCAGAATGGCCTTGATACACCTTACCCACCATGGCCATGCTACCCAACACGACCGTGTTACCACCAAAACACTACATTTTTTGCACTATTCTACGCAAAATGTCCCTACTTAACCTAGTGCTTCCCCACAACCTATATATACAAGGGTGACGACTGTAGCATGAGGGACCACTCTTTCTCATCCCTTAGCTCCTCTTTAGCCATTCCTATTTCCCTCTAGTCCTTACCCACTCCATTCCACTCCATTTCACCATCTTCCACCTAAAAACCCTAATTTTCTAGGACTTTCATCACTTCCACCACCCATTCCATGCTCTTTTGGCACCGAGGAGGGAGGAGTTCGTGCCATTGTTTCTAGAGGTGAAGGAGAAGGAGCTTCCTTGAGTTTCCATGGCTACATCTTCTTCTTCTACCTCTTCTTTTGTTCTTTTTTGTACTGAGTTGCTAAGCCCGTCTAGGTGGGCTGTTTGGGGTGAAAATGTTACTTTGATGTCATGTTGAGAGAAAATAACTTGTAAACTCTCTATATTCATTTTATGATGATTACCTTCTACTTATATCTTATCTCCCATGATTCTTATTATTGTTTTAGCTTGAAAACATAAATTGCTTGTTGTTTTATGCTTGAAACCACCAAGTTCTAGGATAAAATGGCATATGTGAGGCTATTTTGGGATTTTCTCCTAGGTTCAATTAGTGGATCCCTAGCTAGCACCTCAGCTTCCCATACATATATATCCATTCTCTTACTCCTAGGTGTGAGATCTAAGTAACTAGTGTAGGAGTGCTTAGTGCAATTGCCTAGGAGTTTCCAAAAAGCTAGATATGAGTGATGTGAGATGAAACACCCTCACCTCCACTCCCCATTCCTAACTTTGGATCCCATTTACACTAAGGACACCCACCCTAAAAACCTAGGCTTGCCAAATCCTATTGTAATCTCACCTAATCCTTAGTAAAATTGAGCCTCACAAGGTTGGATAGTGTGTGCAAGGTGTAGTTCCCCTTCACACACCCTATACCACCCATGGCTGACTAATAACTTGGGGTGATTCCATATCATTTGCTTAGTTGTTTGGTTTTCAATGTAGAATTAGTGGATAGGTTTTGCATGTTATACCCCCCAACTAGAATCCTAATAACATCACCCAAATGACCCACGTCTACATAACTTGGTTAAAACCGTAATTTGCTCTAGCTAGTTCATGATTTCTTAGTTACTTACTTTAATTTCTTCTTGGTTAGTTGCCTTGCTTTGGATAGTTAGGGCTTGATAGAGTAGACAATGCTCCTTTGAGATTGATGGTGTTAGTTCTTTCTAGTTATATTTTGATCTTAGTCTTTTTCTTGCCCTAGTTTGCTAATTGTTAGTTTAGTATAGTTTCTTTCTTAGCTTAACTAGTTGTCACTTATAGGTTTCTAGTTAGCTCTAGCTTTACTATGTAGTCTAAATTTCTCCCTTTCTTGCTTCTTATAATTAACTAGTTTAGACTTAACTCAATTTTTTTGTTGATTGTCCCCCTTTAGTTTCTTGCTTGTCCAACTTAGTTTAACAAGAAAACCCCCAACCAAACCCTTGAACCCTAGACTCCACTTTAGGAACATAGCTACTCTAACCAAGATCTAGTGACCCTTCTCTCCCTATGTGATAAACCCTATTTTTTTCCGCTTGCCTATACTAAATCACGACCCCGTGCATTTGTGGGTTAGTCTATGAGGGTGTGTCAGTTTAAGCCCCTTTCAAATTTCAAAAGATCCCAACTGTGTTTGAAAGCTAGGGTGGCATCTAATCAAACTCAATTGGTTAGGTGTAATCAAATCTGCAAAAGATACACTGAGCTTTTTGGTCCCATTATTTGGTAAATAAAGCACCATAGCTCCTTAGTAGTTGTGGTGTGATCTCTCCCCTCTAGCACCACCATTTTCTAGCTTTTTTTGTAGCATTTGCGGAACACACCAAGGTTCTTTTGAGGGATTTTAGTATTATATCACAATGGACTCCACCAGGATAACCTCAAAATAATGGTGCATCAAAGAGAAGGAATCACAAGTTGTTGGACATGGTCAATCAATGATTACTTATCTAATATTTAAATTTCCTTTTGGTGACATGCTCTAGAAATTATCTCACTTACGCGTAGTATCTTTTAAATCTATTGAGAGGACACCATATGAGATATGGAATGGGAAACATCCCAATTGTATTTCATGAGATTTTGGGGATGTGAAGCTTATGTCAATAGTAATGTGAAATCTTGGACCCAAATTGTATAAATGTATTTTTATTGGATATCCTAAGGAAACTAAGGATTACTACTTATGTATTCCTTTTGACAACAAAGTGTATGTTGCCAGAGAAGTTGTATTCCTAAAAAAGGAATTTATTTCCAGAGAAACCAATGGGAGGAAAATATAACATGAAGAAGTTGAAGAACAACAAGATAACATTGAATCTATGGAGATAGATAAGGAACAAGAGGAAAACCTCAAGTTCCTATTGTATTACTAAAACCTTGAAGGTGTAGTAGGGAACATATTGAGCCACAGAGATATGGATTTCTTGTGATTCAAGAAGACGATGTGTTGGTAATTGAATTTGATGAACCAAATACCTACAATGAAGCTATTCAGGGACCAAATCCTAAAAAATGGCTTGTGGCCATGAGATCTGAGATGGACTCCATGTATACCAACAAGGTATGGAACTTCGTGGATCCACCTGAAGAGGTATATCCTATAGGGTGCAAATGGGTCTTAAAGAAGAATACCCACATGGAAGGTAATGTAAAAACCTACAAAGGTTTCAAACAAGTTCAAGGCATTGACTACGATGAAACTTTTTCACCAGTTGCCATGGTCAAATCCATCAAGATCATGCTTGCCATTGCAACTTATTATGACTATGAAATTTAGAAAATGAACATTAAAACAACTATCTTACTAGGAAGCTTCTAGAGGATGTCTACATGACAAAACCCAAAGGTTTTACTGCTTCAAATGAGGCTAATAAAGAATTTAAGTTACAACGGCCAATATATTAATTGAAGCAAGCATCTTGGAGTTGGAATCTTTATTTTTATAAGATAGGCATGTTGGCTTTTTTGTTATTCCACACTCTAATATTGATGATGAAAATATTTCCCTTTTGTATTACTAAAATGTCCATTTCATGTTTTAGGTGATCAAGGAACTTAGAAAAATCTAACAATAAAGGATATGTAATATTATATGTGTTTGGCTGTTTGTAGGAAAGTTGTACCATGCATATACTTTGTACAAGTGAATTTTGTGAAACTTGCTAGGGATAATGTAAGAACAAGTGATAAACAACCCTATCCTAGGCTAAACTATTTTTTACTTTTATATAAAGTATTTAGGATAGCTAGGTTCCATTAGAACAAATATTTAATATGTTTTCCAAATGTTTAGAAATGTATTTATAAACACATTTTCCGGTCGAACTAAACTTCGACTGAGAAAGAGTTATTATAGAAAAAGAGTCATTATAGTAAATGGGCATGGCTAAATTTGAGAGGAGACTGACTATTAGAAGAACTATAGTTTTACTGAGATTGATCTCGGTCAAATTATAGTTTGACCGAAAACCTATTTGTAGTCCAAATATGCATTAATATTCTATTTGTTGTAGACTCAATTTTTGTCATCCCAAAGGCTAGTTTAGCATTTAACTTGGTCAAAAAACTCCGATAAACTATATTTACCATTACTAAGTGTTTCCTATATATAAGAGTGCCTATGAACGCTTAAGATACACATTTGAGCAAATCCATTACATGTTATCTTTCTCCAAGCTTAGAATTCTACATTTCTGTCTTCAGATCTAATCCGTAGCTCGTCAATAGTGTCATACTCCATGAAATATAGGTTTTCATTTCCTTGTAGAAGTTGATAATCACTTGTTCATAGAGAGATTGATATTTTACATATTCTAAAAAATTGATATTCATATACTGTTAGAATTGATGTTCTCTCTCTCTAATCTTGTTCAAAAACATTATTTAGGTGTTTGTTGACTACTACTTGTAAGAAGGCTATCCAGGGACTTCTAGAGAAGGAGTCTTCTCATTGGTGCTCTTCCTTGATTGTTAAATAAGAGGTGAAGGTTTTCTACTCTACAAATGTGTTAATGAAGAGGTGAAGGTTCAGTGCTCTTCCTTGTCCATTAAAGAAGATGTTTAGTGCTCTTGAAAACCATTAAATAAGATGTGAAGGTTCATTTCTCTTATTTTACTGAGAAAGAAGAGGGTAAAAATTGTACTTTGTATTATTCCTTTCAAGGTAAATAAAAATTGATTGCTAAAAATCATAGTTGGAACAATCAGGTAGTGGATTGACATCTTTTGGTGAAACCACTCTACATTGGGTGTCTCTTGTGGATTGCTTTCATTGTCCAATTACTTGCCTTACATTTCAGATGGATTATCTTTTAGGTAAGTTACAATCTTACCACCTAAGTATTTAAGATTGCATAAGATTTATATTAGCTCTATTCACCCCCTTCTAGAGCACATTAGTTGGTATCATAGAAGTCTTCAAGGAACTTTAACATGTCTTGAAGATGGGGGAAGTCTTTTGGGACAACTTAACCTTAAATGATCACACATCAATTAGCCGACTATCTTTACTGGATCCAACTACACTCTTTGGAAGCAAGATATGCAATTATTCAATCAAGGTGTTATCTTGATCTTTGGAATATGGTCATCCATCCATATGTGCTTCCAACAACATATTTGGAGGAATGGGATGTGACTATGGTAAGAGATGCTACACTTAATGCTAGAGCCATAAACTTACTTTATGTCTTTCTTTCTATTGATGAATTTAATCATATTTCCTATTGTGAAACTATGGTAAGAGATGCTACACTTAATGCTAGAGCCGTAGACTTACTTTATGTCTTTCTTTTTGTTGATGAATTTAATCATATTTCCTATTGTGAAACCACCTATGATGTTTGGAGAAAATTATCTACTATACATGCAGTAACAGAGGAAGTTAATGATTCTAAAATTTAATATACTTTCTCATAAACTAGAATTATTTAACATGAAAAAACATGAAACTATTTATTAAATAAATTCAACATTTTCCATAAAATCTTTTGGAAATAATATTGAAGAATGTGAGATAGAAGAAAATTGTCATCATGTATATGAATGCCTAATTACCAAAAATGATGAATAAAGTGATGATAATAATGTATCTTCTTCAACTTTTCCTAAAAATGAAATTGTTGAATTTAAATAAGATCAAGTTGAAAAATATAAGAAAAAGAATTTGGTTGCTATAGTTAATTCCTTAGATATAGAAGTAAATGAGATAAATGATGAATATATTATTCTATTTATTATCTTGAAATTTTTTGGAAATTGATGAAATTGTTGCTGGTCAAACTCTCGGTCAAAGTACAATTTGATTAAGGGTAGATCGATTGAAATACAATTTGATTGGAATAATGATTGCCTTTTTAATTTGGCTATCTTGTTGTTAATATTTTTTCTACATGTTTATTTTGATTTTAAGCCTAAAATGATTTATTTTATATATTGCAAATCTATCATTTGCTCATTTGCTCGGCCAAAGCAGCTTGGTCAAAGATGTTCAGTCAAAAACTGATAAATTAGAATTTCACTGCCTTGAATCCTAATTATAATTAATACAATTATAGATTTCTTTACATGGATATTGTTGTTCTATAGCTGGAAACATTTTGTTGTATTAATTATTATACAAGAGAAGCATGGAGTACAAGCAATAATTATGCAGAGATATCCAAGTCTCAATAGACTTTGCTTCACACCACGATGCCATTTTATGTTCCTTTCTATTTTCTCTGATTAACCACCATCATAAATTTCATTGTCATTTTTAATTGCGATCAACCAGCGGCCTTTGACCATCCTTAATGAGATAGAATTCTTCATAAAAGAGTCATACAACAAGATTTTCATGGAATTATTTGGCAACAAGTTCACAATTGCTAAATTGCCATAATGAAATATTAATTTCTTTTTATACTTTCGCTCATCTTCTACTCTTTCTATGACCACCCTTAAATTGATCAAAAGAGCTTGGTCAAAGCTTGCAACTTTCCATTTCAGTCAATTGTTGAATCCAACAATATATCATTGACATTGGATGCTTTCCAGATTACATACAACTATTGACTTTTGGTATTCTTTGGTTAAAGTAGTTTTAATATGCATTGAACGTACTGCTGGAATTTATTGACCATATGTTCACAATTGATAAAGTTCAAAGGATTTTATAATTCATATTGTTAATAATTTTCCACGTGGTTTGTTCACATTTCACTTATTTGTACTACATTTTCCATTGCAGTCAAATATATTTATGAGTTTCCATGCTTTCTAAACAATGTAAAATTGTTGATTTATTTCTTTTGATCACCACTTCCACCTTGATAAGAATATAATTTAATGGACATAGATAAATTTTTGTTGAGGTGCCTGCAAGACAAAAGTTAGATTTATTAAGAGGGTATATTTTAAAAAAGGACGAATTACAAAAACACCATACATTAAATAAGTAAATACATCATGTGATTTATATTGCCATTTTTTAGATTATATTCTTAATAACTTCTCTATATCAATATGGACATTAACATCCTTTATATTTAGTCTAGAGACTCATTGTTGACCTTAATTTGTATGTTGAGTGAATTCTCTATATCATTTCTGGGCTTAACATCCCTTGAAAATGAAGAGAAATCAGTTTTGGATTTGTCTTTGTTTTTTTTAATGGAAAAATTCTATATCCTGGAGGACTTAACATTGCTTACATTGATATTGAGATATTCTGTAGAAATTTAGTGTTATTCATGGCATCTCTATATCATGGTGGACTTAACATTCCTTACTGTTGACTTAGAGTATTTTTTTGATATTTTGTGCTTAATGGGATATTATTTTATCATGAAGGACTTTGTAAATCTTTCATTGGTAATTAGACAACTTTTTAGTGTTCCTTGATCAAATACATGTTATTGTCTATGAAATGCATCTCGCTTCAAATCGGTACATCCTTATTTTTTCTTGGGTATATATATTTTGTCTCTAAAATTACTATCTATTAAGGAGGAGTGTTTTCTTAAGGGGGAGCATTGGTAAGTATAACCCCTTTATGACTTTGACAGGGGGAATCCATGAATATAATTTTGACTATCTACATCAATTTAAAGGTATGATGATATGAATTTGTCTACTTTCAATATTATCTTATGGAAATATTTGTCATCGCCAAAGGGGGGGTTGTTGCCTTTTGTGTTACTAAAATGTGCATTTAGTGTTTTAGGTGATCAACGGACTTAGACAAGATCCAATAATAAAAAATATGCAATATTATATGTGTTTGATGCTTGCAGGACAACTTGTACCATGTATATACTTTGTACAAGTGCATTTTGTATAACTTGATAGGAATGATGTACACAAAAGTGATGATAAACCCTATCCTATCCTATCCTAAACTATTTTTTACTCTTATATCAAGTCTTTAGGATATACGTGCCATTAGAAAAATCATTTAATATGTTTTCCAAAAGTTTAGAAATGTATTTACAAACACATTTTTGGTCAAACTACACTTCAACCGAGAAAGAGCCATTGTACAAAAAGAGTTGTTGTAGAGAATAACCATTGTGATATTTTAGAGGAGATTGACTGTCGATCAAACTATAGTTTGACCAAGTTTGATCTCGGTTGAAGTACAGTTTGACCAAGGATCAATCTGTAGTCAAAACCTACAATAATTTTATATTCATTGTAGATTCAACTTTGACATCCCAATGACTAGTTTAACATTTAACTTGGTCTAAACACTACCATCAGCTATATTCACCATTCTTAAGTGTTTTCTATATATAGGAGTGCCTATAAACACTTAGTTTAAATGCATTACATGCTATCTTTCTCCAAGTATAGAATTCTACATTGCTATCCTTAGATCTAAACCACAGTTCAACAATAATGTCATACTTCACCAAATATAGCCTAGCCCATCCTTGTGAAAATTGATCATCACTTGTTCATAGAGAGATCCATATTGTTAAACTTTTAAAAAATTGATATTTGTATATTGTGAGCATTGGTGTTGTATTTCTTCAATCTTACTTAGCAACATTTCTCAAGTGTTCTTGGACTAATTCTTGTGAGAAGCTTGTGCCGGGACTTTCCAAAGAAGGAGTCTTATCTTCGGTGTTTTCCTTGGCTGTTATGGAAGAGGTGAAGGTTTGGTGCTCTTCAAAGCCATTAAAGAAGAGGTGAAGGCTTCATTCTCTTCCTTGGCCATTAAAGAAGATGTTCGATGCTCTTCAAAGACACTAAAGAAGATATGAACGTCTAGTGCTCTTCCTTGGTCATGAAAGAAGACAGTTTTAATTGTAATTTGTATTATTCCTTGTGAGGTAAATAAAACTTGATTGCTAGAAATCCTAGTTGGGAACAACCAGATAGTGGAATGATGGCTTTTGATAGAATCACTCTATATCAGGTGCCTCTAGTGATTTGCTTTCATTGTCTAATTACTTTCTTTACATTTCCACTTCATTATATTTCAAGAAATTTTCAATCTAACCTCCTTAGTGGTTGAAATTGCATAAGATTCATATTATTTCTATTCACCCCCTTCTAGAGCACATCAAGTTGAACAATTTGGCTATATACAAAATGAAGATGAACCTTGTGTTTACAAGAAGGTTAGTGGGATCATGATTGCATTTGTCATATTGTATGTAGATGCCATATTATTGATGGAAAATGACATACCCACTCTACAATAGTTAAAGAACTGGCAGGGCAATACCTTGTCTACGAAGGACTTAGGCAAAGCATTATCTATTCTAATAAAGGTTATAGAGATAGATCGAGAAATCTTCTTGGTCTAAGACAAAGTACATACATTGACAAAGTGCTAAAGAGATTTAGCATGCATAATTCTAAGAGAGGAAACTTATCCATGTCTCATGGAATACTCTAGAACACAATGTCCTAGGTCTTCAGAAGAGCGAGCACAAATGAGTAAGATTTTATATGCCCATTAATTGAATCTATCATGCATGTAATGATATGTACATGACTAGATGTCTCACATGCTTTGAACATGACAAGCATATACTGGTCTGAACTGGCTGATAGTCACTGTCTAGCTGTAAAGAACATCCTAAGGTACTTGAGAAGAACCATGGACCAATTCATAATTTGTGGTGGTGAGGAAGTGCTAGTTGGGAAAGGTCACACTGATGCAAGCTTCCAAACTGACGAGGACGGTTATAAAATGCTATCTGGATTTGTGTATTTCTAAATAGTGGAGTGGTAAGCTAGAAAAGTTCCAAGAAGGAGGCCATAGTTGATTGTACAATAGAGGCTGAGTACATTGATGGCTATAGTGCAACAATGGAAGCAATATGGATCAAGAAGTTCATTAGTGAACTTGGGGTGGTTCCAACTATTGAAAACAGAATAGATATTTACTACAACAATTATGAATCTTGCACAAGTAAAGGAACCTAGACCGCATCAATGCTCCAAGCACATACTCTAGCATTACAACGTCATATATGAGATTGTAAAAAGAGGAGATATAAAGATTTTTAGAGTACCAACTAAAAGAAATATTTTTGATCCTCTAGATAAAACACTTTCACAACTAAAACATGATAATCATGTCAAATCCATCAGACTTAGGTTCATGAGTGATTGCCTCTAGTGTAACTTGGATATTTTTGGTTATATGCCCTAAAATCCATCATGCGATGATTGTATAAGGGATATATGTACTTGATTTTAATATTAATAAAAGGAAATTCCACTTATTATGTCTATTTCAGTATTGAGTAAGGAATAAACCTTATAACGTCCTAAGAATGATTTAACTTGATGATATATGGTTTGGGTTGAGAATCTGACCATGAAATTACATGTATAATAAGAGTAATAATTTTTGTTATGTACCTAGTCAACTATTATTATGTATAATAATATAGGACAAAAATAATACACAAGACAAGCATGTATGGTGAGTGATGACGGTGTCCCTTTAGTCATGATATTGGATATTGACTCAGATGCATGTGTACTTGTTATAGAACAAGTTATAATGGATAGACCCACCTTGAGATTACATGGCAATCATGTAATGACATGTCATAGTAATATCTTAATGTGACAGTGGTGACTGTGATCCTTAGACCTAAAGTCACTTTAGTAACAATGTTGTTCTATGTACTTTGAGACTAGCCCAACATGCTCTAAAATATGAGTCACCAAAGTGGTGGTTATTGGGTATACTATGACACATGGGGCGTACTATGAGTGATGTACACGGAATTTATCACTCCTTTAGAGTGATATCCCTGGACACTTGATACACGATACTATGAAATGCATGGACATTCTCATGTGAGTCAATATATGATATTGAGTCACGTTAACTTAAATAGTTTGCTCTAGTTCAAGGAGCATAAATTGAATGTTAAGAGAATGGAATTCCATGCCTCAATTTCAGCATGGATATTAGTGATAAAATAACTATACGATCATGGCAACATTGATCAATTTATAGGTTGAAATTGTTCTTCAACTCATTTCTTTAACTTAGGTGGCAATGATGTGTGGCTAGAAATCAATATTTTCTTGTGTTGTTTTGAACATCACTATCAACATAATTAGGAACATACTGGGTCAAATGCATAAGGATGCATAAGAGAATTGAATTTAGAAATAAAACTTGTGATTAGATTTCAAAATCATAACCAATCTTATTAACCATCTAATTGGGTGATCAAAATGTCTTATTAGTCGATCAAATGATTGTATCAATAAATCAAATTGATTGTCAATTGATCAACTTAGTTTTCCTCAGGACTTTTGAGATTGGGATATCTACTTCTAAGATTGGGCAATTGCTCAGTTCAACATGGGAAGTTTTAGATTTTAGATTTAGATCTAAAGTCTCGTGATTGGCCAACCTAATTCTAAGATTGGATGATCAGGAACTAAGATTGGGTGATCTGCAAAGTAGATTGGGCAATCTCAATCCTGTCTAAGTTTTTTGACATTAAGCTATTTTTGGATTGCGATTAGGAACGGGATTGTAAGTAGGTTTTCTAAGCCCATGACTCTCCTATATAAAGGGGGAACATCCCAAAGGGTTAGAAAAAACTCTTGAGATAACTTATAAGACAAGTTGTCCATAAAAATTCCATCTTGGAAAGAGGAAGACACCCTAAGGATGTCTACCCAACATAGGAGAAGAAAAGGAGTTTCAGGATGCCTAGCATGTCCATGACTCCTACTCCTCTTCAACTTGGTGACCAAGGTGATGCACAACATTTTCCCTCATCTACGTGGATGAAGTATAGGACAAGACACACATGCATAGACTCTTAGAGAACATACTTTACAATACGATAACATGTTGTTGCTTTCTTGACAACCACATCTATTGGTGTTGTATCTGAAATTTTTGGTGGCCATTCTGGATCTAGATCCGGAGGATTGATCTCATAACTAATATAAGACACATCTACTTGTTGGACATGTAGTGTGCACAAATGTATCACCTTTATCCCAACTCATGTTTTTTAGTCATTGACATTTTATAGCTACGATGGATCCACCAACTTGGGTAGAGAGGGAAGAATTTTTTGTTATTGTGTTGCACCCACTTCCCTAAAACCCAAACCCAACATCATAGTCATGTACTCAATTACAAGGGTAAAGAGTTGAGATGATAGTAGATCATATTTTTGGAGGCCATGGTTTCTTGAGAACATGCCCATGGACTGTCCATCAATAAGGACATAGAACGAGCACATCATAATTCATACCTTCATCAACATAATTTATTTCCGATAAAATTCAACATTGTGCAATATATCTCAAATATTGTCCATGAGACTTGGTCATAATCCTTATAAATGCCTATTTTGATGCACAATTTTACTTTGCCTCGCTTGCTATTAAACCCATGGAGGAAATCATACACAAGTTAATCACAATTAGAATATTTATACCCAATATAATTATTCCTTGATTACATAAGACAAGAGAGGGGAGTAAGACCTTTGATATATTAGCCAAGAGTTTAGACTATACTTTATAGAGAACACCACATCATGCAATGGACTAGAAGTCCTTCATTGTGACCGCACTATTTATTTTTGGAATAAATCCTAGAAAAGCTTGGTTGCACTGTCTTACAATATAACCTCCATTATAGAGACACCATAAGGATGTGCACACATCCAAAATGGTGAGCCAAGTGTGACAGAAGAAGAGTGCATTAAAACATCACATCTTACACTTTGACATAAATAGTATGTGCACAAGGACTCATGTTTTGCACTAAAGTGAGTCTACATGTGTGTAGAAGTGTTGGTTGTGCATAATGCACATTATGACCATTATACCGTTTATGGAAGAATGTCATGACCTCCTTCTACAAGTTATCCTGAGTATGCACCTCCACTCCACTAGATTCAATCAATTCATGAATACCATCACATATGCTTTTCCGTTTTACCACCCCTATTAAAAACATGTATTGCACTCTAGCTTTTTAATCCATACCATTCTACTACGTTGACAGGTAGAAACATTCTTCTATTTTGGAGAGGGTATCCAATTTAGAGTGCATAAGCTTCTCCCTAGCAATGAGTTTAGGGTCAGATGGTGCTGATGTAGCGTGTGGTAGATCTCCTCAAAATTCTTCATGGATGCACACTTTAGATTGCAAATATTACACTTCTCCACAACCCACCTATTGAGTTTCCATCTTTGTGGTTCGTAGCTTCTTAGCAACAATGAAGAGATGGAAATATTTCACTTCTCTACAACCTACCTATTGAGTTATCGTCTTTGTGTCTTATAGCTTCTTAGAAACAATGAAGATATGGCAGTGATATGCTAAAACTCCTTCATGGCTACATGCTTCATATTGCAAATATTTCACTTCTCTACAACCCACCTCTTGACTTCTATCTTTGTGTCTTGCAACTTCTTAGAAATGATGAAGATAGGGTAGACCACTACCTCAGTAAACTTTTGACCAACTACCACATCATCAAACCTGACCCATTCAAGCCAATAATAAATGCTTATAAATGGAATGGTTCTTTTTTTTCTCCCTCAATTAAGATGTATCTCTTGCATTGTGTGGTCACTTTGTGCTAAATGGAAGGACAAAGCAATGTATCCCTCTTCAAAGGGGTCAATGCATTTTTCATTGGTGACAGCCCTGTCCAGTTTACGCTCCACCCTCTTATTTACATATTGCAAGTTTGTCCATGTGAGGTTACAACCATGCACATGGATCTCGATCAACCTAGATGATGCCAATGCAATGCTAAAATCAACCATTACCTAAAGCCATGGTTGTTGCATCCCTTCTTTTCACAGTAGAAGTGTGTGTGGTTCGAATTTCCCATTAGTATCCAGGGAGCTGTGATGGAGTGAGAAAGCCATCAATGGAAGAATAGATGTCCCATATCTCCCATAGTGTTGTGTAGCCATACATCATAGTAAAGATCAAATGTGCACATGTATTAGTGCATGATTCCATGATTGTTTTTGGAGTTGAGTCCATGATATCAAATATCCACACTCTTGGGTTGAAAATCCAACACACACATCCACCTCAACTCATGCATGGTCAGAGAAGGATAGACACCCATTAGTAGAAAGGTGTTCTACCATGTACATTGAGGACTAGAGATTCTTCTTTCCATAAGTAGGGATATTGAAATAGAGGGAGGGAGAACCATTCTTCCAATATCCCTTTGGTGATCATGTGTGGCAGCACTGCACAAATTCCATGCAAGATTTATCAGTAGTCAACCTTGTTATTAGCACATTACTTAGATGCATGTGAATGAGTCTTATGTTTGTGAGGTGATCTATGATCTCTCCCTTTTCTTCATCTATATTTCATATCCATATGTGATCTATAATAAATATAACCCTTAAGTGCCAAAGGTGTGTGCACTGAGGGATCATGTGAATGAGTGTTATGTTTGCAAGGTGCTCTATGATCCCTCCCTTTTCTTCATCTATCTTTCCTATCCATATGTGGCCTATCATCAATATAACCCTTAAGTCCCAATCAGTGGATTCATCTATACTTATTCTCCTACATACCTTTGGCATGGTTGTATTCATGTATAGAAAGACATAGACAAAAGTCTTGCATAACTCAAGTGTGGTAAGTTCCACGAAGGAAAGGAACTCCTCCTCCATCAGGGCATTTGAGCAGGGACCGCTTTCTCTCTACCTACCCCTCAGAATGGGGAGGAGATTAGTTCAATTAATGTTGCCTCCATTGTAGATTTATCATCCAAATTAGTTGTTGTTTCCATAAAGGGATGTGAGTGGTGAAGTTTAGACATGATGAATTCTATTGGAAAGTACGTAGAATGTTCATTAAGTTTGGTCATCTTGCTCTCCCTAGCATTCATATTCAAAGAATGGCCATTATATATATCGCATCACACATCCAAAGGGGAGTGGTAACCATCTCATGGTCCTAATATGCATTAAGTGTCTCCCATTTTACCTTTTGAACAATTAGTGGGAATGGACCAACTAGCACCATTTTCTTGTAGCTTGTGAGCAAAGTATCCATGAGAATGCCTTGGTCCAAGATCAATGCTTGTGATAGATCTAGATTTCATATCCAATTCATAGAGCATGCTACCACTACAAGACCAATCCCCGCAACAAATGGTTGGTAGACAAAGCAGGCCCTATAACATACTGATATTTGGATCAAGTTTCTAGCCTATGCCAATTGCATTACTATTACCTTTCACAATTGTAAATTCAAGTCTACCATTGACTCATAATTAACCAGCCTAAAGTTGTCACATGTTTCATTTTGATTAGCCATAATAGGATTTGAGAGTAAGTTTGAATTTGAATTTGGATTCCCCACTTCATCAATGGTCAGATCTTGCTAAGATATTGATGGTGTTGCCACTGTGCATATGGCATTGGTTTAGATATTACTTCTCACTCTGATGTGGTTACTCCTCATCCACTAAGTTATGAATGGGTCAACACCAAAGCAACACCACTTTTGTGATTGGGATCATCTCCTTCTCTTATGGTTGGAATGTGATACATTGTGAGGGAACATTGCATTAGTATGACCAAACGCCACATAGATCGTGGAACAATGTGAGAAGTACTCAAACTCTATCAGGTAAGGGACTAATCCCTAATCTTCTACTTAGAGTGGAGCCTCTTACTCCTAATCCCAGTTGAAGGAGGCCTCAACCAATACACGAGCACCATATGAATCAAGGTCCCCTTTCATTGCATAATCCATGCATAAGGTCTTGTAGCAATGCTCACAATTTCCTTGAATTCAACTATACTAGAGTGAGAAACCTAATCCAACATGGAATTGTAGCGAGAAGATTTATCTCTTAGGGGTATAATTGGTGACCACAGTAGCATGAACACCGATTTACCATCAAAGAACAATGGACTATCCTTGACCACTAATTTGAAATACACCTTGTTGGAGAAAGAAGCAAAAAAGATACCATTGTATTTCCACTTGGCCATGAAATCACCTACCGACCTCCACACATGTTGTACCCATACCTAAACATGGAATAAATGTGGTGTAGAATTAAAGACATAGAACATAAGACTGGTGTCTTACCACTCCTAATCCTCATCCAATTCCTCCTTGGGAACATTGGTGTAGAGCTTACCCCCTCCACTAGTATAGTTATTAGGTTTGAGGCCTGCCTTGCTTTTGTTGTGTTGGAGAAGGAGGGGATGTGCAAAAGAGATCCATGTCCTATTGGAAAACGACCCTTAAAAACATGGACATGGCCCTACAAGTAGGACCTCATCCATGGCCTCCTTATACCATCCTCCTTCAAGGGGACATATATTGTAAGTACCTACTCCTTGCCTTTCTCTTTTGAAGAGGCACAATTACCCTCATGGACGTACCCTATATAACAAGGAATGCCTTCAGTAGAAATTTTGCTACCATACATACCCCATGTGAGGCTCAATGACACTATTGTTTGTCATCTAGTTAACCTTATGGCCATATGGTCATAAACATACCTTATTTGTGTGCTACCTCTCATGGTACTCCTCTACATGTCATGGTTGTTGAATCCACCACACATAGAGGTCAATGGACTTCTCCTCTCCTCCTATCCAAATTCCATATCCACCATGAGTAGAATGCTCCTTGTCCCTTTATTCTTCCATCTCTTTGCCATAGTAGATAGTCTCCGACCAACATGGTGTTGGCTGATGTGTAGTCATTAGGTTGTGTACTCTCTCTTAGTAGCACTCACCCTATATAGAAGACAAGGCCCACTCAATACCTTCATAGTATTTATTTCCATAATATTATTAATCATGTATAAGGGTTAAAGTTTTAACATAACATACAATATATATAACAAACTTAATGTAACGCTTAGGCCCACTGCCCAAGGCTCTAGTAGAGTTTCAGGAAATGACGTATGTCCCCACAGACCACCACTAGTCTTAATTGCACGCTTTGTCCTTACTCACGCGCATGCCAAGATCAACTTCCCAATAGGTCACCCATCCCAGTACTACTCCAAGCTGAGCACACTTAACTATGGAGTTCTTAGTGATGGGCTCCCAGAAAAGGAGGTGCACCTTGGTGATATGGGTAGTACAATCATTCCTTTTAAGATCAACTTATTTGAGGCCTCCAATCCTGGGATGTTACAATCTCCCCCACTTAGACTCTTGACGTCCTCGTCAAGGCTCAACTACAAGGCCTCATAACATCACCCCATTTCAGTGAAGACCCAGAATGGCTCATGGGCACCCAGCTCCTGATCACGGAATACTAGCGCAAGGGTGGCTACATCAACCATGGACAACCCTTTCCTACATGCCTGGACTGCACAGCTCAAGACTGGCATGTCACATTCCCATGTGGGCCCCACCTACTGGAGGGGTTATGGCTCTGATACCATTTGTAACACTCGGGCCCACTGCCCAAGGCTCTAGTAGAGTTTTAGGAATTACGATTGGCCCCACAAACCACCACAAGCCTTAACTATGTGCTTTATCCACACTTATACGCAAGCCGGGGTCAACTTCCCGACTGGTCACCCATCCTAGTACTACTCCAAGCTAAGCACGCTTAACTATGGAGTTCTTTAGTGATGGGCTCACAGAAAAAGAGGTGCACCTTGGTGATATGGGTAGTCCAATCATTCCTTTTAAGATCAACTTATCCGAGGCCTCAAATCCTGGGATGTTACACTTAACAATCAACATAGTTATATCAAAAGATATTATTCTAAACTAGAATCGCAATAACCAATGAACACATTGTGCCTTTTGAATCTATTATTCAGAGGGGTTTTACTTTGAATGACCTTGTGGAAAATAAGATTGGAGGCTAATGAGATGATTTTATTAGATAAACTCTTGCTCCTATATATAGAAGAGGGGGACTAATACAAGACATGGATGAAACCCTAATGGGACAAATACACTTAGGTACATTCACATAAGAAAGACAATAACTAACAGTGCTAACAATCCCCCTTAAGCTAGAGCATTGGTGATTCACTTGTCCAACTTGCCAATGCAAAAAAAGTAAAGATGGAATTATCCCATTCAATAAATTAGTCTCTCCTGAAAACAAGTGATCTCTCCCGATAAGAAGTGATCTCCCTAAATAAGAAATGATCTTCCTTGATAAGAAATGATCTCTCACTAAGTTTTGAAACACAAAAAGTGAAGCACTCTAACACTCCCATTGAAGAATATAACACATAGTAGGTAGCAAGCACATTTTCTTACCTTGGAAAAGAGATAACCAATGCAAATGTAGTACCTACATGAGATTCTCCCTAAATTTGATGATTGCCAAACATGTAGGAGAAATAATGAATAAACACCAAATCTTTAGCAAGCAACCAAAGCAGATGATGGTGGAGGATATTTCTAGAAGAGTAAATTGTTATTGTTATTGATGTAACTATGTATAAGAAGCACTAGTACTAGAATAATGCATGGTAGGTGGGATAAGAGCACTACTATCAGAATATTGCATAATAGTAGGTTGACAATGTGCTTGAGATATGGTACTATAGGAAAGATACGGTATAACACATGTCAAGAAAACAAAAATTGAATATGCCAGAACTAACAACATATACACATCGATGATATTCTTTTCCTTTATATATCCCCTCACATTAGCAATAGAAACAAAGAAGAGAATGCTTGTGATGGAAGGTCAAACAATGGTTGAGGGAATGGATTTGTAATAAAAAATGGAGGAGAGTAACCGATAACATGAGTTAGTGTGCTACATGCAATGATTAGACAAATCTCGATAGAAAAATAAATTGATCTTTGTGTGGCCCAAAAAGGCAAATTTGTATGACCCTTGTGGGGGCACGCTCACGCGGTATATTTTGGTCAAAAATCACATATGATTAAGGATTTAAATAGTAATATGTATAGTGTGTATGGGGGAAGTCAATTTCGATAGGAGAACATGGAAATGATCAATAGTTTCCCCCCACTTTTTATTTTGTAAATCGGAGTCGACGTTAATGGAAGATAGTAGTGTGAGTTGACTTGGACCAATAAATAGAAACTTTGTATTATGTAAATCTTTGATTAAAATCAAATGATTGGCCAACTTTGAATTTTTCTTTGTACCCCAAGAATTCCACTGTGTCCCTGTCAACTAGAGAGGACCAATTTCTTCATCGGTAGCTATTTTTCTACTTAGATTTTTAGTAGTATTATACTCATGACAATGAAACAGCAGCACTTCAAATATTATCTTGTTGTATACACCATAGAGAAGTCCCCACAAGCATATTTACCAAGACATGGAGATGCACACTTGAGCTGGTGCGACTGGGGCCTGACATACCCTATTTGGTCTTTGGGTCAAATACCACTACAGAGTTGTCTATGGATGACAAATTAAGATTCTGTTCGATGACCACCACATCATTGCCAATTTTCATTGGTAGTAGGGAAGCAAGAAAAGTCAACCACATGCAAGTCACTGGCGAGTACATCATCATGGGGAGTTTGCAAATGATCGAATATGTGACTAGAGGTATGACCACCACTTAGAACTCATAGAACATTGAGCCATGACAAATTTATTCAACTAACTGTGGTGGCTATCTATGGATGACACCAACATGGAATCATGCTCTATGAATGGATGTGGTAACACTTGAACAAAAAGTCTTGTCAATAGGTTGTGGAAGAGATTGCCACCCTCATTGGGGTTGACAAAGAGTTAGAGTCCACATGAGGATACATCTATATTGAGATAGTTTGAGAAATAAATTTCACTACCGTAGATCTCATCAAAGGTATAATGGTTGTGTCCCTCTTTTGTATAGGAATGGAAGAAATGCTAGATATTGAAATTCTTCTGTTCGAGCTATAGGGAAGGTTGGAGAGCCATTGCTGGTACATTGTGAATAAGCGAGGGTGGGGGATGATTCTAGAAGATGTGGTAACATACTACCAATGAAAGTATGGGTTGGAGATGATGGAATTATTGGCCATGTGCCTACTTTAGCACCAAAAGAGGGACTTGAGAGGGAGGTATTGGATGACCAACCACTTGATCTCACTACAATTGTTCAAGTCAGTGAAGTGAATATCACCTTCTTTCTTTTTTTATTTTTTTTTATATCACCTTCTTTCATGCCGGCGAGTAGTTGCCCAGCTGGTCACAGCTCGGGGCCCCTCATGAAGGGTCTCGGGTTCGACTCCCGCTGGAAGCGCTGCTCGGAAGTGAATTTTCCGCAGCGTCAGCCGGCCTCTGATGCGACTTATTGAGATACCGATGTGCGGATGCATGGGTCTCCCGGGTTTACCATCCCTGCTATCTGGGCCTCTGCCTAGGGGGGTGGGTTCCCCCCGGCAAACTAAAAAACTAAAAGAATATCACCTTCTTTCATCGTGTAGTTGTTGGTTTTGGAAGGGATTTGGGCCAAATCCATGGACGAGCAATAACAATAGACATGGAAGAGCCGTGTCAAGTAGGGATAGAAGGAGGATGACTCAAGGACTGATAGTTAGGTTGAATAGGTGTGTATCCTACACAAGGGGATTCATAGGCCATAGAAGGTGCATATGGTGAGAAACTCTTTTTTGTGATTAGTGAAAGATGACATGTGGAGGGACTAAAGTGTGAGGATGTTGAGAAGATGAAGAGAGAATATGATCGTGCAGGTTAGGGAGATTCCTGGAATGCGGCCAAGAAAAAAAGAGACACCCCCATGCATGTAGAGCCTCTGCTTACTCTCGCTCTCATGCTCTAACGATCTCTAGGGCTATTTTCTAAATGAAATCAAACCCCGATTTGGAACTTTCTTGAGATGGATAGGTCGATTCTCCTTCATTTCAAAACTCTCCTTTTTTCCCCTCTAGGGTTAGGTTTTGAATCAATGCTTTGATGCCATGTGAAAAATAAGATTGGAGGCTACTGAGATGATTTTTTTAGATACAACTCTACTTTTATATATAGGAGAGGGGACTAATACAAGGCTTGGATGAAATCCTACTGGGACAAATCCACTTAGGTCCATTACATAAGAATCATAATAATTAAATAACTCTAATAGTCCTGAATAAGATCTTGGTTACACTTCTATAAGGGTGATCACCATTTTTTTGTGTGTGGTGTAAATCTATATGAGGATATGTGTAAAAATATGAAGAATTTGATCGTAATAGGGTAATTGAGGTCATCTAGGCCGATGGCGGTTGCATATGTTATACAATTAATATTCTTTTTTTGATTTTTTACTAACACATTAATGAGGGTGCACTAGTATATAAAGGACGGTTAGGAATATAATTTGAATGGTGGTGCTACATGATCCAACTGTGGATGCACTAGGATTTAAAGCGGGTATATCATGCTTGGATATAGGTACACTAGGATTGTGAAAAGATTTGATAGCGAGTGGTGCATGTTTTGTAGCAGTCCACCAGGACAAAGTGTGCACTGTGTTTCAAAATGAAGTGTGTATCATGATGTGGTGCGCTATGTTTTGAAATATTTGTGCACCCGATCTGATACTTGGTGTGTCGTGGTTCAAAATGCGTGTTTCAACATGATTCAACAAAATATACACAAGGATTAGAAAGAGGATTCAATTATGATTGTACATGGATCAAACTATAGGTACAGTAAAATTTGAATGCATGTACGTCATGGTATATATGTGGGTGCACTAGGATTCTAATAAGGCGTGACGGGAGATGATGCATGCTCGGTAGTAGATGCATTTGGAATCAATTATGGGTGAAACGAGATTCGAATGTGGCCACGCTAGATCTAGATATGCATTGGGATTGCATGTGGGTACATCATGATTCAGAATTAGGAGTATTATGATTGTTGTAAGATTGGATAGGTGGTAGTGCATTCATTTTTTGTGGAAGGTCATATTTTAAGTTCTTTGTGCACAATGATTCATATGTAGGTGCATTGGCAATTAGATGGGGTGCACTATAGTAGAATTAAGATGGGTAGTTGATGATGCATGCTTTGGTAGCAGGTGCTTAAGAATTCAATTTTTGCGTGTACTTTGATTCAAATATGGGTGCACTAGAATTTAGTAGTAAGTGAAGCATGCTATGGGCACATGTGTACAATATGATTGGAATTATGTGTACACCATGACTTGAACACGGGTGATTATAATCCGATAACAGGTGCATCAAGATTCTCTTAAAATGCAACATGAGTGAAAGGATTCAAGATACTGTAGTGGGTTTTAAATAATGGACGGAATGTGAGATTTGCAGAAATATCCATGTGGAATTTGAACTTGAATTTAAACAACTAGTGAAAATTCTAGTTGTGTGGTCTGAATCTTAATCTAAATGTCATAATCAAATGATTAAAGTATGTCTTGACATTAGATCCAAGTTGCTTCAGATAGGGAGTGCAAGCCGTTCCATTTACCTTATTGACACATGTCTCCTCCGATGTGCCATTTATGCAGTATTTGTCGCCACTGCCATCGAAAGCACTTTGTTACTAAACCCTCAGATTGGTTTTATATGTTTTCGAATTCATCTAAATTTGTCTAAACTCAATCTTGAAAATTTTATCTATGCACTTTCTACACTTACTTTTTAATTATATTCTAGTAATTTATTATCTTAAGTATTAGATTCATGTATTTATCAATTCTTAAGATACATGATATATGCAACTTATACATTCCATTCATGAATTCAAAATAAAAGATCTAATTGCGACTATCAGCGACAATTTGGCATTTAAATTAAAGTTACCCATCACTATCTATAGGACGACTAAGGTGGATATCGTATTATATTAGCTTAAAACCAGATCAAATTGAATCATACTAAAAAAGTTCAAGTTTGGTGGGAACTTGATGGTACCCTACCTTATTTGGGCATCGTTTGAACCATAGAGATGGGAGGGGAGTTTCGGGAGCTGGAAATGATACTTTCCATGAAGCTACTTGGTTCCCATAAAGAGCGTGATTGCAACCACCAAGCTGCTTCAAGGTCGGAGCTATCCTAAAGTTGCAAGACGATTACAGGCCACTTGGAAGCGTTGTTGATGGGCTACCATAAATTTGCAAGAGAGTTACAAGCCATTTGGATGCATTGTTGACGGGGTTGGATATAATATTCAAGCATACCAGTTGACGAATGCGTACCTCTACATGCTTGATCTAAACATTAGTGCCGCATTAATCAGTACGTGGCATAGCGCTGTACCACAGCTATCTATTGCTGCATGCCAAGCGAAATCTCAGACGCCATAAATTACCGGACCAGGCGTATTTTATACAGCAACTAGACAACTCATTCGCCTCCGGTGGGCGCGGCATCTCCATCACACAAGGACAGTAGTAGTCGGTTGCGTATCTCTTTCTTCCTCTTGCTGCCTGCCTGCCAGTCGACTTGACTAATAAATTATGAGCCAGCCAGCACAACACTAGCCTGTCGACTATTATTAGAGCGTAAATCCCATGAAAGCCCTTACAGTTTCATGAAATTTCATGTGATTCCGCAATGAACCATTCAATTCTCCCGAGTATTGCCTTTCCTGTCTGCGAGGAATTCTTTTGTTTTGCCGTGCTGATCAATAGAAATCGAACACACCTCCATCGAATTGATATGGTAATAACATTTTTGCCATTTATTCGCCCTGAACCGAAATTAAGATCTGGTTTCGGTTGCAACTGCTGTGAACTTTACTTAGATGTCAGCATCCAAGTCAAATTATTGGTCTAGTTTGAACCAACATATAAGTTTTACATGTAATATAGTATTCGTAGCCGTTACACTACAACATAAAATTACATAAATGCTATACTTCAGTTCTAATAATGGAAAGGTATGTAGCATCGTCAAGGATAGCACAAAGGAAATATAAATATCATGTGGAAACTTTAGATCATAGTACAAAGGCAATAGAGGTATCACGTAAAAACGTTAGATCATTGTACATAGGAACCAAAAGTATCATGTTTCACGTCATACAAGTATCCAGTTCATTTTGGGATGAAAAAGAAAAGGATTTTGTTTGCTTGGCACAATTGAAACGGAGTTTATTTCACAAATTGCAAATCATCGGCACAATGTATAAATAAAAGTACATTTGGATCAAAGTAGATATATCAACATATTGTTTAGCAACCCCGTAATTTGTTCTTTGTACACGAGATTTGAAGAAAAAAATCGTCTAGGTGAGGATCCAAATATCAAAAACCTGAATGTATCATATGTTCCAAATACATGAATTCTCGTTTAGTTTCCTTATACAAACTTATGCCATGTATGGCCAACTAGTAGAATAAGACTTTGTCATGTATGGCGCCAACTAGTAGAATAAGACTTTGTATCCACATTTCTCTTAGTTGTTTAGTTTAGTAGCATACTCGTTGGATGTTTGCATGAATATGACCCTAACATGGTGTATGATATTTACCCCAAAACGTCCCACTCCCTTAACCTTTTGCTAAAACCCTAATTGTTTAGTTCTTGCTAGCTTAGCTTACTTTTTTTCCTATTTAGTTCAACTCCTTAGTGAATGGTGAATTGTTCTTGTTAGGGTTAGTTAGTCTTGTTGTAATTACTTTTGTTGGTTTCTTGGCTAATTTCTTATATTCATCTAAATTTTGTAATTGTAGTCTATATCCTTGCTAATCTATTAGTAAGATTGCTTTTTCTAGTTTGGTGTAGCTAGTTGTTTTCTCTTTCTAGTTTAGTGCAACTTCTTGGTTTTTCTCAGTGTAGTCTCAATTTCTTTCTTAGTGAATGCCTTAGATCTAAATGCTAGAGTTACTTATATTTCAACATTTCTTTTCTATCTTTCTTATCTATTAGTGTGATCAACCAAACAACCTTTAAACCATAAAAACCCTAGATCTCCACTCTAAAAACCTAATTAAGCAACATATCTCTAGTTAATTCTCTACTTCCTGTGTATTCGACCCCTTACATGCCACCTCCATACTTACTGAGCATGTGCACTTGCAAATTCATTTATTTGGAGTGACTGTTAAGGTTACTTTTTGTAACTATGGTGTGCACACATTAGTCAAACTTACAAACATGTAGGAGAAAGGGCCTCATATGATATGTATGGAATCTCTTTTTTCTCAGTTGCACTCAGTTCTTTATTAATAGGCCACACGTCTCTAATTATCACTATGCTCAGTTGAAGATGCCCCTAGGGCTTATCCATCTAGGTCATACACCCTCTATGTTGAAGATACTCAAATGTTAAGCTTGAACAAGGTATAATCATGATATTACTCAAACCACTAATATTATTCATATACTCATTTTCGAATCATGCAAGGTAATACACCAATTCTCAAACTTAGAGTTCTCATAAATATCATATTAAACAAGACATAACATGTAAAATGGATATCAATCTCAATTGCAAGTGTAAGAGTATACTTAAGGGAAATAATGTTGGTTGTATGCCCTGAAAGCCATTATGTATTGTGAAACAGATACTTTGTATATGATTGGATTATAAATAAAAGGTAATTCCACTTATTATGTTTGTTTTAGTATTGAGGTAATGAATAAACTTAATAATGTCCTAATAATATATTGACTTGATGACTTATGGTTTGGGTTGAGTACCTACACATGAGATCATATGTATACTTGTGAGTACTCATTATTGTTATGCCCCTAGTCAATTATCATTGTAGATAAAAATAATAAACAAGACTAGCATGTATGGAGAGTGGTGACTATACCACTTTAGTCACAACATTGGGTATCAAATCAGACACATGAGTACTTGTTAGAGAATAAGTTGTACTAAAAAGAAGAACCTTGTTAATGACACAAAAGTCATGTAATGACATGTTCGAGTCATATCTCATTGTGATAGTGGTAACTATGATCCTTAGTCACTATAGTAATTACATATTGTTCTGTGTACTTTGACCACTAGCCCAACATGCTCTGAATAAGGGTTGACAAAAAAATAGTGATTGGGAACACTGTGACACTTGTGGATTGTTGTGAGTGATGTAGATGGAAATTTTCCCTCCTTTTGAGTGACACCCCAACCACTTGATAAGAGAACCTATAGAAATCCATGGCCATTCTCATGTGAGTCAATATATGACATTCAAACCACAATATCTCAAATATTCTTCTCTAGTTGAAGGAACATTGATTGAATGATAAGAGGATGACATTTACATGCCTTAGTTTCAATTTCGATATTTGTGACAAAAGGATTATATGGTCATGTCAATTGTTAGAACTCGTTACTCTAAACGAGATGACTCAAAATATAAAACACAATCAATCACCATTTAACCACATACCCAAAAATATGGGTAAATTAAAACCGATTTCAACGTCATCACCAGCTCAGAAATATTTGCAAAAGAGCCCAACATCTTTCTTATATCCATACTATGCCAAAAATTTGATACAAATTGTTCTATCACCTTAGTTACAACATATATACACATGAGAGCAATATTTGTATATGCCACACAACAAACATTAACATGCTAACAAAATTCTGATTCATTTGAAACACCATATACAAACTTTTCCTTCCCGGACCTGAGAGTACAAGGACAAATCTAGGACACACTAGACATCTAATCAACTTTCTCAAAGATTCATTACTATAGATTCTATTTGCTATAACAAGTTTATTTTTGTTACTTCCAATTACCTAAAAATATGTGGTGAACCACAAGGGTGAGACCCATGTCCCAGTAAGAGATATAACCTCTAACAATGTTGATTGATTCCAACATTTTTAGGTAATGAGATAGTTTAAGTAGCTTAATCATATATAACAAATAAGCTCAACAACACTGATGATTAACAAAATACATAAAGGAGAAGATAATAACTATCTTCATTAGCCAGAATATTCTCATATCCCTATTAACAGTATATAGAGTCTAGCAGCATGAGCATCTCTAACACCATGAATAAGTCTAGTATCATATGCATAACTAACAACATCAGCATGTCTAACATGTTGAACATATCAATGTCATAAGAAGAGCTACAACATAAGCACAACTATCTGGATAAGCATGATTAACAATATATGCATCTCTAGTTACAAAGGCATGGCTAGCATGTTAAACATAACTAACAACATGAGATAGCTAGCATCATGATTATAATCGGTAGTAGCAGTATAGTTATCAACACAAGCATAGCAACTGTATGTACACATCTAAAATATTAAGCATATCCACAACCTAAGTATATCTACTATATCTTAATCACTAAGCATCATCTTTATGTAAAGATAACAAACAAGGGTTATCATCCAATGTGAAACATCGTGTATAACCCTAAACAAATATCCTACATGGTTGTATTACATATTTTATTATGCCCCAGGGATTTTGAGTCATACCACTCAAAGTCCAACTGACCACTGCTGTAAAGAGGCGAGATCACCTCTTTACTAAAATTTAAAGGAAATACAAACATCCACAATTTTAACAAAAATTTAGACTTTTGAGGATGATTGCATAATATTCCAAATAAATAAGCATGATTCCAGATACATAATAAAATGTCAATAGCAGCGGAAAGAAAGAAATAACAAGCCTTCTAATGGCTTTATTGTTTATTACATCATTGCTTTCTAAAGGAAAAGATAAGATAGAATAGAGGATCTAGCTATAGCAACCTAGCCATCCTTCTTGTCAAGCAAACGATCACAGCAAAGGATTCTTTCTTCAAGCCCTTCCTTCACCTTGCACAGCTCCAACACCTGGGTGGTTGGGAAGGCACCCAGCAAGAGGGAAAACAAGAAAAGTATGTGTCACACTAAATTTCTATCAAAGGCAAAGGAAAATGTAACAAGTAAACTAGACTAGATATTTGGTGTAAGAAGATATCAAAGAGTATGAGGTTTTCATAAGAGAACTTTCCATTAACAAAGTAATTAAAGGTTTTAGCATGTTTATTAATATGTCTATCTAACTAAGTAGGGTTGAGGCACCTACCGGACCTCTAACCTTAGGTGAGGGAAGAATTATAAACATTTCCATATCACCTACAATTTTTAATGGGGAGATAATAAACATTCCCCTAGGGCGATTTTATACATGCCCTCTATGGGTGGTTGTACATAAGTACCACTACTTAAAATTTAAATAGAACATTTAATTTCATGCTAACAAAAGATTTATGGCAAGAATAAGAAAAAGAATATACATCATGGCAGTGGGGTATGAATACCCAAACAAGAGAATACTATATCTGATTTTTGAGGCAAATAAGACATTTAGGTTTCAAGAATTCAATGGTTTAGATCAAGTTAGACCTCATAAAAGAAATATAGGTAATGGATTAAGTATTTCCCAACTGATAGGTAGATGCACAACAAAACTCATACTAAACACATACCTTGGCCACAGGTGTCCTAAGTTTCCCCTTTTTCAACTCTTTACACGAACTATAAACCCAAACTTCCTAATACATCATTATATTCATATATTAGAATTACATGTATTCACTTAAAAGATTGAAAACCCTAATTTACTAACTTTTTGCACAAACTCTCGATTCAGACTTCAAAAACCTCATAATCGTCTTAGTTAGGTTTTCGTGATCAAAATAACATATAATATTGTATATTTTGGAAATATGGATTCTTAGGGTTAATTTTTATGATTTTTAAGTTAATTAAATCGATTTTAAAAACACCTTTTTGAAAAACTCAAAACCAGATCTCAAAAACATTTTTATTAAATAGATCTCGTTTTCCTGATTTCAAAACACTATTTATTTATTATTTTTGACCAACGGAATAATTTATAAAAATTATTTTATCTCGACCAATGGCAGCTTGCCACGTAGGCAAGGCCAACCGCATCGAGCGGTCGTGAGCGACTGAGAGCGGTGACCCACGTCTCAGGGTCTCTCGCAACCGGTCGAGCGACCCGACGGTCAAACGGAGGAAAAGGGCAGCAATACCCCTGGCGAGAAAACGAAAAGGAAGGAGCCGGCAGGGGCAAAAGCAGAAAAACGGGGACTCGTCTTCTTCCCCGGCTCGCGACCTGCGCGAGGAGCCGCAGAGGCAACTCGGCCGATTTGGGAGAAAACGCTACACACGACGAAAATCCTCGTTCAAGCATTCAAAAGAAAGAGGAAGAAGAACCAGAGTAGGTGGTACCTGTTAATTGGACGGAGGAGGAGCAAACGAGGAGCAAGAAGCACCGCAAACTTGGGACCTTCGGCTGCTCGTCGGGGGTCGAAACGTCCACGAAAACCCAAATTGGAGGTATGAACAGGTTGCTAAGGTGATGGCGGTTGCGAAGGTTGAGTTATTTATAGGCAAGGAACCCTAGACTAGGATGTGGGTAGGAGTAAGGGGAAGTGGCCGGCGGCTACTTTGGGCGTTTCCCAAATACGCGTCAAAGCTCGAAAAGTTTGGGATAATCCTGTGTGAAATCTCGCAAGGAATCCAACGCAACAAAAATCAAGGAAAATCATTGAGTAAATCTCAAGATATTGCGATTTTAAGAAAACGAAAAATCAAGTCTGTTGCCTAATCCGACTCAAGGTAGAAGATGACCGTGCATCGTTGGATCGGTGGACATGGGTCCACTAATGAACCTGGACCGTCCGATCTCGCGTTAGATCAGGGAAATATCCCTGAGCAAAAGTCGATTAAAACTATTAGATTTTAAATGTTTTTCTCTTTCTTCTTTTGGAGGCTCAAACGTTGCCCAAAAATAATGAAAATTTATATCCTGACTTATTTCGATGCGTAGAATCAAAATATGGAGTTAGTTTTGCATTTTGAGAAAGTTTAATAGGTGAAATAATTAATATGTTATTTTCTCTTTCCTCCTTCAAAAGAGGTGATAACATTATCTAAAATTAATGTAACTTCACCCATAAGTCTCCTTAAAGGTTTGGAACACGATTTTGCAATTATCTTCACAAGTTGAAATTATTTTTCTATTTATTAAATAAATTAGAACATTCTACACATTTTCTCTCTCCTATTTTACTCATTATTCATATATTATCCAAATTAGTTGCAAATTTGCACAGAGGCTTATTTTTATGTTTAGAATACGAATTTGAAGTTATTTTCCTGATTTGAGAACATTAAGTATTTTATTTCTTTTTATTGGCATATTTCCTATATTCTATTGATAATGTTATTAATATTTTCATTTTAAATAATACTTGACCCTTAAGTTACTCTTTGCTCAAGGAAACGAATTAAACTATCAAATTATCATGATGGTTTCAGATTATAATATTTATTGCAATAAAAATCTTTATAATTATCTTTTTATCCATAATTTCTCATATTACCATTAATCATTACATTTATCTTCTTCCTTTTATAAAATTCGAATTTTCTTCTTATTTATTATGTTCTAGGAAACACTAGAAGATTCTAGGACGAATTATTTTACTCTTTTTATTACCTAATGTGAATTTGCATTTTAAACCCATTATCTAATTCTAACTGAGGCATTTGTGCATGCAACCATAAAATAAGATTATATGGGAAACATTTATCCAATAACCATCTTAATTTCTTTTAAATCAAGACCAAGGACAAAAGGAACGAAAATGAAGGTCAAAGCTTATAGAAAAGAGTACAAAGAAGTACATAGGAGATTTCAGTATGTTACAGCACTCCACCCCTTAAAAAGGATTTCGTCCCCGAAATCTCATACAAAGAGGGAAGGGTGAGTATGTAACATCTCATCTCTCAACTCCCAAGTGGTTTCTTCTAAACCATGGTATCTCCACAAAACCTTCACTAACTCTATCTCCTTATTCTTCAGCTGCTTTACTCGGGAGTCAAGGATCTTCACAGGTAGTTCTTCATAAGTCAGATTCTCATTAATCTCCACAGGTTTGATGGTGAGCACATGAGACGGATCCTTAACGTACTTCCTCAACACAGAAACATGGAACACATTGTGAATCTTATCATAAGTAGGAGGCAAAGCTAGGCGATATGTTTTGGGTTTTAGGGGAGATAGAGAAGGCAGCGGAAACAAAAAAAATTTCTCCCCCAACCCATATCGAGGAAACGCGTCAACGTCTATATAATAGGAAAGGATGGTTTGTGGAATCATACCTTGTCCCGAGGCTTGCTCGGCGACAATACCTCGCGCAATGCGCGGTCTTCAACTCCGGTCTTGGACGGTGTCTGTGCAGCTCCTGGTCGCACTGGGACTGACGACTCCTCCTCCTACCAGACTTTCGGATGACAGTTGTCCTCCTAAGCGGCAGTGTCCTCCCGCCTCTGTAGTAGTCCACACGGACCACCTGGAACTCCACACTCCTTGTCCCACAAGGAAGTGGAAGGAGTCGCACCCTCCTGTTGACGTACTAGTCACCAACACACTCTCCTGCTACCAGTTGCAACTGCAGTTATCCTTCCCTTGCTGCACCTCCCTTTTGCGGGAAGCACTTGCTCGGGATCTCTCATGGTTACCAAAACCAGAGAGAACGACAACTTCGCAAAGCAACCGGCTTGCATTGAGTTGTACTTTGAGAAGCCCCCAATACCCCTATATATATAGGCGGGTCATGGGACAGGGTTCTCTGTGCCCGGCAATACGGGACTAAAGCAGGAGTAGAAGGGTTCAAGAATTTTCCACAAAAAACAACCGGTTCGCAACTTGAAATGATCGGTTCAAAACTGAACTGATCGGTTCGGCCATTGAGCCGATCGGTTGGACCTAAGCCGATCGTTTGGGGCACTCCAACCGATCGGTTGGTGCCCTGAACCGATCGGTTCATGGTCCTAATCTGGCTCAAAAAGACTTTCCTTGTTTCGTTCTCAATTGGTATCGTATACCAATGTTATTCCCAATCGAATTGGGCAATTTAAAACCAAAGGAAAATTCTTGCCGACATGACTTTCCCAACTAGTCGGTTGCACCAGTTGAGCCGATCGGTTCAACTCTTGAACCGGTCGTTTCAACCTGGGCATGAGCCGATCGGCCTGGACACTCCAGCCGACCGGTTCAGCACCTCAGCCGACCGGTTCATCACATGAGCCGATCGGTTGGGAGCACATGTTGGGCAAAATCAGTCAATTGCGATTTCAATCAATCCGATACTCCAATCAATGCGTCCAACACCTTGAACCATATGATATTGAGCTATCGACTGATTGAGTGTTTAATTGAACTACTAAACTCCTTTAGTAATCAATCTAAACATTGCTTTGTGGACAAAACTCCTCTTCCAGGTTAAATCCTATGTGTGTGACCCTGCAGGTCCATTTCACGTTGGCAGTGAAAGTCCATAACACTTATGACTTCACAAGCAAAGAGCGGTGCCTAGTCACACATCAGTGCTACCCAAGTGAAAGTAGAAAGTTGGAGAACAACTTTCATCCTACAATCCGTGAATGGTGTTACAGTGAATGTATAATTCCTTTGTCACTGATATCCCGAATGAACTCAAGGCATGGAACAGTCATCCTGTCAACGTTCATTCACTTTTTTGATCTCAGAGTAGATTGAAGGAGATATGTATGACATCAATATCACATACTGATTCACACATGCGTGCGCACGCCTATCTCAATCCTACTCATCAAGTGGCCATGGATATCAAACTCCCTCAGGAGGGACAAATCCCATATCTATCACTCACCCCTCAAAAGCCCCATGTGTCAAAGCCACCCAATCATCACCTTTATAACAACCCATGTTTCAGGACTGCATTTGATGATGTCAAAGTGTGCCCAACGACATGTGTTGAGTGTAGTGATTTCAGGTCTAAGAATCACACTCACCACCATCACTGTGAGTACTGACTGTGACTACCATCTCATGGTTCCATGTGTCAAACTCACGGTGGGTCTGTCCGGTACCTTGTTCTCTAACAAGTACCTATGTGTTTGGTTTGATATCTCTATATCATGACTAATGAGATTCTATCATCAACCAACACCACAATCTAGTCTTGTGTGTCATTGTTGTCTATCTACCTTCCACAATGACATCCGACTAGGGACATATCAAGAATGTACAAACTCTTAGCATCCATATGATCTCATCGTTCAGGTCATGAACCTGAAGGCATACGTCATTGAGTACTGTCATTCTCTAGACATTCAATCTGTTCTATCACTATCTCATATGACTGAACCAGAAAGAATTGGAAGCTTGCCTTTGATGTTTATCAAATCAATCTTAATGTATCCCACCAATCATCCCATGATTGTCTCTCAGGGCATACATACCAACAGACTCCCACTTGCACTGCGAGCCAATCACTCTTGAATCATATTCATAGTGATCTTCAAACATGTCCCACATGTCACTGTGCTCTAGTGCCAACATAGTGAGTAATGGCAACACCTTGCCAAAGTCTGTACAAATTGCATGTCTCACATCTCTTCATTGTACGTCACACGTATGAGATGGAGTTGCCGTAATATGCGATCTAGTATTCCTTTGCTAACCTTTAGCCACATTTCATGATCAAGGATTCCAGACTTGTCATCAATGAGTGGAATATGTATAAGTTCATCTCATGAACTTCCAGATCCATATAGTATCTACTGCTATTCTCTAACACATAGATACTCGGCATTTCCTTTTAGATAGTTTTATTGGAACATTTCCAATTATCAACCAACTTTCACTTTTATACATCCTATGTATATTTTGCGATTAATTTTCTGTCCTTTCGGAAGTTCGCATCAATGTAACTCTTTACATCAAACTCTTCCTTATCTCCATGGAACTAGTACTTCACAAGTACTTATCAAGTTCTCATGGTATTCCAGTAACCCTTACTGGAAGTAGACAGACATCCACTCGTCATGTCCCACATACGAGTTATCAGGATGAGCACATCATATTGTCATGTCATACATACAAAATGATGAATGCATTTTATTCTTGCCATGTCATACATGCAAGACAATGGGATGATTACATACATGATAGATCCATATCTATTCTTGGTGTTCCCATTCTTCATAAGAATTGGACACTTGTCCTTGGGATACTAATATCCATATAACATGGAAAAGTTTTCTCCCACTGAATCTGTGCATACTGAACCCTTCAGTACAGATTGCCAATGTATGCTTTTTCTTTCCAGGTCAAGAGATTTTTCGAGAACTATCTCTATAGATCTCTATTCCTATCATATAGGAAACATCTCTATCTTCCATAAAGATAATTTCCACTTTTGGATTTCCATTTTAGAACATTTCCATTTTACATCAACATGTGGAATGTGAACACACTCCCACTAAATCATAGATCCTCCTTTACCTTTGGCATATCAGTCAAACCCTTTGACTATATCATCAAAGTAAAGATCCAATTTTGAGTTGCTTGTACTCAATCACTCACATTGATCAGTCCATTGTAACTTATATACTTCATTTACATTAGTGGATTCATAAACCTTATAGGTTGTGTCACGTACACATCCTGGTTTTATTCCTCATAGGAATGCGGTTTTAGTATCCATATGCCAAATGTCTTAGTCATTAAGTTGCAATCAACAAGCATCATCCTTCTCAAAATGTTATCCTTGTGTCTTAACACTTAAGACTCATTTGCACTTATGGATATGATCCAATGAGTGCTACCATCAAGGTCATACCTTATGGTTCACATGGATGTCATTTAGGATGTAATGGTCATAAACCATAACTCAAGATTCAGTTCCTCATATTCATCTAGATAGTTGACTCATCACATGAACAACTCATCACATAGATAATTGAGGTGTATCTGTTAAGGATATAAGAACTCACAACCCTTGTGATTCTTAATTTCCTTTATTAGTGTGGGGTATTCTTTTATTAAGAAGAATTCAGTTATTCGATAATCATTCTCTAACTCCTTAGAGTATGATTCCTTCTTGATTTAGACATCACCATGCCTTAATCATGAGTTCACTATGATACACTATCATAATCACTCATAAGGATCTCAAACATTTGGTCCAAGTATTTCATTCATTGATCTCATCAAGAATTAATACTTTACCAAATTTGTACTTCATCTATGACAATCTTGAACACTTCAAGATGTTCATATTGGTATTTCTCTAAACACCATTTGAAGTATTAGCATTTGTTACAATTGGTATGTAAATACATCACATGTATTATACCTAATAGGATAATCACTCTCCCACTACCTTTAGTGAAGATTGATTAATCATGTCCAAGATATTCATGTCTCTTAATGGTTCTCTAACCAAAAGAGTCTAGGTTTATCCATCATATAGAAACTAGAAATGAATTTCTCATGATTGATGCTAATTTGATTGTTTGAGTTATCAATAACTTTAGGTATCATTTTATCTTATGCATACCATGTATCACAAGATAAACAAGGCATTGCCACAAAGATCATATCTTTAAGATTGAAACATCAACTTTATTAATTGCCATCATTGTCATACAATATGCAATAATAAAGTGTTTCTATCTATTGGCAATATATGAAATAGCAGTTCTCAACTCTATTTCGTGCCCTTTAGGCTGAAATAAACTGAAAGGTACTCCTATCTATGGCATCAACACTTGCTCCAATGATGGGTACTTCTTTCTTGGTCCTTTCACAAAGGCCATCACTTCTTTGCGGATATTGCATATCATATATGACATATCCATATCTTAGTATCATATACCTTAGATAAAGAAGCGGTTCATTTCATGATACCTTAGGTGGAGATCTCCATCCCCTCCTTCATCTTCTTTTGTTCTTCCAGATATAGAGGGCAGTTCCCTCATACACCCTTTCCCCATGTGCCTTGAGGCTGAAGACGGCTTGGATTTCTGGCTAGCATCAGAACACTTCTTAGCTTTGCCCTTGTCCTTGCCCTTAAGATTACCTTTTCTTTAATCATATCAAAGACTGTGGTTTGTATTTCTTCATCTTTGCCTCTACTATCCTCAACATGTCCAACAACTCTGTCAGCACTTGTCAAAGTTGTTCATGTTGTAGCTTATCATGAATTGTATGATTCTCGCAACATTTGCAGTATCATACCAATAGCCAACTCTTGGCTCAGATGGAATCCTTCTTAGTCAGGTCTTTCCACATACCCAATCACATTGAGTGTGTGAATACCTTACTGGATCTCCTTCTGTCATGCCATACTAGGACAGTGTTTTGGAGACATCATATGTCTCATGTTGTCTCTGCAACTCATAGTTCAGAGAACACAACATCAAGCACTCCTCATCAATGTCATCCTCGGTATGCTTCCATAAGCATACTTTCAGCCATTGATGTGGTGGGATCGAGTTCATCTGGTTCTGGTATAACTAGGACTTAGAGCTTCCGCTCTTTGATTGAGAACACTTCTCATCATCATCCTAACCAGTCGTGGAATTATTCCCATTTAATTTGTTGGTCTCAAAGACCGATCGCAAATAAAGTGATTTGTTGATTAACCATTTTTTTCTTTAACAAAAGGAAATTTATGCAATTTTAGTCCAAAAACTCATTTTTGACTTGTTTGATTGATTTGAAAAGTTGACGATAAAATTAGGCCTTTAATTAATTATCACTCCCACTATTTTAGTTCAAATTGATAGCCCTCACCATCAATTCGGAAGATTGCAGCGTACAACCTTCTAGTGGGCAAGATCCTGAAATCCTCTAAGTCATGAGTCAGCTTTGGCTGATCGCCCACAACTTTGATCTCTCAGGTAGGCAACTCTTGCCAATTGCATCATATGCAACTCTTGTTGAATGAACATGCACAACACCTTGCCATGAACATTCCTTGCCTATGGGTCTAGACGCTCTAAGAATCACCAGTTAAGTCTAACCAAAAAGCCGACACGGTAAACATGCACCCTGCTTTGGCAGAACCTACATGTCCACCCTTCACACTTCCACAAGATAGACGGCGCACCACACTTTGGCGTAACCTATGCTTGGTCGATCGAGCTTTTCATGTGTGCCACTAATGGAAGGCATCTAAAACTTAATATTTTAATGAGGGATTTGGTTTTATATACATATACATATCCAATCACCACAATACATAGTACGTATCATATACATGCTATATCCCACAGAAAACATGCACAAACGATAAAAAGCGATGATTATGGCCATCCTAATGTGATTCCTCGAGCCAAGAGGAATCACGGTCATCTAGGTCTACATCACATGCAACCTGTACAAGATGAACTCTGTGCCTTGCCATCCGAGTAGATCAACTCATCACATGAATGATCTGTACTCTCCAACCGGTCGTCTGGGTGCCACCAGCCGATCGGTTGGCTCCTCCAACCGATCGGTTCGCCTGGTCGTCGTGCATCTCGTCATGTCCGCCACCCGCTCGTCTCGCTCCTCGAACCGGTCATCAACCGATCGGTTCACTCTTTGAACCGACCGTCTGGAACGTCAACCGATCGGTTCACTCCTTGAACCGATCGTTTCAGCTGTCGTCTTGATGTCCGCCGGTCTTTGACATAACAGGAAATAAAAATCTATCCTATTATTACATTGCTTTAAAAAGGGAAACCCCGATTTACATTCGGGGGGAGTAAAGGTAGGAAAGAATCTCGAATTATTTCGAGTTACATCGGGAAAAAGAGAGGGAAGATCGGTGCGCAGACCGAGATGCAAGCAACCACAAACAACCACACACAGATAGGGGTTTATAGGCCATAATCACGCTACACACATCCACCACAAAACTCGTTTAAGGGCGACGCGTATCGAGTGCATTAATAATACATATCATATATGTAATTAGGGATTTGTGGATTTAGGATTGGACATGCATAAAGCCGATATTATTTGCATCGCATGCAATAAATAAAGGTGACAAACCAAAATCGATCATATCGATATTCCTAAAATATAGAGCAGTTGACGTGGCTCAGATACCACTGTTGGGTTTTAGGGGAGACAGAGAAGGCAGCGGAAACAAAATTTTTTTCTCCCCCAACCCATACCGAGGAAACGCGTCAACGTCTATATAATAGGAAAGGATGGTTTGTGGAATCATACCTTGTCCCGAGGCTTGCTCGGCGACAATACCTCACGCAATGCGCGGTCTTCAACTCCGGTCTTGGACGGTGTTTCTGCAGCTCCTGGTCACACCGGGACTGACGACTCCTCCTCCTACCGGACTGTCGGATGACAGTTGTCCTCCTAAGCGGCAGTGTCCTCCCGCCTCTGTAGTAGTCCACACGGACCACCTGGAACTCCACACTCCTTGTCCCACAAGGAAGTGGAAGGAGTCGCACCCTCCTGTTGACGTACTAGTCGCCAACACACTCTCCTGCTACCAGTTGCAACTGCAGTTGTCCTTCCCTTGCTGCACCTCCCTTTTGCGGGAAGCACTTGCTCGGGATCTCTCATGGTTACCAAAACCAGAGAGAACGACAACTTCGCAAAGCAACCGACTTGCATTGAGTTGTACTTTGAGAAGCCCCCAATACCCCTATATATATAGGCGGGTCATGGGACAGGGTTCTCTGTGCCCGGCAATACGGGACTAAAGCAGGAGTAGAAGGGTTCGAGAATTTTCCACAAAAAGCAACCGGTTCGCAACTTGAAATGATCGGTTCACAACTGAACCGATCGGTTCGGCCATTGAGCCGATCGGTTGGACCTGAGCCGATCGTTTGGGGCACTCCAACCGATCGGTTGGTGCCCTGAACCGATCGATTCATGGTCCTAATCTGGCTCAAAAAGACTTTCCTTGTTTCGTTCTCAATTGGTATCGTATACCAATGTTATTCCCAATCGAATTGGGCAATTTGAAACCAAAGGAAAATTCTTGCCGACATGACTTTCCCAACTGGTCGGTTGCACCAGTTGAGCTGATCGGTTCAACTCTTGAACCGGTCATTTCAACCTGGGCATGAGCCGATCGGCCTGGACACTCCAGCCGACCGGTTCAGCACCTCAGCCGACCGGTTCATCACATGAGCCGATCGGTTGGGAGCACAGGTTGGGCAAAATCAGTCAATTGCGATTTCAATCAATCCGATACTCCAATCAATGCGTCCAACACCTTGAACCATATGATATTGAGCTATCGACTGATTGAGTGTTTAATTGAACTACTAAACTCCTTTAGTAATCAATCTAAACATTGCTTTGTGGACAAAACTCCTCTTCCAGGTTAAATCCTATGTGTGTGACCCTGCAGGTCCATTTCACGTTGGCAGTGAAAGTCCATAACACTTATGACTTCACAAGCAAAGAGCGGTGCCTAGTCATACATTAGTGCTACCCAAGTGAAAGTAGAAAGTTGGAGAACAAATTTCATCCTACAATCCGTGAATGGTGTTACAGTGAATGTATAATTCCTTTGTCACTGATATCCCGAATGAACTCAAGGCATGGAACAGTCATCCTGTCAACGTTCATTCACTTTCTTGATCTCAGAGTAGATTGAAGGAGATATGTATGACATCAATATCACATACTGATTCACACATGCGTGCGCACACCTATCTCAATCCTACTCATCAAGTGGCCATGGATATCAAACTCCCTCAGGAGGGACAAATCCCATATCTATCACTCACCCCTCAAAAGCCCCATGTGTCAAAGCCACCCAATCATCACCTTTATAACAACCCATGTTTCAGGACTGCGTTTGATGATGTCAAAGTGTGCCCAACGACATGTGTTGAGTGTAGTGATTTCAGGTCTAAGAATCACACTCACCACCATCACTGTGAGTACTGACTGTGACTACCATCTCATGGTTCCATGTGTCAAACTCACGGTGGGTCTGTCCGGTACCTTGTTCTCTAACAAGTATCTATGTGTTTGGTTTGATATCTCTATATCATGACTAATGAGATTATGTCATCAACCAACACCACAATCTAGTCTTGTGTGTCATTGTTGTCTATCTACCTTCCACAATGACATCCGACTAGGGACATATCAAGAATGTACAAACTCTTAGCATCCGTATGATCTCATCGTTCAGGTCATGAACCTGAAGGCATACGTCATTGAGTACTGTCATTCTCTAGACATTCAATCTGTTCTATCACTATCTCATATGACTGAACCAGAAAGAATTGGAAGCTTGTCTTTGATGTTTATCAAATCAATCTTAATGTATCCCACCAATCATCCCATGATTGGCTCTCAGGGCATACATACCAACAATATGCACAATCCCCCACTTTATCTAAGATTTCAAATGGTCCAACATAGCGAGGACTCAACTTGCTTTTTACTTTAGATCTTGCAATAGAACATATAGGCTTGATCTTTAGAAAAGCATAGTCTCCCACTAAGAAGCTTACATCAGACCTCTTCTTATCAGCATACATCTTCTATCTGTCTTGAGCAGCTTTCATCCGTTTCTTTATCAACTGTATCTTCTCAAGCATCATCTGCATGTCATCAGTCTTCACTAGGAAACGTTCACCAACATCATCCCAGTGCAAAGGTGAACGAAAAGGTCTACCATAGAGAGCTTCAAAAGGTGGCATACCAATACTGGCTTGGTAGCTATTGTTGTAAGCAAACTCTGCTAATGGTAGATACCGATCCCAGGCACCACCCCAATCCATCACACAAGCACGAAGCAAGTCCTCCAGAATCTGAACTGTTCTCTCGGACTGACCATCAGTTTGCGGGTGGTAAGCAGTGCTGAAACGCAGATCAGTACCCATCTCTTCTTGAATCTGACCCCATAAACGAGAAGTGAATTTCGGGTCTCGATCAAAAACTATCACAACAGAGACACCATGCAGACGAACTATCCACTCCACATACAACTGAGCCATCTCAGCAACTTTATATGTAGTTTTGAAAGGCAAGAAATGAGCAGATTTTGTTAGCCGATCAATCACCACCCAAACAGCATCATAACCTCTCTTGGACTTGGGGAAACCAGTAACAAAGTCCATTGTGATCTTCTCCCACTTCCACTCTGGAATCTCAAGAGGATGAAGAAGACCACCAGGTCGTTGATGTTCAATCTTGACTTGCTGACATGTCAAGCACTTTGCTACAAACAGAGCTATATCATTCTTCATGTTCTTCCACCAGAAACTTCGCTGTAAGTTCTTGTACATCTTGGTTGTGCCAGGGTGAATAGTGTACTTGGAACCATGAGCTTCACTCAGAACCTTCTGTCTCAGATCACTAACATTAGGTATCCACAACCTTTGTCTGAAGCAGATAGCACCATCCACTCTGACAGAGAAGTCAGATTGCGGTTTCTCAGATAAAGCTTTCAACTCTTCAAGCTTGAAACTCTCCAACTGTGCAGACACAACTTCTGAGATCCAGGTTGGTGTAACAGTCAAACTGGCCATATGAACACACAACTTATCTTCATTCACTGAATCAACAGATTGAGGTTTCCAACTGGCCACATGTTCAAGGTTTTCCCACACAGAACATCTCAGAGCAGCACAAACAACATCCTTCTTGCGACTTAAAGCATCAGCTACGACATTTGCTTTACCAGGATGATAGGTGATGGTGAAATTGTAACCCTTAAGATATTCCATCCACCTACGTTGTCGCAAGTTCAGATCCTTCTGAGTCAACAGATATCTCAAACTCTTGTGATCAGAAAAGACTTCAAACTTTTCTCCATAGAGGTAGTGTCGCCAGATCTTCAAAGCATGAACTATGGTAGCCAGCTCTAAATCATGCGTAGGCCAATTAGCTTCATTAGGTTTCAACTGTCGAGAAGCATAGGCGATCACCTTTCCATCTTGCATCAGAACACACCCTAAGCCTTGTCGGGATGCATCAGTGTAAATGACATAGGGTATTCCCTCGACAGGCAAAGCAAGCACTGGAGCAGAAGTCAGACTCATCTTCAACTTCTGAAAACTGTCCTCACATTCAGGGGTCCATGAGAACTTGACTTCCTTCCGAGTCAGCTTGGTCAAAGGTAAAGCCAACTCAGAAAACCCTTTGATAAACTTCCGATAGTAAACAGCTAGACCAAGGAAACTACAGATTTCAGACGGGTTTCTCGGAGCATTCCACTTTGTCACAGCTTCTACCTTCGTAGGATCAACAGCTATATGGCCGGCAGATATCACGTGACCAAGAAACATCACTTCCTTTATCCAGAACTCACATTTTGAGAATTTTGCATATAATTGATTTTCTCGCAATGTGTTGAGTACAATCCGCAAGTGCTCGGGATGTTGTTCCAACGTCTCGGAATAAACCAAAACGTCATCAATAAACACCACTACAAACTTGTCGAGGTATGGGCGGAATACTCGGTTCATCAGGTCCATAAATGCAGCAGGGGCATTAGTCAAACCGAAAGGCATGACCAAAAATTCATAATGCCCATAGCGAGTTCTGAACGCTGTCTTCGGAACATCATCATCCTTCACACACATCTGGTAGTAGCCACTTCGCAGATCCATCTTGGAGAACACGGTGGCTGACTTCAGCTGATCGAATAGGTCGTCGATGCACGGCAACGGATAACGATTCTTCACTGTCGCCTGGTTGAGCATGCGGTAATCCATACACATCCGCAAAGAGCCATCTTTCTTCTTCACGAACAGGACAGGGGCTCCCCAAGGGGAAACACTGGGGCGAATGAAACCCATGCCAAGAAGCTCTTCAAGCTGCTTCTTCAACTCCACCAGCTCAGCAGGAGCTAAGCGGTAAGGTGGCTTCGATATTGGTGAAGTTCCAGGTATGAGCTCGATGGAGAATTCCACCTCGCGATTTGGTGGCAACCCGGGCAACTCCTCAGGAAAGACATCTGGGAAGTCCTTCACCACATCAACATGGTCTAGGGCAGGAGGTGTAGCATCAAGAACTATGGAGGCTAGGAAGGCTCTACACCCTTGAGAGACGAGCTTTTCAGCTTTGATGGTAGAGATGACGAACTGTCGTTCCCCTCGCTTCTTGCCCTTGACACACACTCTTCCTTCATCAGGATGAAACAGACTAACCTTGGACTCCTCACAGAACAGAACAGCTTTATACTTCTTTAACCAATCCATGCCCAGGATGATGTCAAAGACAGACATATCAAGCAAGACAAAAACTGTGGGAAACATTATTCCGGATATACAGAGGTTCAAGGTAGGAGTTTGGAGGTACGAGGAGCAGATTTTTCCACTAGGAGTTTTTACATCTAAGACATGATCCATAAACTCAGATTCGATTTCAAGCATTGAGGCAAACTGTCTAGATATGAAGGTATTGGAGGAACCGGAATCAAACAGAGCTTTTAAAGGATGCAAATTGAGGTGTAGTGTACCTTCAATCACTTCATTGCCTTCACCATCTTCTTCAACATTGAGAGCAAACACTCTCCCATTCCGCCTCTCAGCTGGCGGATGCCTCAGGTTCTGGTTGTTGTTGTTATTGTTGTTGTTCTGCGGTGGAGGGTTCTGTCTCGGCTGTTGCGGCTGCTGAGCATGATTCTGCCCTTGCTGGAAACGGGGGTAGTTGGGTCGGATGTGCCCAACCTGGCCGCACTCATGGCAGGTTGGTGGAGGACGGTTGCCAACACGAGCAAGTGCATTGTTGGCGGGGCATCTTCCAGGAGGATGGTAGCGATTGCATCTGTTGCAGCGATCACGACCACGGTTCTCATGCTGGTTCGGATTCTTCCTTTTGTTGTTGTTGAAGCCACTGGAAGACTGAAATCCCGGATAAGACTCGATGGCGAGAGCCTTGTCCACCATCTGTTGAAACGTGAGTGGCAGCTGTGGAATGAGGCTTCAACCAACATGGTAGTTCAGGCCCTCCAAGAACAAGGTCGCTCTTCTGTCAGCTCCAAGGTCGGTGGCATAACGTTCTAACAGCAGAAACTTCTGAACGTAGTCCGCCACACTCATGCTTCCTTGCTTGAGACTGTAAAACTCAGCCTCCTTCTTCCTCAGGAAAGCAGGGCAGATGTACTTCTCTCTGAACAACTTCAGGAACTGGGTCCACTCCATGGAGGATGTGTCACGAGTACGGGCAACTCCGTTCCACCAAACACGCGCCGGTCCATCCAGCACGTATGTCGTGAACCGAACCTTCTGGTGAGGAGGGCAAGCCATACCCTCGAAGGACCGATCCAAGGCCAACACCCAGTCGTCGGCTTTGTCCACCATGTTAGGCTCACTCTCACCCTTGAAGTAGGGTGGTTGCATCTTGATGAAGTCAGTGAGGGTGAACTCCCTCGGCTTGGAGGCAACAACAGCTATGGTGTTGAGTTGTCCCATCATAGTGGAGGACAACAACTGTCGCAGCATCGCCAGTTCTTGCTCAGGTGTGAAGGCAGGAACACCAGAAGTTGGTTGGTTAACAGCAGGAGTCGCAGGAGTGTCGGGGTTGTCAGTGTTGGACTCCTGGTTCGTGTTGTCAAACAGGTCACCTCTCCTGAAATTGGGGTTAACATATTAAATTTTTCAGGAGTAAAGAATCATAGATGAGAGGGAAAAGAAATAGAGGTGAGAAAAGGATAACTAGAATGCTATTGCCTAAAAGCATACTATTTCGGGCAGTTCGTTTCGGCGCAGGCCAGGCCGGATCATATGGGCACGGGAGTCCCCGTATGCCAAGCTAGTGGGTCGGAGGAAAATCTTACCAGCCCCCATGCCCTGATCCTTTCTAGACACCCTTGCCTCAACTGCATGCCCTAATAGTTGCCTAAAGGCTCTGATACCATGCTGTAAAGAGGCGAGATCACCTCTTTACTAAAATTTAAAGGAAATACAAACATATACAATTTTAACAAAAATTTAGACTTTTGAGGATGATTGCATAATATTCCAAATAAATAAGCATGATTACAGATACATAATAAAATGTCAATAGCAGCGGAAAGAAAGAAATAACAAGCCTTCTAATGGCTTTATTGTTTATTACATCATTGCTTTCTAAAGGAAAAGATAAGATAGAATAGAGGATCTAGCTATAGCAACCTAGCCATCCTTCTTGTCAAGCAAACGATCACAACAAAGGATTCTTTCTTCAAGCCCTTCCTTCACCTTGCACAGCTCCAACACCTGGGTGGTTGGGAAGGCACCCAGCAAGAGGGAAAACAAGAAAAGTATGTGTCACACTAATAATCTATCAAAGGCAAAGGAAAATGTAACAAGTAAACTAGACTAGATATTTGGTGTAAGAAGATATCAAAGAGTATGAGGTTTTCATAAGAGAACTTGCCATTAACAAAGTAATTAAAGGTTTTAGCATGTTTATTAATATGTTTATCTAACTAAGTAGGGTTGAGGCACCTACCGGACCTCTAACCTTAGGTGAGGGAAGAATTATAAACATTTCCAAATCATCTACAATTTTTAATGGGGAGAATAATAAACATTCCCCTAGGGCGATTTTATACATGCCATCTATGGGTGGTTGTACATAAGTACCACTACTTAAAATTTAAATAGAACATTTAATTTCATGCTAACAAAAGATTTATGGCAAGAATAAGCAAAAGAATATACATCATGGCAGTGGGGTATGAATACCCAAACAAGAGAATACTATATCTGATTTTTGAGGCAAATAAGACATTTAGGTTTCAAGAATTCAATGGTTTAGATCAAGTTAAACCTCATAAAAGAAATATAGGTAATGGATTAAGTATTTCCCAACTGATATGTAGATGCACAACAAAACTCATACTAAACACATACCTTGGCCACATGTGTCCTAAGTTTCCCCTTTTTCAACTCTTCACACGAACTATAAACCCAAACTTCCTAATACATCATTATATTCATATATTAGAATTACATGTATTCACTTAAAAGATTGAAAACCCTAATTTACTAACTTTTTGCACAAACTCTCGATTCAGACTTCAAAAACCTCATAATCGTCTTAGTTAGGTTTTCCTGATCAAAATAACATATAATATTGTATATTTTGGAAATATGGATTCTTAGGGTTAATTTTTATGATTTTTAAGTTAATTAAATCGATTTTAAAAACACCTTTTTGAAAAACTCAAAACCAGATCTCAAAAACATTTTTATTAAATAGATCTCGTTTTCCTGATTTCAAAACACTATTTATTTATTATTTTTGACCAACGGAATAATTTATAAAAATTATTTTATCTCGACCAATGGCAGCTTGCCACGTAGGAAAGGCCAACCGCATCGAGCGGTCACGAGCGACTGAGAGCGGTGACCCGCGTCTCAGGGTCTCTCGCAACCGGTCGAGCGACCCGGCAGTCAAACGGAGGAAAAGGGCAGCAATACCCCTGGCGAGAAAACGAAAAGGAAGGAGCCGGCAGGGGCAAAAGCAGAAAAACGGGGACTCGTCTTCTTCCCCGGCTCGCGACCTGCACGAGGAGCCGCAGAGGCAACTCGGCCGATTTGGGCGAAAACGCTACACACGACGAAAATCCTCGTTCAAGCATTCAAAAGAAAGAGGAAGAAGAACCAGAGTAGGTGGTACCTGTTAATTGGACGGAGGAGGAGCAAACGAGGAGCGAGAAGCGCCGCAAACTTGGGACCTTCGGCTGCTCGTCGGGGGTCGAAACGTCCACGAAAACCCAAATTGGAGGTACGAACATGTTGCTAAGGTGATGGCGGTTGCGAGGGTTGAGTTATTTATAGGCAAGGAACCCTAGACTAGGATGTGGGTAGGAGTAAGGGGAAGTGGCCGGCGGCTACTTTGGGTGTTTCCCAAATACGCGTCAAAGCTCGAAAAGTTTGGGATAATCCTGTGCGAAATCTCGCAAGGAATCCAACGCAACAAAAATCAAGGAAAATCATTGAGTAAATATCAAGATATTGCGATTTTAAGAAAACGAAAAATCAAGTATGTTGCCTAATCCGACTCAAGGTAGAAGACGACCGTGCATCGTTGGATCGGTGGACACGGGTCCACTAATGAACCTGGACCGTCCGATCTCGCGTTAGATCAGGGAAATATCCCTGAGCAAAAGTCGATTAAAACTATTAGATTTTAAATGTTTTTCTCTTTCTTCTTTTGGAGGCTCAAACGTTGCCCAAAAATAATGAAAATTTATATCCTGACTTATTTCGATGCGTAAAATCCAAATATGGAGTTAGTTTTGCATTTTGAGAAAGTTTAATAGGTGAAATAATTAATATGTTATTTTATCTTTCCTCCTTCAAAAGAGGTGATAACATTATCTAAAATTAATGTAACTTCACCCATAAGTCTCCTTAAAGGTTTGGAACACGATTTTGCAATTATCTTCACAAGTTGAAATTATTTTTCTATTTATTAAATAAATTAGAACATTCTACACATTTTCTCTCTCCTATTTTACTCATTATTCATATATTATCCAAATTAGTTGCAAATTTGCACATAGGCTTATTTTTATGTTTAGAATACGAATTTGAAGTTATTTTCCTGATTTGAGAACATTAAGTATTTTATTTCTTTTTATTGGCATATTTCCTATATTCTATTGATAATGTTATTAATATTTTCATTTTAAATAATACTTGACCCTTAAGTTACTCTTTGCTCAAGGAAACGAATTAAACTATCAAATTATCATGATGGTTTCAGATTATAATATTTATTGCAAAAAAAATATTTATAATTATCTTCTTTATCCATAATTTCTCATATTACCATTAATCATTACATTTATCTTCTTCCTTTTATAAAATTCGAATTTTCTTCTTATTTCTTATGTTCTAGGAAACACTAGAAGATTCTAGGACGAATTATTTTACTCTTTTTATTACCTAATGTGAATTTGCATTTTAAACCCATTATCTAATTCTAACTGAGGCATTTGTGCATGCAACCATAAAATAAGATTATATAGGAAACATTTATCCAATAACCATCTTAATTTCTTTTAAATCAAGACCAAGGACAAAAGGAACGAAAATGAAGGTCAAAGCTTATAGAAAAGAGTACAAAGAGGTACATAGGAGATTTCAGTATGTTACAACTTCTTGGTTACAATCAGTTCCATATAGGATCTAGGAAGAGCCAAACTCTAAGATCTTCTCCATACTCGATCAGTATGAGTCTGCACTGTAGTGACATATAGTCAAACTACAAAACAACAACATATAGTCCTATAACTAGCCCACCTTGGTAAAGGTCATGACGCTGCATCTAGGGTATTCAAACTCAATCACTAAGGTAAAACCACAGTTGTCCTCTAATCACATCATGTTATAATAACTGAGACCTGACCAAAGTCATTCTAAAAAAGTGGGCTAGGTATGACCGTAACCATCCTCCTGAAACACTTGGTGTCAGGATGACAAGCACCCCACATACTCAATAGTATGCGCTCAGAGTTTCCCTTAGGAATACTCATTTCACCATCCAACAAGTTCTGACACTGAAGATGGTTCTATGACATAGGACACTACATGATTAGAGTTTCACTTGATTAGTTATCTCCAATTGGGTGAATTAAGGCTGCATCAAACAAGTGGACATACAAACCCTAATTCACTTCTAGAAAGCATAAAAGTATCACAACTTCAAAAGATATAAAACATGTGAAACGTAATTTCTCATCTCATCATCACATGGTACTATTCACTTGCCATTCATGAGACCACACTAGTCATCATACTATCACAAGATATAAATCATTTTCACAATATCACAGGGTATCAACCCTTATCAACACAAGAGGATTACACCTCATTCAGGGCTCAACCATGCCCAAAAGTTCATTAAGACCATCATACTATCACAGGATATAAATCCTTTTCACAATATCACAAGGTATCAACCCTCATCATATTCATAATGAACATGTCTAGCATAAGAAAGTATCAATCATGTGGCTATGATAACCATCAATTAACACATTAAGGTTATGATCATATTCAGGAGGTTATTTCACCATCATGCCATCATATAAGAATGTTAAACATGAATACTCATCTTTATCTATTTTCATTAGAGTTAGGTTCACAAGATAAATTATATTAATGTTACTAATCAACACTCATACCCAAACCCTAACTCACGACATCCCCATTGGATCATGGATGCATAAGGTGAAGCGTCACCATCACATTCCATACCATTCTCAAGTATGAACCCACACATAAATCAAGGTATAACCATCATATTATAGCATACTAGGGTTTCAACAATAATAAGAGAGTACTCCATGATTGTATTAGTTATTCAAGGACTATTCATATCTAATTACCATCATTTAGTTATATTAAAGCTAGGTATAACAAGCTATACCTCATTAGGGTTACATATCAACACAGTATGGTTATCATCCCTTCTATTCATATGAGTGAATAGGTAAGACTGCCTTATTAATGGTAACCCTCCATTTGTTCCATCATTATTCAACCCATATCACCATACCACAATGTCACCCGAACCATTGGATGTTTAAAAGGTAAGACCATTGGTTGTTTACATAAGTAAATACATTAGATAAATCACCAATGAAGTCCTTGATTTGTGCTCTAGAAAGAGTCACCATCTAATCCTAGACATCCCTTGATTAACAACACAAAAAGTTCCATTGAGAGTAGGGTAAAACCCACAATCGACTGTTCATTTAAAACAAGCCATCCATTGTCAGCAAGTAAGCTCCTTCAGTTGATCATATAAAGGAAACCATATAAATCACATTATTAGGACCAACATATTACATTAGCCATCATTATACGTTATTGGAGGACTAAACATTATATCTTGCATTCGGTCAAGTTCATATGTTAAAACCATCAATTACAGTATAGGTCTGACCATTGCATCAAGTGACCCAAGAAACCATTTATCTAAGGCTTAATTGATGCTAAAACTATATGATTAACTCACCATAGGTTATAGAGACCTGATCCACCATCATTAGTGACCATTGAGTCACCATAGGTTGTTATATCATCACTATATTCATTAATCATCATCAAATATTATGCTAATGTCATCATTGATTGATAACATCAATATGATACTTAATAGTTGATCATTAAACTTCTAATTGATCCAAAACCTGACCTAAGGGGTGGCCATAGGTTGTCACCATTATCTGACACCTTTGATCCCGACCATTAGTTGTCATGAAGACAACACCATAAGGTTGTTGCAATGGTACCATCATCGTGTCATGGGTTTATAGAAGAAATCAGCTTTAAACCCTAAAATTGACCATTGGTTGATAGGTTCTTAGCACCATAGGTTATCAAACCAATCTGATTCAAGTCATATTATACCTTAGGAATAATGTAAACATGATCACATGCTCATCTAGAACTGAAATCAGAACAAGTAACATTATAAAAATCGAAATCCAAGTCAAGCATAACTTTTTAGTGCATGGATCATCATTTTCAAGCAAGAACATGAGCTAGCAAGCTTATGGTAAGCAATAAACGTGGAGGAAGTTATAAAACTTGCCTATAATTAAAAGATAAAATCCCAAACAGAAGAAAACTTGAGAATGTAGGGTATATAATTCAAGTAAAAGTTGTGAACTTGTCCATCTAACACCTTTCTTCATCAAATGAGCAAACCATAAGCATAAGGAGCAAGAAAGGTAGGGTTTTAGAGCTTTAGAGAAATTTATACCATGGAACAGAAAGGTTCCAAACTGGATAAAAGGTAGAAGGAAAAAAATAAATAAATAGAGGAAAGAAGGGGAATCTTACTCTTTTAGATCAAGGTCACTACTAGGAAGCTTTTTATTCCCTAAAAGGAAGTCAATTACAACCCTAGATTCATTTTCCAAGAAGATCCTCTATTTCTTCTTCCTTGGACAGGAAATTCATAGAAGCACAGAGGGAGAATGAGGTTTTTAGAAGTAGGGAAATGGTGGAGAGAAAATGGCTCATTTTGGTACTTAGGGATAAGTATATGAAACTTTATGATAAAGAAAAAGAAAAGTTGAAGTTCTAGTATCTTTCCAAGTGTCAATGGCCTTAAATTATTAAGAATATACAAGCACACACACAAAAAGATCCCACACCATCCATAGAGACATTATTATCCCTCATTTCTTGTATTTCCAAACAATATAAATAATTCATTAGTTGATAGCTACTAAAGGTTGCTCATCCATGAAGGGGTAAACCCTAAAGTACCCTTGAAGAAAACACCTTCAAACTACGGATTAAATAGGTGCCCCATGGATCATAAATCTCAATAATGATGAGAGAATATAAAAGGAACATAACGCCAGTGATAAATTGCAAATAAAATCTCCCAATTGGGTAAATTGCAGAAAATTCCAAAATGTGCATAAAATCGCATAAATGGCTCAAATAGTGTCTTAATTGGACCGAATTTGAAATTTAATCTTGTCTTATGATTTTAAAGCATATAAAAAGATTATATTAGGTTTATAATATTCAATTATGATAATTAATCTTATTCAACTCATTAATCAAGTTTAAGGGCCTTACAGTAAAATTGATCACTTTACATTTTGATGTTGTTATCCAACTTACTCCTATTACTAGGGTGGAAATGATGTCTGGCTGGACACCAATCTTTTCTTAAGAGGCTTTGAACATAACTACCAATGTAACTAGGAACCCACCAGGTCACATACATAAGGATGCATAAGGGAATTGAAGTTTATAATCAAATAAATGATCAGAATGGTTTTGAATCATAAACATGCTGATTTCCTACCCAGTCAGGTGACTAGAATGTTTTGTAGGATGATTGGATTGATAGGGTCAATGGATTAATTGATTATCAATTAATCAATTGTTTTTCACTTTGTATAGTGACCGATCAACCGACTCACTTAGTGAGTCAAATGACTGGAATCTAATAGGGAAAGTTTCTATTTGAAAATCAATTTAGATTTGGGTCTCGACTGACCCAGTCAGTCGATTGGAATTCAATAAGGAATTTAGATCTAAAACCAAATTAACCTAGTTGGCTGACTGAGAATCCCAATCATCCTATTGGAATGATAGTTCAAGATTTTAATATTAAGACTATTTTTCAGATTATAATTAGGGAAGAAATTACAATTAGGGTTTTATAAGCCATTGATTCTCCTATATAAAGGGGTACGCCCTAAAGGGTGTGATACACATGAGACACAACTTGTGATACAAATTATTTGTCATATTTCTCTATTGAATAGATAGGAAGTTTCCCTAACAATGGCTACCCAAGATAGTAGAAGAAAGGGAGTTCTAAGATGACTAGCACGTTGACTACTCATGTTCCTCTTCAACTTGGTTCCCAAGATGGTGCAACACGTTATGCCTCATATGTGTTAATGAATAAGAGTTTAAGGCACTAATATTTCCTATTAATCCTAGTTTTAGTTACATTTTTATATTAGTGTTGCATTTATTTCCATCATATAACTTTAGAACTATTGTGTATTTAGGTTTTTCTTTTATTTATGTCAATTTGTAAGATTTTTCTCCAATTTTTTGGTTTCCATGATAGGATTGAACTTCATGTCATGTGCACTAGCATAGGAGATGGTGCTCTGAAGAATTTTTTCATAAATAGAAAATATTGTCTTTGATATGCGGCTTCATTAGTTGATGTCTTTATCGACACAAATCCTACGACACATGCTAATAGCCCCTGATAGGTTTGAATCTCTCTATAATCTCATTACATCACACTCTGATAGAACATCCTGTGATGCCCAACCTGACACCACACATTGATGAGAAGTCCTCTTCCATGATAAAATACCCTTCTTCTTTCCCATTGGTCTACCTATGATGATAGTTCATACATAGACCACTAATGAAATGCACATTGATGCTTGGTCAGACATTGTGCATCAATGCATGACCCTCTAATAAAAATCTTATGTTGACCCTCCAAGAGTGTCCCTTATCATGCACTAATGCCTAATCTCATCTATTAATGACAAACTAGCTTGCTTTCCAATAGAAATTCCCCACTCGTCTACCGATGCAAATCATGTTGCATTGATGGTAAATCAACTTTCACCCATTAGTGAAGATTTTGAACCTCCACACTGATGAAAATTATACACGTTCCACCAATTGAGTCACTTTCTCCCCAACCTTATGAGAAATCTGCTATCACTCTAGGATGACCGTGCTATTCACATCAATTGATGGATGTAGAAGGTCATGAGACCCTTTGTTTACCTCCAACCATTGCCTCTTTGCCAACATGGTGGTTGAAGTATTAACTACAATGTGTATGGTGAGGGTTCTAAAATCTAACCTCTACCTCTAACTAAAAACTGCATCCACCATGAAAGGATCCACCATTAATGCTGCCAGGCTACCAAAATCAGTCCTCACCTTCCCCTCCAGTTTACATTGGCCATTTCCATATGTTGCTTTCACTAGTTGACCATGCAAAAAGATATCAACATCCACCAAGACTTTGAGGTTCAGACTTCGAATGAAGATAGATCAAAGACATCCTATTCCATCGATCCATCATCATCCTTCACCTACATTTCCCACATAGTACCAGATCCATTCGACAAGGAAGAGATATTAAAAACTTCTAGTGCACCTTTGATGAACATTAAAGGGGTGTTCTTACTGTTTGTTCTATGGCTTCATCTTAGAGTTTGAAGAACCAATTATGCACATCACGACTATAATTCCCTCTTATTTTGTATTGATGTCTCTTTCTTCCCTTATTTAACTTATTACTACCACTATTAGTGAGTGGTCCTCTTTCAAGGGTTCAGGGAGTAGCCCCACTATCCAATTTTGTTCTTTTAACTACATATACTATTGTATGGACCATCACATGTTTATAATCAATTGTTTTATGCTTGTACTCTTGCTTGATCATCAAGTTTAAATGTTTATCATATATTTGGTGTAGAGGACTTTGAAACTATGATCTAGGATGTTGCCGTGTTCTTACCAAATCCTGGATGATAATTTCAGATAGTTGTTTCCCTAGGTGATTGATGTATGATCACTAGATAATGTGACGACAAGTTTGAAGTGATATTTGTCAGGTGAATTCAAGCTCTTTACCGATAAAGCCATGTCTAATTGTTGTATAATTAGTGTGCACAAAGGTATACTATTTGTCATTTCTACATCTTTTGTTCACCAAAATTTTATAGCTTCTATAGATCCAATGACTAGGGAAAAAGGGAAGGGGAATTTTTTTGTTATTATGCTACTCCCCCTTCTTGAAAACCCTATAGTAATATTAGGGATGACGTCGTATGCTTTTAACAATGGTTTGGGTTTTAAACCACAATTATTTTCTTGGATAAATCATGTGGGACATTATATACATGTTAATCACTTAATATTGTTTTTGATATATATATATATATATATATATATATATATATATATATATATATATATATATATATATATATATATATATATATATATATATATATTACATAAAACAATTTGACACCTTGAAATTCATGTTGTTTTGTGGATGTGGATATGATAATTAGGTTGTTGTGGTGGTATTTGAAACATGTAGTGTTGTAGTTTTTGATTTTGATAAAAAGTTATGTGGAATGTATATGACTTGCATGCCATGCCTCGCTCTATACATTCTTTATGTAAATCTTAATTATATGAATTGAATATGATGATGTGATGACATCACCATTATACCATGGAGGGAGGAGAGGATTAGAAGCCTACACTAAGAGGATCATACTTTTAGGGTCCATGATTTTAGATGAGATGATGAATCAATCAACAACAAAAGAACTGAAAAAAGAGGGACCATAGTCAAGAGAATAGCTTTCCTAGTCAGCAAACTAGAAATATGCAAAGAGAAGATTAGGGTTACATTAGATTTGAATTTCTGGGTTGTTTTTCTATAGAACTTGATTGACTAGTTCCCATATCTTATTTTATTTTCTATGATGATTGTTATAATATATGATACATATAATGGTGATTGGATTCTTATGGATATATATATATATAGATATATATATATATATATATATATATATATATATATATATATATATATATATATGTGTGTGTGTGTGTGTGTGTGTGTGTGTGTGTGTGTGTATATATATATATATGTATATATGTATATATATGTATGTATATATGTATATATGTGTGTATATATATGTATATATATGTATGTATATATGTATATATATGTGTGTATATATGTATATATATGTATGTATATATATGTATATATGTGTGTATATATATGTATATCTATGTATGTATATATATGTATATATATGTATGTATATATATATATATATATATATATATATATATATATATATATATAGAATATTAGGGGTACATTAGATTTGAATTTCTGGGTTGTTTTTTTGTAGAACTTGATTGACTAGTTCCCATATCTTATTTTATTTTCTATGATGATTGTTATAATATATGATACATATAATAATGTGTATGTAATGGTGATTGGATTCTTATGTGTGTGTATATATATATATATATATATATATATATATATATATATATATATATATATATATATATATATATATATATATATATATATATATCGGGGGGGGTAGTGATCCAGTGAGAAACATCCCATGGTGAGAGCATGAGAGGCATTTGAATAACTTTAAATTCAGATTTTTTTTTAAATCCAACCATATATATGAATAAAGCATCATTTCATTTTCCTTCCCACAAAAAATCATTGCAATCAAGCATTGCTTGCATGTCCATATGTACAATATACAATTTTTACATCCAACGGTCAGCCTGAAATTCAATATAGAGCGTCAAAAAGTATATTGTTGTTGTGAGTGATATACAAATCAGATGGTTTTAAAATTTTGTAGGAAGGTAAATATTAAGTTATACTTGTAATCTATACCGTTGGATTAAGAAAAATTGATCTATTTGGAGAGTTATTTGAATGTCTCTCATGCTCTCACCAAGATTTGTTTCTCACTGGATCGTTGTCACACACACACACACGCACACACACACATACACACATATATATAGTATATATATATATATATATATATATATATATATATATATATATATATATATATCCCTAAACATAATATCAATGTTGAAGATGCATTCCATTGCCAATACACATGAAAATCTTGTTTGACTATGGTCACACTTAGTGTGGTGGCCCATCTACCTTGTGGGTGAGAATAAGTATGTGGGTCTACTCAACATGGTGCATATCTTATTGTATTGGCTTTTGGGTTTAAGTTGACTAGGTGATTTTAATAAAATTAAGAATATAGAGGTATAAAGATGGTATATAGGTATTATGATGATTTATCAACATGGATTTGTACAACCATCTATTAAATAATTGCATAGCATGCAATTAGTAATTGTTACCTACATAAATAGTTAAGTTATGAGCAGCCAACCATAGTAGACTAATAATGTAATATATTATGGATCTCAGCTCACTAGATGATTTCTTGTTTCGATCCTCTAGATTAATAGTTACATCTATTAATATGAATAAAATAGTGGTAGAATAATTATGAAAGTCCAAATTAGTTCCATCAAATGAAATTTTTGATATCAAATTTAATTTGAAATCCATTAAGTACTTGTGTGAAAATATTTTGTATGTAGATCGAAGGAAAACACAAACTGAAATCCTTTTCACTATTATTGGTCCTTAAAAAAATTAAATGGGAATAACTCCAATGACTAATTCAAGCTGTTGAGAATTATTCCCATACATGAGTATCATCTATATGTCCTAGACACACCGTAACCAAATGAACTAACTAAGAATGCACCAAGGAAAGAAAGGAAAGCTCATAAGAAGTATTCAAATGACGAAATGGACATCAATTACCTTATGCTATGATCCATAAATTATGTTATTCAAAATCAACATTAAAGCATACATATTATTGAGATGATAACACATCTCAAGAACATGTATCAAGAAAAAGCAAGGTAAGAGACTTTGATGTCTCCCATGCATTATTTAAGTGCAAGATGGTAGAAAGTGAACCAGTTAGACCTCATGTGCTCAAGTTAATTGGGTATGTGAAAAGTCTAGGTAAATTGGGATTTTCTTTACACCAATATTTGGACACATATGTAATGCTACAATCATTTTCCGATTCGTACAATTAATTTTTTATGAATTGCAACATGAACAATATTGTTAGACTATTGAAAAAGCTACTTAGGCATGTTGATAATAGCTGAGGGAAAAATGAAGGACAATCCCAAATCTATGTTGTCGGGTAGCACAAGAAAAGGAAAATGTAATGGAAAAGACAAAGACAAGAAAGGTTCTAAGGCTGGTGAAAAGTACTCTCCACTTAAGGTGAAATGAGGAGTGGCTAAGGGAGGAAGTTGTCATCTTATGATCAAGATGGATATTGGAAGAAAATTTACCCTATCTACCTTGAGGAATTGAAGAACAAGAAGAAGGGGATATATATCTCCACTTTAGGTATATATGTTATAGAGATAAATCTATTCACTTCTTCATATTGGCTATTGGATTTTGGACACAAATACCAGATATGCTCAAATATGTAGAATTTGAAAAGAAGTAGATCCTTTAATAAATGGGAGGTGTAACTATGTTTTGTAAATGGAGAAAGAATTGTTTACACTGATATATGAACCTACCATTTATCTCTTTCTAGTGGGCTTGTCATAGATTTAGAGAATTGCTATTGTGTACCTGGCAAACATAGAATCAATATTTCTGTATCTTGTTTGGATAAGAATGATTTTGAATTTCTAACAAAAAATGGTCAAATTTTATTTCTAATGATGAAATCGTTAGTGGAACTGCCCCTATGTGTTATGGTATTTATGTATTAGATCTTGGAACCCAAGTATATAACACAAATACCAAGAAGTTGAAACTTAGCAACTTAAGCAAAGCTAATATGTGGCACTGTCATCTAGGGCACATAAATGAGAAGCACATATCTAGATAGCATAAATATGGTTATCTAGACTCCTTTGATTTTGAATCAATAGAGACATTTGCGTCTTATTAATTGGCCAAGATGAGAAAACCACCTTTAACTGGAAAAAGTGAGAAAGATAGTGACTTATTTGGTTTCATACTTATGTATGTGTATGGACCTCTTAGCATAAGTGATATAAATAGATATGAATACTTCATCACATTTATAATGACTTCATTAGATTTGTATATGGGTATATTGTGAAATGCAAATCAAAATCACTTGAAAATATAAGGAATTCATTAATGAAGTAAAAAAATCAACTTGGTAAGAAAGGTAAAGCATTATGATCATATCATGGTGTAGAATATCTTAGCTAAGAATTTGAGCCCTTTTGAGAGACCATAGTATTGTGTCACAATTGACTCAATATGGACCACCAAAACATAATGGTGTGTTAGAAGGAAGGACTTGCACCTGGTTGGACATGGTAAGATCAACAATGAGTTTAGCTAATATTCCAATTTCCTTATGCTCTTAAAACTATCGCATGCACACTTAACCGAGTACATTCCAAATTCATTGAAAATACACGATATTAGATATGGAATGAGAAGCATCTCAATATTTATTTCATGAATGTTTGGGTATCTAAAGTTTATGTCAAGAAACAATCTACAAAATCTTGGACACAAATCACATAAGTGTGACGCGCCGCGCCACACAAAGGAAGATTACTCAAAACAAAATTGTGGAAGCAAAATTAACAAAGGATATACTAGAAAACACTAAAAATTAAAATTGTTATCATAAAGCTTCCAAATAGAAAGAACCTTCACATATAAGTCCTTTCATGCCTCAAAGCATATACAAGGCATGATGTCATCCTACAGCCAAAAAGTTGTTCTTGAATATATATACATGATTCCACCACATCTGGTATACAAAGGGGCACATAAAGAAAACATGTTCACAAAACATCTACAAAATGTTTCTGAAAACCTGAGTGTATAGGGACGACGCTAGGACTCTATCAACAAAAGAAATCCAACAACACTTCCAACCTTATCAGCTACTACTCCTCTGGCCGATGCTCAACCTCCACTACATGATCTCTACCTCTTCGTCCTCATCCACCTAAAAAGGATGTGTGAAACCCATGGGGTGAGATTCCAAATCTCAACAGGAGATATAACTCACCACCAAATTTATTATGATCACAGATAAGATAAACAAAGCAACAATATAATTATAATTATGTACAACAGGTAATGATCATTAATAGGAAGAGTGAGAACTATAGAATGATGAAACATCTTAAAATTTTAAAAGTAATATGAAGAACATGTATATTTCCTATCAACAACATTGTATTAAAATCAAGCAAGGCCTCATCCAATGTTTCCATATTTTGATCACACACAAGTATACTACATGGATGATTATGCATTTTATTATGCCTTGAGGATTTGAGTCATACCACCCAAATCCAACCGACCACTTGACAAGTCAGAATTTGTGCCAAACAAGGTGTAATGGAAGAGCTAGAATCAACGACTTCACCACACCTCTTGGTCAACACAAGGGAAAACACTACAGATACATATCAGTCAACTACAACAATGACATATAGTGAAATTAGGGATTGGCACACGCATGGCCATCCACGTATAGAATCATAACTAGCCCAATTTGTTACAGGTTTGGTGCTAGAAGAACTGACTAACTCATGGCCATTCTAACAAGAAGGAGTGGCTCACTCATGGCCATCCACACAACAACGATATCGACTTCACGCATGGTCATTTCACACATCCAGTAGTTAAGGATACAAGGAATTACTCGACTTGTACCCCGCACATTCAAAAATATGTGCTATGAGTTAAACTCATTTCACCATTCAGTAAATGCTGACACTGAATGGATCTATAGCACATGGAAAACTACACTATTAGATTTTACTTGATTAATTAGACCAAGTTAAACATCTTTAGAATCAATCAAGTTACAATGTACAACCTCTAAAGAAATTCTACGTAAACAAGGGCATAACTCATCACCAGAACATATTGAAACATATAAGGTGTGATCTCATCATATCATCACTTCCTGCCTATATTTCAACATGTGTCCATCACAAGGACTACATATCTTGGGGTGACAACTCCTTCTCTCATCACTTAGGAAATCATTATACAAGGCATCAAGCCATGATTAGGTCATACGACCATTTCCTCCTTTTTCTATGCTACCACATCACATGTGCCTCACAAGGCTTATTCAACCATATCATAACCACCATAGCTCATACCTGGATATGTATATCAACTAGTGTTTCCCACTTGGTTAGAAACTGATAATAAGAAATCAATACATCATCAACACCATCATCTCATAGGACTCATGCCATACATTTCACATCATAACAATTAGGGTTTCTCTTTACTCAATTAGGGTTTACAAGGTTGGATCAACAACCACCCTTAGATCATCACTTTCCTTATCATTATGACACATGTTATAAGATTAAGGTTATAGAAACATGGCCCTTATTATCTTACATACAACCACCCCAAAGGGTATCACATCATCTCATATCACCTATCATCAACATGGTGTATCACAGTCACCACCACAAGATGTCAGTTAGGGTTACAACATAGGGTATCAGGTTAACCCTAGATGTGTCGGGCAACAACTCTAGGGTAGGGTATCGGTTTAGGATGTGTTAGGTGATCAAACGTGGCATCAAGCTACCTACTCAAGATATGTATCCGTTTATCATTATAAGGGTATCGGGAAGCAACACCTAAGAAGGGGGCATCAGCCTACCAACTAGGATGTGTATCGGTTTAGAGCAAAAGGCATACTACTTTATCATCTAAGATGGTGTGTCAGGTAGCAATGCTTAAGGGGGAGGGTATAAGCTAACCTACCCTATCGGGAAACACCATCACACAGTATGACAGGCGTTAGGGTAATGAGCAACACAAGCCTCTCGGGCAACTTAGGGTTCAACAACGCACTGGGTCGTGATGAATTGTCAACATACTGATCAATGAGAGACTCTCAGGCATCACCAAGGGTGACAACTACTGGGGTTGTCGGGCTGCAATGCCTCCAAGGGTAATGCATCAAGTCATGACGGCTAAGCTATAATGGGAAATCACATTTCCAGCAATGCATATTGCTTATCATATCAGTTTAGGACTCTCATGGATCATGACGGCCATCAACAAAGCACGTTGATCTAGGTCTCTGAAATATTGTGACGGCTTTTCACAAAGGGTGGCATTCAGTGGCGCAACAGGTCGTGATGGCCACCCAAGGCATACCGGCCTACATGCTTATCGGTCAACATACATAATGGCCTAACCATGCATATCCATTCACTCATCTTGAACCTTAGAATGGCGTTACAAGTAAGACCAAAGAAGGTCCCATGCATGGCAACAATTAAGGAAAACCTTTCTTCCAAAACAGAACACAAAACCACCAAGAAAAAGCTACTAGAAAGCAAAGGATAATGAGCCAAAGATAGAGAATTTGGATAACAAGTAAAGGGTGATAATAACAAAGAGGGTTTATAGTTATAAAACCCGCCTCAAGGATCACCAGCAAGATCCAAGCTTCATGATCTCAAGGTAGAAGAAGATCTTCCAAGCTTGATCACCACAACACCTCCAAGGAAGAAGATGGAACCATGGTTGAGAGAGCATGAGAGGGAGAAGAAAGTAACCAAGGTCCATGGCCGAGAAGAAGAAACAAAGGAGAGAAAGAAAGCCAAGGATCATGGCTTACTAAGGTAGAGGATGAAGAGAGCACTACAAGCATAGGACTCATCCTCCAAGCTCTAAGGAAGAAGTTGTTCCAGCTCAAGGTCATCCACCAAAGAGGGAATGCAAGGATAACCAAAATGATTCTCTTGCATGGAGAGAAAGAGGTATATATATAAGAGGGACGAATGAGACAACAAGGGGAAGGTATCACCACCTTATAACTCTTGGTGACACTTGTCCACAAAGAAAGAGTCACATGCAACACCATGCAACAAGGAGATAAGATTTATGTCTCGCCCACTAGGTCACTTAAGATGGTTAAGGTCGAAACACCTCTCTACTTCTCTTCACAACCAGATAGGGGTAAACCAATAGGATGTCCCTCAAGACACCCACAAATTTGTACAAGGCCTCTCCAAGGCTCTCAAGCCCGAGACAAAACTCCTCGGTGTAAGATACACCTCAAACATGTATCCAAAACATCACCAAGGATGTAAACACATAAATAAGATCCAACCAAGGTGCCCATCTCTTTATCTTTCCTCTAGATGATGCTAAGAGAGAGTAGGAACAATGTAGAGGTGGAAAACTTGCACATCAACCCCTATCCTGGGTAAATTGCAATTTGCACCAAAACATCTCCACAAAACACAAGAATTAACTAAACAAGCTCAAACAAGAAACTCAAGCTTCCAACATGCCCTAATTACATCTCAGATGATTAGAGAAAGGAGCTAAGAGACATACTTAAGAGAAACAAACTGGGTTATCCCAATACATGGGTCAAGGTCCTTACAAGCCATAAACCCCTAACTAGGATTTCCCCCCAAAATCCTAAAAGAAAAGGGAGGGATACTTCCTCCTCATCTCTTCCTCAAGCTCCCACATGGCTTCCTAAACACCATGATGATGCCAACGAACCTTCACAAGAACAATATCCTTCCTCTTTGGCTTCTTCACTCTTCAATCAAGGATCAACACCAGACCTTCCACATAGGTCACATCCTCATCAAGCTCCACCTCCACAGGATGTAACACTAACTCTGTATCTGGATGACACTTACTCAACATACTGACATGAAACATTGGATGCAACATGTGCAACTTAGGTGACAACTCCAATCGGTAAGCCACCTTCACAACACGTGCCATCACTGGGTAAGGTCCCATAAATTTGGAGCCATCTCTCCCTTCTTCCCAAACCTTAGAACACCCTTCCAAGGAGAGACCTTTAGATATACCTTGTCTCCCACTTGGAACTCCAAGGGTCTACAGAGATTGTCTGCATACGACATCTGTCTATACTTTGCTACTTTCAACTATTGATGTATCACTTGGATCTTCTCTATTGTCTACTTCACAAGCTCAGGACCAAGAGACGATTCTCACCTATCTCATACCAACACAATGGAGATCTGCAACATCTCCCATATGATGGCTCATATGGTGTCACGTCAATACTACTTTGATAGCTGTTGTTGTAGGAAAATTCTATCAAACTGAGATGCACATCCCAACTTCCTAAAAATTGAAGAATACAAGCCCTCAACAGATCCTCCAAAGTCTGAATGGTCCTTTCAGATTGACCATCTATCTATAGGTGGAAAGCAGTGTTGAACTTCAACTGCATACCCAAAGCTGTGTGCAGTCTCTCCCAAAAGTGACTCGTGAACAGAGGACCTTTCTCAGACATGATAGTAGTTGGAACATTGTGTAAATGTACTATCTCATCAACATAGACTTGGGAAAGCTTCTCTACTATGAACGTTGTCTTTACGGGAAGAAAATACGTTGACTTGGTCATCCTGTCAATGATCACCCAAATGGAATCATAACCTTTGGCTGTTCTAGGAAAACCAAACACAAAGTTCATAGTCACATGATCCCATTTCCACTATGGTATAGGAAATGGATGTAATGTTCTTGCAGGCTTCTGATGTTCAGCTTTAACTTGTTGACATACCGCACATATTGCATGAACTCAACTACATCCTTCTTCAAGCCTGGCCATAGTACATATCCTTTATATTGCGGTTCATTTTGGTGCAACCTAGGGTGCATTGCATACATGGATGAATGGGACTCCTCCAGTACCATCTTCCTTAGGTTACTAGCACCAGGAACCACTATCCTATCATGGTACCAAATTGTCCCATCATCTGATTCCATGAAGCCATCATGCTTCTCGCTGCCAAACTCTAATCTAATATGTTGTATCACAATATCTATCTATTGTGCCTCTCTGATCTGCTATCTCATCATAGGCTTCACATATAGTTATGCCGACAATCCTGCTAACAAGGAGACCTCCATCTTGAAATTCATCTAATGCAAGGAGACTGACATGTTTCACTTGTGGTACATCAAAGAACTCAACTGGGCTTTATCCATGGACGGGGATAAAGACTTCCTACTCAAAGCATATTCCACAACATTCGCCTTTCCTAAATGATAATCAATCGTGCAGTCATAGTCTTTGATCAACTCCATCCAACGATGCTGCCTCATGTTCAGCTCCAGTTGTGAGAAGATGTACTTCAAGTTCTTATGATCTGTGAAGATCTAACACTTCTCCCCATATAGATAGTGCCTCCAAATCTTCAAAGCATGAACCACTAAAACTAACTCCATGTCATCAGTTAGATAATTCTCCTCGTGTTTCTTAAGTTGTCGGGAAGCAAAAGAAATCACTTGCTTGTCTTGCATCAGCACACAACCCAGACCATTCTTGGATGCATCATAGAAGACTATGTATCCTTTTCCTTATTCAGGAAAGACCAGAACTAGTGCACTCGTCAACTTCTCCTTCAGTGTCTAAAAAGGACATTGGCATCTGTCGTCCCAAATGAATGATACATCCTTCTTTGTAAACTTTGTTAGGGGTAGGGCGATATCACTGAAGTCCTTGATGAATCTCTTATAATAGCCTGCCAAACCTAGAAAACTGCACACTTCTATCGGCATCTTTGGCTATTCCCACTCTGTCACAAACTCTACCTTCTTAGGGTCCATGCGTACTCCTTCTGTAGATATAACATGCCCCAAGAAAACTACCTTCTTCAACCAAAACTCACATTTGCTAAACTTAGCATAAAGCTGGTGTTGTCTCAGCAATGTCAATGCCTGATGAAGATATTGTTCATGTTGCTGACTATCCCGACTATATATCAAGATGTCATCTATGAAGACCACCACGAACTAATCAAGGAACGGTCGGAACACCCTATTCATCATATCCATGAACGTTGCTGGTGCATTGGTCATCCGAAACGGCATAACCATGAACTCGTAGTGACCATACCTCATCCTAAAAGATGACTTTGGTATGTTATCCTCCTTAATCCTCAACTGATCATACCCTAATCTTAGATCTATCTTTGAGAACACCATCATGCCACACAGCTAATCAAATAGGTCACCTGTCCTCAGTAAAGGATACTAATTCTTTATCATGACCATGTTCAACTTCATGTAGTCTATGCACAACCTCATAGACCCATCCTTCTTCTTCATGAACAACACTGGAGCACCCAGGGGGATGCACTCATCCTGATGAAACCTTTATCAATCAGTTCTTGTAATTGTCTCTTCAACTCTTCCATCTCCGTCGGAGCCATCATGTATGGTGTATGAGCTATATGTTGCATTTTGGGGACCAGAGTGATCTGAAAATCAATCTCTCACGGTGGGGGAACACCTAGGAATTCTTTAGGGAACATGTCCTCAAACTCCCTAACCACCGACACCTCCTTAATACTAGGACTCCTTGACTCAGTATCCATCATGTGTGCCAAAACCACCTCATAACCCTGTCTCAGAAGCTTCCTTGCTACCATCGTCGATATAAGACACGTCGAAAGAATCTTCCTATCTCCTTGGAAGATCCACATCTCAATATCATCCACAAACGTCACTTGCTTAGAACCACAGTCTAAGACCACTCTATACTTCTCCAAGTATCCATTCTAAGGATCACATTGAATCTATGCATGTCAAGTGGTATGAGATCCACTTGATTGCTGTGTCCCAAAAAGGAGAGAACACAGGAAGGACACACATCCTACAACACTACAGAACTGACCAAAGGGGTTTCTAGCAGCAAACTATTCTTCTTATGACTAACAGACAAGGGACAACTAATAAGAACGTCACGTGCGATAAAAGAGTGTGTTGCACCCAGATCAACCAAAACAGATGTAACATCCCTGACCTGGGTTATGTACTAACCCTAGGTAATTTTTCTAATTAAGTTGATTAGATGGTTGCTCTTAAACTTTGAAAAGTAATTAAGGCTTTTGAGGAACTTATATTTCAATTTCAGTCCTTTTTGAATAATGCTGAAACATAGTTTTGTTAAAATTGGACTAAAGTGAAAATTACCCAATTTGAAGGGTTAACTTGCAAATTGCACATGATAAGATGTTCCTCTGATGTTGATACATCATAAGAATGAATATGATATAGTGGTATGGTTTCCACAAGCTTGGGCACCAAGATAAAGCTTGTAGAGCAATCCTTGTGCATTAAAACCTAGTTTTGGTGTAATGTGCAATTTACCCAAAACCTAGAGTTCAATATGAAAAATACCACTTCTAGAGGGTCTCTCATGTTTCTTGGCATCAATTAGAGCAAAGAAAATGAGAGGGGCACCTCATTTGAATTATACTGGAGGAGAGAGAATCTTGACATTAAAATAATCAAGATTTAAGCATAAATGGGACTTCAATTTAATTTAATGCAAAAAGAAATAAATTAATTGAGGATCCCTTCAACCAAAAGTTGAGGGATGTGTTTGCAAAAGTGTTGGACGAGCTTGTGCCTTTCCGGGGAATACAAAGATCTTGGTTGAGTGGAAGCCAACTCACATTATCATAATAAAAAGTAATATCCACTAAAAGGATGGATATTAATATAAAACTCTTTAAGGTGCTTAATTTCTTTTCCATTAATTCTTGGATAATGGAGAGGTTTTGCAAGATATTTAATGTGGTTTCGTGGCCAAGAAATGGAGGGGAATTTGGTGGAAATTATTTTGGAATTTAAGGAAAATAATCCTTTTTCTCTTTCCTTGAAAAACCCTTTATGTATATTATTTTTCCAATACATGTAAGGATCGTTTCCTTAGTTTCCTCTTCCCATCTTTGCTTTGGCCGACCAAGGAAGATCTCAGGAGTAGGATAAGGACGACCACAACCTGTTGGTAAGGTTTTGATCATCTTCTACCTCAGATTCATGGTGAAAACCCTAAAGCAATGCTTGATTAATGGTTTTCTTCACCCGATTTCCAATCCTAGCCATCTTGTTCATCCAAAAGCTCAAGGACAGAGCTTGGACAGCTGCTGGAACTCCATCCACCATTAGAGACATGGAGATTGGATCTTGGGATCCGTTCTATAGGCATGTTTTATAACTCAAACCCTTAATCATTGCTATTGCATCCATTCCTATAATAATCGTTGGTTATTCTTTTCTATTTGATACTCTTTCGGTTCATTGCTGAAATCCCCATGAAAAATGGTTGCTGTTCTTGGTTGTTCTAAGAAGGACGATTCTGACATCATCTTACATGATTATCCAAGAAAAATCCCAGGTCAAACGGTCTCCTTAGTTGCTCAAACGGTTTCCCAAACCGTTTGGGAGCAAACGGTTTCAAACTATTTGGAATGAAACAGTTTCATCAAACCGCATGGAGGGAAACGGTTTCAAACTGTTTGGTGATGTTGACCAGGGTTGACCATTTGGGGATTTGTTCATAATGATCTAGGTTAATGATCCACCAATTATAATTTATTAACTCTAATTGTTTCATGAGTTGAAGGTCCAACAATCACCAAAACCCTAAACGGGTTGAGTGCTGATTTCATAAGTGTTTGAGTTTGGAAACTTGGGTTGATTGACCCAAACGGTTTCAAAACCATTTGGGGATCACCCAAACGGTCTCAAGACCATTTGGTGATCACCCAAGACCGTTTGGAGGTCTAGGTTTAGGTATAGTTGAGCAATTGAAGATCCAAAGATATTAATTTGAAGTGTAATCAATTGCTGATTTGGTGATCAATCCAATGAACCAAACCCTAATTGGTTGACTTGGATTTTGATGTTGACATGGGAAAATGGTCTCAAGATCGTTTGGAGGTCATCCAAATGACCTCAAGACTGTTTGGGGTCAGGTCATGTTCAATTTGGATGATCGTCCAATGGTTTCAAAGTAACTAATCTTACATTGATTAATGTTGAAGAGTCATCCATTCCAAACCCTAATCCAATTGATTCAAACCCTAATTGATGACCAATTGAGGGTCAATTGAGGGTCAAATCAGTTGAAGGTTGACCTATTTAACTCAATTGAAGTATAATGATAGGTCCAATTGATGATTGGTTACATGAATTCAATGATTGAAGGAATCAACATTGGAAACCCTAATTCAATTTGATTGGTTGAGACCATATTTGGTCCATGCGGTTTTGAGGAGGTTTGGACCAAACGGTCTCAAGACTGTTTGGGACCAAATGGTCTCAAGACCATTTGGGACCAAACGATCCCAAACCGGTTGATTTCATGTGGTTTCAAAAAGTTACTTTAGCAAACAGTTTCAAATGACCAACTTTAGCAAACGATCTTAAGGGTTAACTTTAGCAAATGATCTTGAGGGTTAACTTTAGCAAACGATCTTGAGGGTCACCTTTACTAAATGGTTTCAAAGGTAACTTTACCAAACGGTTTCACTAGTCTGTTCAAGACCGTTTGGAGGTCGAAACGGTCTTAGACCGTTTGGATGTTTTTGTGTAAGACCGTTTGAGGTTTGTTTTGGTCAAGACCGTTTGGGGTCTATACGGCCAAGACTGTTTGGTGGATAATTAACCAAAACCTCATGGGTACTTAAAGTGGTTAAAGGACAAATTGATTAAATGATCAATACAAGATGTAATCAAAGATGATTATAGTAATTGAATCTTAATGAGATAATGTGATTATTACCCTTTGAATAATTAAGCTTCAATGAGCATGGTGATAATGACATAATCCATGATGCCAATTCTTCTTCAAGATTGAGTTGAGTTAGCTTAATCAAAGCTGATGTAAGCATCATCTTATAGAAGATGAGAGAGAAGACTCCCTACATGAATGTTAATTATGTAATGGACTCTCATTATGGATGAATGTATAATTAGGGTATGATCCTTCATAGTGAGATCATGAAACCCTAATTATGAAGGTTAATGAATCATAACCCTAATTGAGGGCATTGATAGGTGAAATTCAAATATATGATGATGACATGATCTTAATTCATGTTAATCAGCCATGTAGCATATTTGCTTAGGGTTGAAATATGAGAAACAATGATTGATGATACAATGTTTATTATGTCCTAGTTGGATAAATGATATACATGTTCTTCATATTCCTTATTGAATAAATGACTTGCTACTTAATCAAGTTGTAACTGGAATGAATTGTATAGAGAATACTTCTCTACATAGTCAATCAATGGTTTACCTGTTGTTGAATATTTATAATTCTACTTCTTAGTGTTATTCCTTTTATCTGCAATAACAATGTTTCTGGCAGAGAGTTATATCTCTCACTGGGACAATTTTCAATTGTCTCACCCCCGTGGGATTCAACTTTTTAGGTAGACGTCAAGGAAGAAGAAACCCTTCAGTGGGTGAGCAACAACAACAACAGCCACAACAGCAGCTGCAACAACAAGGACAACACTGATCTTCAGGTGGAGACACTGTCTGTTAGGTTCTGTATATAAAGAGTCCTATGTGTTGTCTATGTACTCTCAAGTCCTAGGACTCAGTAGATGGTTTGATATAGATCTGAGATTTTTGGCTTGATGCCTCGAGATTTTTATATACTGCTCATGTACAGTTTAACTGGGCAGTCAATGGTTATGACTCTCAAGATGAGATGATACAGAGATGTACTGATGTATCAGAATGTAAATAACTTACTTTGGTTCTTTATGAAAGAGTTTTTTCAGTTTGTGGACTTCATTGCAAAAAGTTTTAATTTTAGTGATTTTTAGTAACTCCGCTGCTAATAATTTGCTTCCGCATTAGTTAATCTTGTTTTCGCAAGACAGACGTCACAATTTAGTTGGTATCAGAGCTCTAGGTTTTCTGAGTCTACAGAGACATAGGACTAAGATTTTTGAGTCTATTCTAGTGTCTTCCAGTCTATCTGATAGTGTCTTCTGCTCATATAGGAGGAGAAGAGAAAACTAAAGATGTATGGATCACATGATGAACATGTTGCAGAAAGTAGTGTCGCTGCACCCAGAGGAGGTGCAAGAGACCAAGGAAGTGAGGAACCTGTGCCTGAACCACCCCAGTTCAATAAAGTTGTGACATGGGGAACCCAACCTTCCAAGCTATGTTTGGGTAGTTTATGGCTTCCATGACCCACATGACTGATATAATGCCCATGCCTACACCTAGGGCACCTACCCCTCAAGAAAGACAGGGAGCCGACAAGACGTTTGAACAAATACGCCGGGTTGGAGCCACAAAATATGCTGGGACAGCTGACCCAGCAGATGATGACATGTGGCTAACTGAACTAGAGAAGGCCTTTAGAATCCTGAACATCCCAGAAGCTGAGAAGGTTAGACATGTTGTGTACCTTCTTAAGGGGAGTGCTGGTCACTGGTGGACCATAGAGGAAGGGAAAAGGCCAGGTGTGGAGATCAAATGGGAAGTATTTCGATGAGAATTTGTCAACAAATACTTTCCTAAGACATTCTTGGATGAGAAAATCTCTCAGTTTGAGAGGTTGAGGCAAGGACCAAAGAACATTAGCAAACACAAGGCTAAGTTCATGGAGCTTTTGCGGTTCTGTCTGCATACGACAACTACAGATGAAGAGAAGATTCATCATTTTGAGAAGGGATTAAATGCTGAATTGACCACCCCTGTGTCTGCTCTGGAGAACAGGGAAAGATATAGAGGTCTGTGACGGAGAAGCGACAGACCAAGAACAAGAAAGTGTACCCCCAGTTCCAAGGATCCTCATCCAAAGGTTTCAAGAAACTGAGGTTTTCCATGCCTACACCACCACCAAGATTCAGTACCCAGATGTAGTGTACGTCAAATAGGGGTAGGGGATGAATTTTACCACCAGAAGGAGCCCGTAGCTCAGCATCCGTGTCGGTTACAAGACCATCCTGACCACAACAAGGGATCAGAAGTTGTTTCATATGAGGAAAGATGGGGCATCTGATGGAGGATTGTAGAGCCTGAGAGGCAAGTGTGACTCAACCCCAGAGGCAGAGTCAACAAGGTTCTCAAAGGAGACAGTTTCTAGGTGGCGCTAGAGGATGTGGACAAGCGTCCCAAGCTGGATCATCGACACCCAGTCATCGAGAACCGAATCAACCACAAGTAATGACGAGATTCTATGCGATGAATCCACCTGATGCAGTGATCAACCCTCGAGTTGTGACAGGTCAGATGAAGCTATTTTATTTTGATATGTCTACATACTGCATCGTATCTATTTTAATTGATCTGGGTGCTACACACTCCTTTATCACTCGAAGAGTGATTCTTGACTGCAATATGACAATTAGTCATAGGGCAGAGAGTTTGAAGTTGGAAACCCCTTTGATGGGATCTACTGTGTTGCGGGAGGTGTGTTCTCCCTGCATTCTTTCCTTTTCTGAACATCGCATTCAAGTGGATCTTATACCACTTGAGATGCATGGGTTTGATATAATCCTTGGGATGGATACCTTAGAAAGATACAAGGTTGTCTTGTATTGTGAGTCCAAGCAAGTTGTGTTCACAGATGATAGTGACACATGGATCTTTTAAGGAGATAGAAAGATTCTTCCAACCTGTCTTGTGTCAGCTATGGTAGCTGAGAAGTTGATGAGGCAAGGATGTTATGCATTCTTGGCCCATGTGGTAGATACTACCATGGAGAGTTCTAATCTTGATGAAGTTCCTGTAGTTAGGGAATTTGAAGATGTGTTTCCTGAAGAACTTCCAGGTGTACCTCCACCCCGAGAGATTGATTTTGAGATTAATCTAATCCCGAGCACGTAGCCAATAGCACAAACACCATATAGGATGGCGCCTGCTGAGATGGCAGAACTCAAGAAATAGCTGTAAGAGTTGCTTGAGAAAGGTTTTATCCGACCAAGCACTTCACCCTAGGGTGCTCTGGTCCTATATGTTAAAAAGAAGGATGGGTCAATGCGGTTGTGCATTGACTACAGACAATTAAATAAAGTAACAATAAAGAATAAGTATCCTTTGCCGAGGGTTGATGATCTCTTTGATCAGTTGCGTGGTGCAACAATCTTCTCAAAAATAGATCTGAGGTCGGGATATCATCCGCTGCGTATTAAGGAGGGTGATATACCTAAGTCTGCCTTTAGGACCGGGTATGGTCACTATGAGTTCACAGTTATGTCGTTTGGACTAACCAATGCACCAGCTGCATTTATGGAACTCATGAATAGAATCTTTCGAACTTTTCTTGATCAATGTGTTGTCGTCTTCAAAGATGACATTCTGATCTACAATAGAGATACTCAGCAACATGGGCAACATCTTTGTCAGGCTCTAACTTTGCTAAGAGAACATAAGTTGTATGCTAAGTTTAGCAAGTGTGAGTTCTGACTACCAGAAGTTTCTTTTCTTGGGCACGTAATATCTGCTTTGGGTATACGTGTTGACCCTAAAAAGGTAGAATCTGTCTTGCAATGGGAGCAGCCGAAGACACCGATGGAGATTTGTAGTTTCTTAGGGTTGGCAGGCTATTACCGGAGGTTCATTAAGAACTTCAGTTCTATAGCCTTACCCTTAACCAAGTTGACCAAAAAGGATGTTTCTTTTGTCTGGAATGACAAGTGTCAACAATCATTCCAGTTGTTGAAGGAGAGGTTGACAAATGCACCTGTGTTGATACTACCTGAGCAAGGGAAAGGATATATAGTTTTCTATGAGGCATCTAAGAATGGACTAGGATGTGTGTTAATGCAGGATAAACAAGTGATTTCTTTTTGCTTCTCGACAGCTTAAGAAACACAAGGAAAATTATTTGGCACACGATCTAGAACTAGCTGTTGTAGTCCATGCCTTGAAGATCTAGACATTATCTCTATGGAGAGACATTCCAAATTTTCACAGACCATAAGAACCTAAAGTAAATCTTCTCTCATCATGAGCTAAACATGAGGCAACGCCGCTGGATGGAGTTAATCAAGGACTACGATTGTACGATTGATTATCATCTAGGGAAGGGCAATGTGGTTGCTGATGCTTGAAGTAGGAAGTCAGCAACACCAGCCTTAGACAGAGCACAGTTAAATTCCTTGGTGTTCTCTAAGAGGGATATGCTTATCTCTTTAAGGCAAGACAATGTACATTTAAAAGTATCATTGTTATCTGGGTTGTTAGCTGAGATGCACATAAAACCTACTCTGAGACAGTAGATTAAAGAGGCACAACAAGCTGATGATGTAGTTTAGTAGATTAGATCAGAGTATGGTAGTGAGAAACGAGATGGTTTCCATGATTCAGATGATCAGGTAGCCTGTTATCATGGTAGAATGATAGTACCTGATGTTGATAACTTGAGGAAATCAGTCCTGGAAGAAGGTCATTTTTCAATGTATGCTATGCATCCAGGAAGCACCAAGATGTATCATAACTTGAAAGATATGTATTAGTGGCCTGGATTGAAGAAGGATGTTGCTGAGTTCATTATGCGGTGTCTTGTGTATCAGCAAGTTAAAGCTGAACACAAGAAGCCTGCAGGGACACTACAACCTTTACCCATACCACAGTGGAAGTGGGATCATGTAACAATGGATTTTGTGGTTGGTTTACCCAGAACAGCCAAAGGTCATGATTCCATCTGGGTAATAGTTGATAGGTTGACAAAGACAACACATTTCTTACCTGTCAAAACAACCTATTCTGTTGAGAAGCTGGCACAGTTATATGTAGATGAGATAGTGTGGTTGCATGGGGTCCCAGTTACCATTGTTTCTGACAGAGGTCCCCAGTTTACGAGTCGATTTTGGGAAAGACTTCATAAAGCCTTAGGCACACAGTTAAGGTTTAGTACATCCTTTCATCCTCATACAAATGGACAATCCGAAAGGACTATACAAACCTTGGAGGGCTTGCTTAGGGCACGTGTCCTCCAGTTTACAGGAAGTTGGGATCTGCATCTAAGTTTGATAGAGTTTGCCTATAACAATAGCTATCAATACAGTATTGACATGGCACCTTATGAAGCTTTGTATGGTAGATGTTGTAGATCTCCCATATGTTGGTATGAAACTGGTGAATATCAACTTTTGGGTCTGGATCTGGTGCAGCAGACCACCGAGAAGATTAAAATAATACAACAGTAGTTAAAGACTGCACAGGATAGGCAGAAGTCTTATGTTGATAAGCGTCGTAGACCTTTAGAATTCTAGGTTGGAGACAGAGTGTACCTTAAGGTCTCACCCTGGAAAGGAGTTCTTAGATTTGGAAGGAAAGGAAAGTTAGCTCCTAGATTTATGGGGCCTTATCCAATCATTGAACGGGTTGGAAAGGTAGCTTATAAACTGGAGTTACCACCTGAGCTGCAAAAGTTACACCCAGTGTTCCACATTTCCATGCTAAGGAAATGTCATCCTGACACAGAATCAGTTCTGCAACCTATGGAAGTAGAGTTAAACGATGATATATCTTATATACAAGGATCTGTGTTGATTCTTGATAGAAGGATCAAGAAGTTGAAGAAGAAAGACATTAGTCATGTAAAAGTCCTCTAGAATCACTGTGGAGTTGAAGAAGCTACATGGGAACTAGAGGAAGAGATGAGAAGGAAATACCCTACTCTTTTCTCTTAAAATGTTTTGTTTATGATTTCGGGGACGAAATCCTTGTAAAGGGCGGATAATTTGTAACATCCCCGGCCTGGGTTATGTACTAACCCTTCGTGTTTTGTATAATTAAGTTTATTAGATGCTTTCTCTTATACTTTAAAAATTAATTAAGGCTTTTGAGGAACTTATATTTCAATTTCAATCCTTTTTTAATAATGCTGAAACATAGTTTTGTTAAAATTGGACTAAAGTGCAAATTACCCAAGTTGAAGGGTTAACTTGAAAATAGCACATGATAAGATGTTCCTCTGATGTTGAGACATCATAAGAATGAATATGATGTAGTGGTATGGTTTCCAAAAGCTTGGGCACCAAGATAAAGCTTGTAGAGCAATCCTTGTGCATTAAAACCTAGTTTTGGTGTAATGTGCAATTTACCCAAAACCTAGGGTTCAATATGCAAAATACCACTTCTAGAGGGTCTCTCATGTTTCTTGGAATCAATTAGAGCAAATAAAATGAGAGGGTGCCTCATTTGAATTATCTTGGAGGAGAGACAATCTTGACATTAAAATAATCAAGATTTAAGCATAAATGGGACTTCAATTTAATTTAATGCAAAAAGAAATAAATTAATTGAGGATCCCTTCAACCAAAAGTTGAGGGATGTGTTTGCAAAAGTGTTGGACAAGCTTGTGCCTTGCTTGGGCATAAAAAGATCTTGGTTGAGTGGAAGCCAACTCACATTATCATAATAAAAAGTAATATCCACTAAAAGGATGAATATTAATATAAAACTCTTTAAGGTGCTTAATTTCTTTTCCATTAATTCTTGGATAATGGAGAGGTTTTGCAATATAGTGAATGTGGTTTCATGGCCAATAAATGGAGGGGAATTTGGTGGAAATTATTTTGGAATTTAAGGGAAATAATCCTTTTTCTCTTTCCTTGAAAAACCCTTTATGTATATTCTTTTTCCAATACACATAAGGATCATTTCTTTAGTTTCCTCTTCCCATCTTTGCTTTGGCCGACCAAGGAAGAGCTTAGGAGCAGGAGAAGGATGACCACAGCCTGTTGGTAATGGTTTGATCATCTTCTACCTCGGATTCATGGTGAAAACCCTAAAGCAATGCTTGATTAATGGTTTTCTTCACCCGATTTCCAATCCTAGCCATCTTGTTCATCCAAAAGCTCAAGGACAGAGCTTGGATAGCTTCTGGAACTCCATCCAACATTATATCCATCGAGGGCCATGTAGCATATTTGCTTAGGGTTGAAATATGAGAAACAATGATTGATGATACAATGTTTATTATGTCCTAGTTGGATAAATGATATACATGTTCTTCATATTCCTTATTGAATACATGACTTGCTGCTTAATCAAGTTGTAACTAGAATGAAATGTATAGAGAATACTTCTCTACACAGTCAATCAATGGTTTACCTGTTGTTGAATATTTATAATTCTACTGCTCAGTGTTATTCCTTTTATCTGCAATAACAATGTTTCTGGCAGCGAGTTATATCTCTCGCTGGGACAATTTTCAATTGTCTCACCCCCGTGGGATTCAACTTTTTAGGTAGACATTAAGGAAGAAGAAACCCTTCAGTGGGTGAGAAACAACAACAGAAGCCACAACAGTAGCAGCAACAACAAGGACAGTAGTGATCTTCAGGTGGAGACATTGTTTGTTAGGTTTTGTATATAGAGAGTCCTATGTGTCGTCTCTGTACTCTCAGGTCCTAGGAGTCAGCAGATGGTTTGATATAGATCTAAGATTTTTGGCTTGATGCCTCGAGATTTTTGTATACTGCTCATGTACAGTTTAATAGGACAGTCAATGGTTATGACTCTCGAGATGAGATGATACAGAGATGTACCGATGTATGAGAATGTAAATAACTTACTTTGGTTCTTTATGAAAGAGTTTTTCAGTTTGTATACTTCATTGCAAAAAGTTTTAATTTTTAGTGATTTTCAGTAACTCCATTGCTAATATTCGCTTCCACATTAGTTAATCTTATTTTCGTGAGACGGACGTCACAACAAATATAAAGCAAGAAGAAGATAAATAAAAATTACATAACTCCATCTGACCTGTCACCACTCGTGGGTTGACCACCACCTCTGACTGACTCATAGTATAGAATCTAGCCATTGCCTATTGTCGCTGCCATCCTCTGCTTCCCTGAGCTAACGATCTGGTTTGTGACACTTGGGCACATCCTCTTCCTCCTGCATCACTGTTCTACTATCTCTGTAAGCCATGTTGACTCTGAGTTAGTTACTAAATCACTTCATCATCCCTCACTAGACATAACGGTTTGGTATGCCCAACTTGTCCGCATTTATAACACGTACTGTTCTCATACCAAGGCCTAGGTGGTACTTTCATCGATGTCGATGCAACACTCTGGATCCTACATGTAGAAAATTATAGCCTCTTCCCTTACTCAGTGACCACTGTGTCGAAGCATTGAATTTCTGTGGAACTGGCAATGTAGAAAACCTCAACTTCTTAAAGCTACCTGATGATTTCCCTTGGAACTATGCAGATCATTTCTTGGCACTTGTCTCCCTCTTCTCTTTAACAAACCGTTCGATCCTCTGAACATACTCCACAAATGTGGAAAACCTCTCTCGATTCTCCAAAGCAACAATTGGGGTAGACAACTCAGCATTCAACCCCTTCTCAAAATGACGAATCCTCTCGTCCTCCGTCATAGCCATGTGAGGACAAAACCTCAACAACTCCATAAACCTTGCTTCGTACTCATTGATTGTCATGGATCCGTGTCGAATCCTCTCAAAGTGGATGATCTTCTCATCAAGATACGTCTAAGGAAAGTACTGACTAATGAACTCACATAGGAACTCCTTTTAACCAACCACAACACTTGGTCTCTCCTCCTCCTCTATGGCCTACCAAAGACCAGCACTTCCTCTCAGGAGATACATAACATGCTTCACCTTATACTCTTTAGGGATACTTAAGATCTTAAAGGCCTTCTCTAGCTTAGTCAGCCACATATCAACATCTATCAGATCATATGTCCGTACATACTCAACCGCTCCAACACGGCAAAGCCACTCAAAAGTCTTCCCAATGTTCGATTATTCAGTATGGTTAACTAGTGCCCTAGGATGAGGTGTAGGCATCCTATCTGCCATATGAGTCATCGTTGCCATAAACTGCCCAAAAAGAGATTGAATGGTGGGGTTTCCAACCATGACTGGGTCAAATTGGGGACTTCAGGCACCTGATCTTCTCATGACTAGTTCCTTGCACCACCACCTAGTGTTTCAACACTACTCTCAGTAGTATGTTCTTCATGTTCTCCAGACATCTTTGATCTTTCTCTTCTTCTTATGCATAAGTAGAAATGACTATAAGATAGACTAGAGGACACTAGAATAGACACAAACCCTAGTCCTAGGTCCCTATAGACTCGGCAAACCTAAATATCTGAAACCAACCTAAATAATGACACCCCGTGCCACACAAAGCGAGATTACACAAAACAAAACTGGGGAAGAAAGACTAACAAAAATATTACTGGAAAACATTAAAAATTAAAATCATTATCAAAAGTTGCCAAAACGCAAGAACCTTCACATATAAGTCTTTTAATGCCTCAAAGCAACAACCAAAGAGCTGTTCCAGAACATATATACATGATTCCACCACATCTAGTATAGAAAAGGGCACATAAAGAAAACACGTTTGTGAAACATCTACAAAACGTTCCCAAAGACCCAAGTGTACAAGGACGACTCTAGGACTCTATCAACAAAAGACACCCAACAACACTTCCAACCTTATCATCTACTTCTCCTCTGGCTATTTCTCAACCTCCACTGCACGATCTCTACCTCATAGGGCAATTCCCTCATACACCCTTTCCCTATGTGCCTTGAGGGTGAAGACGGCTTGGGCTGTTGGCTAGCATCAGAACACTTCTTTGCTTTGCCCTTTCCCTTGCCCTTAAGACTTACCTTTCATTGATCACATCAAAGATTATGGTTTGTCTTTCTTCATCTTTGCCTCTACTATCCTCAACGTGTCCAACAACTCTGTCAACGCTTGTTAAAGTTGTTCATGTTGTAGCTTGTCACGAATTGTATGATTCTCGCAACATTTGCAGTATCGTACCAATAGCCAACTCTTGGCTCAGAGGGAATCCTTCTTAGTTAGGTTTTCCACATACCCAATCACATTGAGCATGTGAATACCTTACTGGATCTCCTTCTGTCATGACATACTAGGACAGTGTCTTGGAGACATCATATGTCTCATGTTGTCTCTGCAACTCATAGTTCAGAGAACACAACATCAAGCACTCCTCATCAATGTCTTCCTCGGTATGCTTCCATAAGCATACTTTCAGCCATTGATGTGGTGGGATTGAGTTCATCTGGTTCTGGTATGACTAGGACTTAGAGCTTTCTCTCTTTGATTGAGAACACTTCTCATCATCCTAACCAGTTGTGGAATTATTCCCATTTAATTTGTTGGTCTCAAAGACCGATCGCAAATAAAGTGATTTGTTATTTGTTGCCATTTGTACTACAAAAGGAAAATATGCAATTTTAGTCCAAAAACTCATTTTTGACTTATTTGATTGATTTGAAAAATTGACGATATAATTAGGCCTTTAATTAATTATCGCTCCCACTATTTTAGTTCAAATTAATAGCCCTCACCATCAATTCAAAAGATTGCAGCATACAACCTTCTAGTGGGCAAGATCCTGAAATCCTCTAAGTCATGGACCAACTTGGGCTGTCACCCACGACTTAGATCTCTCAGGTAGGCAACACTTGCCAATTGCATCATATGCAACTCTTGATAAGATGTCATATGCAACTCCTTGCCATGAGCATCTCCATGCCTGAAGGTGCTAGATCCTATCTAGGTCACCTTGTTAAGTCCGACCCAAAGCCAACACGATGAATATGCACCCTCCTTGGGCAGACCCACACATTCATCCTTCACGCTTCCACGAGATAGACGGTGCACCACGCTTGGGCATGCCCACACTTGGTCGATCAAGATTTTCACGTTTGTCACATTTGGAAGGCATCTAAAACTTAATATTTAATGAGGGATTTGGTTTTTATATACATATACATATCCAATCACCACAATACATAGCACGTATCATATACATGCTATATCCCACAGAAAACTTGCAAAACGATAAAAGCAATGATTATGGCCATCCTAATGTGATTCCTCGAGCCAAGAGGAATCACGGTCATCTAGGTCTACATCACATGCAACCTGTACAAGATGAACTCTGTGCTTTGCCTTCTGAGTTGATCAACTCATCATAAGAATGATCTACTCTCTCTGGCCGGTCATCTGGGTGCCACCAGTCGATCGGTTGGCTCCTCCAACCGATCGGTTCACCTGGTCGTCGTGCATCTCCTTCATGGTCGCCACCCGCTCGTCTCGCTCCTCGAACTGGTCATCAACCGATCGGTTCACTCTTTGAACTGATCGTCTGGAACGTCAACTGATTGGTTCATGCCTTGAACCGATCATCTCAGCTGTCGTCAGATGTCCTCCGTTCTTCGACATAACAGGAAATAAAATCTATCCTGTTTTACATTGCTTAAAAGGGAAACCCCGAGTTACATTCGGGGGGGAGCAAAGGTAGGAAAGAAATCTCGAATTATTTCAAGTTACATCAGGAATAGGAGAAGGGAAGATCGGTACGCATATCGAGATGCAAGCAACCACATACAACCATACACAGATAGGGTTTATTGGCCATAACCACGCTATACATCCACCACAAAACTCGTTTAAGGGCGACGCGTATCGAGTGCATTAATAATACATATCATATATGTAATTGGGATTTGTGGATTTAGGATTGGACATGCATAAAGCCAATTTTATTCACATCATATGAAATAAATAAAGGTGACAAACCAAAATCGATCATATCGATATTCCTAAAATATAGAGCAGTTTACGTGGCTCTGATACCACTGTTGGGTTTTAGGGGAGGCAGAGAAAGCAGCGGAAATAAAAATTTTCTCCCCCAAACCTGGAACAAGGAAACGCATCAACGTCTATATAATAGGAAATGATGGTTTGTGGAATCATACCTTGTCCCGAGGCTTGCTCGGCGACAATACCTCGTGCCTTGCGTGGTCTTCAATTCCGGTCTTGGACGGTGTCTGTGCAGCTCCTGGTCGCACCGGGACTGACGACTCCTCTCACCGGGACTGTCGGGATTGACAGTTGTCCTCATGAGCGGCAGAAACCTCCCACCTCTGAAGTAGTCCACACGGACCACCTGGAACTCCACACTCCTTGTGGTCCAGTAACTGACACTGATGCAGAACTGTGCGTCCCTTGAAGCGGTTGACTCCGTCCTCTACCTCTGCTTGGTGTCCATTGAGTTTGAAAACTCGATCTGGGTGGTGGAGGGTTAGGTGCAGAGAATCTAGGTTTCTTGGAATCCCTAAATGAAGAACCCTGGAACTGTGGATATCTTTTATGGGTTTGTCTCTTCTCAACCACAGATCTCTCTATCCTTCGGACTGACTCCACAAAGGTAGAGAATCTCTCTCGGTTCTCTAAGGTAGATACAGGGGTTGACATATCAGAATTCAAACCCTTCTCGAATCTTCTGATTCTTTCCTCATCCGTAGCAGCCATGTGCAGACAGAACCGCAGCAACTCCATGAACTTAGCTTCATATTCACTAATGTTCATCATACCCTGCCTTAGTTTCTCGAACTGAGAAATCTTCTCATCTAGTAAGGTCTTTGGAAAATATCTTTTGATAAATTCCCGACGAAACTCTTCCCATGAGAACTCTACTCCAGGTCTCTTCTGCTCTTCCATGTTCCAGCAGTGACCATCACTGCCTTTGAGAAGATAGACAGCATGTCTAACCTTCTCATCTTCTGGAATCATAAGAATCCTGAAAGCCTTCTCCAACTCTGTCAACCATAAGTCAGCATATGCAGGGTCGGCAGTTCCGAAGTACTCGGCAGCTCCGACACGACGAAGTCATTCGAATGTCTTACTGATACCTTGTGCTTCAGGCTGGACAGGTGCCATAGGTGCAGGAATGGGCATCCTATCGGTTATATGTGTCATGGCAGTCATGAACTGCCCGAACATTGTCTGTATAGCTGGGTTACTCATGTCAGCTGGGTCGAACTGGGGTGGCTCTCTTGGTAACTCCGATGCAGGTTGTTCTATTCTCGGAACTCTTGCACCGCCTCGAGGTGCACTAGCACTACTCTCTGCCACGTACTCATCATGATGTTCTGACATTTATTTGTATCTTCTTCTCCTGAGGAGCAGAAGATTCTATTAGATAAGGAAGGAGTACTAAAGGTAGACTCGACATCCTAAGTCCTATGCCTCTGTAGACTCAACCGACCTAGAGCTCTGATACCACTAGTTGTGGTCTCTGATCTCGAAACCATGACATAAACACGATTAAAACTTAGCGGAAGCGAATCGGTAATCAGCGGAAGACAAAAATCACGGGAAATTAAAACTTTTTGAGATAAGAACTTGGATCCATAAAAGCTTCTTTCATAAAGTGAGATAAACTTATTTACATCTCATGATAATTACTTCTTGAGTAATTATATACATCAAGATACAAAATCTCAAGATCACATAACACAAGGCTCCAAGACCTGAGAGTACAGAGGACACATAGGACTGACTCTAACTACACCACATGGCAGACTAAATCTCCACCTGAGATTACTGCTGCTCCTGGTGCTGCTGCTGCTGAGAATGGTCACCTGTAGGCTGGTTCCTTCGTCTCCGACGTCCACCTAAAAAGTTGAAGTCTACGGGGTGAGACAATTATACATAATTGTCCCAGCGAGTGTTATAACTCTTCGCTAGAAGCTTTATTATAACATCAAAGAATATCTTAAGAAGTAAAGCCTTCAAAGTATTCTATAACAGTTGCAGGTATAACAAGATCTCTACAATTTAGGAGATATGGAGAATATAAACACTATTGCAATGTAACATCAATCAACTAACTTGGAGTCATCTCTAACAAGTTATACTACATGGTTGATTATGTTTTACAAACAACATTATGCCCTGTGGAGATGAGGCATACCACTCATACTCCAACTGATCGCTGAGAAGTCACATCAGTATCATACATAGGTCATTAAGAGAGCCAGATTCTCATGACCTTCACCTTCCTCAGTCAGTAAGAGGATCACTTGTAGGACATCTCGTGTCTCTACTACTATAGCTCACCAGGGTAAACTGGTCCTTCGCTATTCTAGAGTCACAGTGGCGTTCTGTACTCTCTTCGTCATCAGGAGGTTTCATATTTACCTACCACTGATATGGATATCTGTGCTTTCTTCGTCATCAGGAGGTTTCATGTTTACCTACCACTGATACGGTATGGAACTATAGTGAAGGATGGATGGATTACACATCTACATCACTTTCCTACACTAGGATGTAAGGTTCTACACATCCATGTACCCCACATACTCAAAAGTATGTGCTCCAGGAGTTCCCTGAGGAAAACCTGTTTCACCATCACTTAATCTCTGACAATGATGGATCTATGATCAGGGCTCTACATTATACTTGATTAGTTAGGTACATTCAGTATTCTTTAACATCATACATTGTTCTCCAAACAATAACAGTAGCATAGAAGCTATAAAAGAAGAGTACTAAATGTAACAGGCCTAACTCATACAAATCATCATTTCTCATCATCCTCATCACAAGTCATCTCTAAGGCATGACCTTGATGGTATTCATGGCTCTCACAGCCCAGTATCAGCATAGGATGCCACTGACAAGGCATCAGATTACTTTACTTATTCATAAGGCTAACAACATGCCTTTAATGAATATAACATCAACATCCATACCTGGATATGATTACCTTCATATCAGAACCTGCATGGTTATTATAACTGATAAAGGTAATACCAAAATAAGGAATATACTTCCTACTCTTGTCATAAGAGTTAAATCTCTAATTCATATCAAATAGATTTTAATACTCAAAAGCATGCCATTACCCTTGAATTAGGGTTTACTATTCACATTAAGGTGAATTGAACTCATAACATCATCATGTATGAGTAACATCTTCATTGATGCTCTTAGATTAGTTAAAGGTTCATCATTTATCATAATTAGGGTTTCTATGATCTCTCACAGGTGGATCATACCCTAATTATGCTCATTCCTGTGCATTGGAGATGCTTTAATTGAGTTTTCACCTGAAAAGGGTATTTTCTCTCTCTAGAAGTACTTTCTCTCTCTAGAAGTACTTTCTCTCTCTAGAAGTGATTTCTCTCTCATAATAAAGTTAGGTGATGTCAACATCACCCTAGATCAGGTCGGATTAAGTCATCATAGGCTAACATAGCCCAAAACATCACCATCATGTGATTAGGGTTTGATTTGATCAAGGTATTACTTAATTTACCCTTCAGGGGTATTTTGGTAATTCACCCCATTGATTATCATCATGGTCAAAACCTTAGTCCATTAACCCCTTAATATCCTAGGTTGTCATTAGGGTTTGATTAGGGCAACATTGAACCATTTATATCATCAATTGATTAAAAGAAGTTAACCTTGAATGACATTGATCGATCTTCAACCATCGATCTCCAATTGATTTGAGATCGTTTGAAAGTGTTGACCATTTAGCTAAATTGACTTTCCAAGACCGCGAGCCCTCCTCTAACTCCAATGCCGCAAGCCTCCTTAAACTCCAAGACCGCGAGCCTCTTTAAACTCCAAGACCGCGAGCCTCTTCAAACTCCAAGACCGCGAAGCTCAAACTGATGTTAAGACCGCGAGGCTATGTAGACCGTTTGCTCACCTTGACCTCAGGACCGTGAGGCCCCTCGCGGTCTTGAGACCGTGAGCCTCCTCTCGGTCTTGAGACCGTGAGCCCCCTCACGGTCTTGAGACCGCGAGCCCTCTCACGGTCTTGAGACCGCGAGGCTCACATGGTCTCAGCCGCTTGGACCTTCAACAAGATTCAATGGTTACAACCTATAATGTCAACCGATGTTGAAGCCCTAAAAAGGTCAAAACCATGTTGACCACTTATGAATTGGGTCTATTGAGATTTTGCTTGACCACTTGGTCATTCAATTGACCCTCAATTGTTGACCAATTAGGGTTGAAGTCGATTCAATTAGGGTCTATCAATGTTCACCCATCAACACTCAACAATGTGACTCAACACAAGGTTGAACCCTTCAATTGAGCTCCAATTGGGCCCAAACTTGGCCCAAACGGTCTTGAGGTCATGTGGGTGGTCCCCACATGGTCTTGAGACCGTTTGCCCAAGATTGCATCAAAGTCTAATGTGATTTGATAGGGGTTGAACCATGATTGAGCCATAAAACAGAATTTTGATTAAATTGATAACTTATTTGCAATTGGGTCCTCAATTGGTCAAATTAGCTTAACCCTAGACCTTAAAACGGTCTTGGGTGATTGTCCTCTCGGTCTTGAGACCGTTTTCCCATCAAATTTTGGATTCTAGTGCAAATTTATCAAGGTCTGACCTATTGAGTTGATGATCATATCAATATTTAATTGCAATATAATTTGGTATAAATGTACCTTCAATTGGTCAACTATTCTTGACCCCAGACCTCCAAACGGTCATGGTTGATTTCCCTCGCAGTCTTGAGACCGTTTGGGTGACCCCTAAACGGTCTTGAGACCGTTTAGGTCAATCAACCCTAAAAACCCTAATTTATATTATTATAATTCAGTACTGATTTCATCTAGGGTTAGCCCTAGTATTCACCCTTCAACTCTTAGCCTGTTTGAAATTAGACCATCAAACTTGGTGAGTTGTTAATTAACATTATTTTGAACAGTAATCTCATACGGTCAACGCCTGGTCAACGACCTTACACGGTCTTGAGACCGTTTGCCCAAAAAGGCAATTTCAGACCGTTTGAAAATCAGAACTAAATTCAATTAAAGTTGTTACTTAAAAAGGTCATATCTCCCGATTCCTTTGGAGTTAGCCTCCCAGATTTTGAGGGTGATTAGCCTATATAATTAGGAACAGATTTCTTATACGGTACACGCTCGGTCAATGGGGCCAAACGGTCTTGGAGACCGTTTGCCCTGTCGCGGTCTCGAGACCCTTTGCTCACCTCGCGGTCTTGAGACCGAGAGAGCAAACTGTTGGGACCATTTAAGAAAGTGAAAAGCGGTGGGTTTTTCTTGGAAATCATGCCTTCATCTCCTAGCTCAAGAACAGTACAGATATCCCACGGATTTGCTTGCAAAATAACAGGGAAAAGTAGGGAAACATGAAGAACTATCATCTAACCGCATATAAGAGATGTATATAGTAAAGCATGGGTTTAGAGTTATAAAACCCGCCTAAAGCTTGCTCCTTGAGCTCCAAGCTTTCAATCTCCAAGCTCTAATGGCGTCCTTGAGTTCCCACAGGTTGGCCAAGGTGAAAACTCCAAGGAAAGATGAAAAGAGATGGCTAGAAAGATAGGGTTTCGAGAATTAGCCACCAAATTGACCTTGAATTCGAGTTCTAACCATGGAATTAGGCAAGAAGAGGGGTTCAAACCTACCTTGCACCCTTGGTCGTTCCCCTTGAGCTCCAAGAAAGTCCTTAGTCGGCCAAGCAAAGAGGAAACAGTGATATGCACGAAGGAAAAGTTCCTTTGCTTGAGAGGTGAAGTATACATATACTTGGGTGATGTTTCATTAAAGGCCCATAAGTTTCCCCATAATTCCAATTAAGTCCTTCCTTCATTACTTGCTCGTCCCTTCCTCTTTATTATAAGGACAAACCTTATCTTAAGGTCTAGAAAAGGAAGGCAAAGAAGAACAATCTAATAATAAGGTACATACATAAAGAGATATTGCACATATACCCTGATTATTCAATCACAAGGCATATTTCATATCTTGATAACTCAATTGAGGTGACTTCCTCATCATTTCTTCTCTAATGATGGTAAGAGTTCTAAAAGATACATTAGATGATATGTTTTACAAATTGAATCCCTTAATTTGGGTAAATTGCATTTTACTCCAAATTAGGGTTTCAAGCACCGGGATTGCTTCCACAGCTGCACCTTGGTGCCCAAGCTTGGGAAATCCCTCATACTTTGCCAAAAAGATTCTCATGATGTCTCAACATCAGAGGAACATCTCATCATGTGCAAATTGCAAACTAACCCTTTTAACTGGGTAATTTGCACATATGTCCCTGTATATCAAAACAATGCTACAACTTTAAATAAAAAGGAGCAAATACTGAAATATATGTTTCTGAGAAACTTAAATACATGCTCAGAGTTAATCACAAAGATTTAATTACATATTTAGGCAAAACACCTAGGGTTAACTCATAACCCAGGTTAGGGATGTTACACTCCTTGTCCCACAAGGAGTTGGAAGGAGTCGCACCCTCCTATTGACGTACTAGTCGCCAACACACTCTCCTGCCTCCAGTTGCAACTGTAGTTGTCTTTCCCTTGCTGCGCCTCCCTTTGTGGGTAGCACTTGCTCGGGCTCTCTCTCGGTTACCAAAACCAGAGAGAACGACAACTTTGCAGAGCAACTGGTTGCACTGAGTTGTACTTTGAGAAGCCCCCAATACCCCTATTTATATAGGAGGGTCATGGGACAAGGTTCTCCATCCCGGGCAATATGGGACTAAAACAGGAATAGAAGGGTTCGAGATTTTCCACCAGAAACAACCAACTCGCAACCTGAACCGATCGTTTCACAACTGAAACGGTCGGTTGGGGACCTAAACCGGTCGGTTGACACCTCAACCGATCGGTTGGGACCCATGAGCCGGTCGGTTCACTTCTGAACTGGTCGGTTCGTGGTCCTGACTAGTTCCCGATTGACTTTCCAACTTTTATTTCTAATTGGTATCAAATACCAATCCTTGTTCCAATCAAATTGGGCAAGTGAAACAAAAGGAAAATTCTCACCAATCCTACTTTTCCCAACTTGCCCAGTTGCAACAGTTGAACCGATCGTTTCAACACTTGAAGCAATCGTTCACCCTGTCCTTGAGCCGATCGACTCAACACTTGAGCTGACCGATTCACCAAGCTCAGCCGATCGGTTCATCACATGAGCCGATCGGTTGGGAGTGTAGATTGTGCAGAATCAGTCAATTGCGATTTCAATCAATCTGATACTCTAATCAATCAGTCCAACACCTTGAACACTATGATTTTGAGCTATCAATTAATTGAGTGTTTAATTGAACTACTAAACTCCTTTAGTAATCAATCTAAACATTGTTTGTGGACAAAACTCCTCTTCCAGGTTAAATCCTATGTGTGTGACCCTAATGGTCCATTTCACGTTGGCAATGAAAGTCCATAACACTTATGACTTCATAAGCAAAGAGCGGTGCCTAGTCACACATCAGTGCTACCCAAGCGAAAGTAGAAAGTTGGAGAACAACTTTCAATCCTACAATCCGTGAATGGTGTTACAGTGAATGTATAATTCCTTTGTCACTGATATCCCGAATGAACTCGAGGCATGGAACAGTCATCCTATTAACGTTCATTCACTTTCTTGATCTCAGAGCAGATTGGAAGAGATATGTATGACATCAATATCACATACTGATTCACACATGCGTGTGCACGCCTATTTCAATCCTACTCATCAAGTGGCCTTGGATATCAAACTCCCTCAGGAGGGAAAAATCCCATATCTATCACTCACCCCTCAAAAGCCCCATGTGTCAAAGCCACCCAATCATCACCTTTATAACAACCCATGTTTTAGGACTGCGTTTGATGATGTCAAAGTGTGCCCAACGACATGTGTTGAGTGCAGTGATTTCAGGTCTAAGAATCACACTCACCACCATCAATGTGAGTACTAACTGTGACTACCATGTCATGGTTCCATGTGTCAAACTCACGGTGGGTCTGTCCGGTACACTTGTTCTCTAACAAGTACCTATGTGTTTGGGTTGATATCTCTATATCATGACAAATGAGATTCTGTCATCAACCAACACCACAATCTAGTCTTGTGTGTCATTGTTGTCTATCTACCCTCCACAATGACATACGACTAGGGACAAAACAAGAATGTACAAACTCTTAGCATCCGTATGATCTCATCGTTCAGGTCCTCAACCTGAAAGCATACGTCATTGAGTACTGTCATTCTCTAGACATTCAATATGTTCTATCACTATCTCATATGACTGAACCAGACAGAATTGGAAGCTTGCCTTTGATGTTTATCAAATCAATGTTAATGTATCCCACCAATCATCCCATGATTGGCTCTCAGGGAATACATACCAACAAGTAGGAAGTGTTTCCCGACCACTAATGAACCTTGAGGAGCAGCCAGGAGTGTCAGTTGGTCGCGCCCCCATCCTTCAACCACTGTTAAGTTGATGTGAGGCACGCACCCCTCGGGGCATTGGAATGGGAATCCACAACCGACCTCCTTTGCTACATGAAATGAAAATTAATGGTAATACCTAAATCCTCTTCATAAAGTTTCAATGTAGATTTTCTAAAATACATAACTCTCTCACCTTAAGACCAAATTAATTATATATCAAATTCATCAGCTTGATGAGAACTACAATTTGCGCATGGTTTCAAGTCCCAAATCCTTTTCCTTTGTCCCAGTTTTGGAAAATACATGATCTTTGACTCTGTTGACCATGTTAAGTGTACTATTATGGTAACCTTTGGATCTTTGATACCCAATATACTTCCTACACCTCAAATTAGTATCTTTGATGAAAATAAAATGTTATGAAAGATGTAGTTTATCATTCTTGAACCTTGTTTGACTTTGACACACTAATGTGACATTTATGTGAACTTTAACCCTATAACTTTGCTCATTTGCTAATATTGATCCATTGGTATATGCAATTCATTATAATGTTGATTTTCAATAACCTTTTGATGTTATATAACATGAATGTCTAAGATCACACTACTTCTTGCTTGTTCACCCCATATCACACCTAATGCATGAAAGGGACCTCTTTGTAGTGATGCATGAGTATACTCAAATCGATGATGGAATCTTGGCCTTCCTATGCATACAAACCCTTTAGACCTCTAAAATATATAATATTGTGATGCTTAAGTGACACTAACGTTGTGATCAATCCCTTCCCCAACTTAATGATTGAAGGCCTAAGTCTACTAGTGATGACCTAGTGTGATACTCATGACTTGTTGTCTAATGTGTGCCCCAATAGTGATATGAATCCTTATACCATGCCTCTCCCCTCTTATATCAATGATGTAACTAATACTTATGATCACTTTGAAGTGAATGTCCCACTTAGGTTAGGTATTGGACCCTAGCGATATAAGTCTGGTATGTTGGATCTTGAATGTAAGTAGATATGTTAATACTAGGTTGGACCATGATACCTAGACCTTGGGGTCATCCACCTAGTCTTGAATGTGATTCATATGTCCTTTTATCACTGACCTAAACCATATTTAACTCTTGGTTCTCTTTTCTTGAATAATCATGACCTAAGTTGCCCTATTATGAGTCTTATGACCTAGTTATGAGCATAAGTGACCTAAATCATGTAATGTCCACATAAGATGAATGGAAGATCAAAATGACTTGGAACTTGAAGCATACCTTCTTGATGAACTCTAAATCATTATAAGAGCATAAAACATGTAATCTGACAACCTTGAACCTATTTTAGACAAAACCCTAAAAATGGACCTAATTTGGGTTAATGATGAGAATCTAATGCATGTATGTAATCTTATTCTTAATGAGGTGGTTGCTTGTGATCTAGATGATCAAGGGTAAGTGAAGAATTTATGAACCAAGTACGGGCTTTAATCATTATAAGACTATGACTTTCTTGCTTGAAATGTGATATGTATGTATCCTTGTTTACTTGCTCAAATATTGCCATGTAGTATTCTAGTATGTACTTGAGGTTTGTCTTGTCTCATTGTTTTATAACTTGCACACATTATGTAAAACTCTATTATACAAATGTTGAAATAGGGTTTTGCGCAATGACTTTGGTTATTGAGGTCCCTTATAAAAGGGTTGGCTAATCTTGATCACCCTTACAGATCCTTCCAATAGGAAGTTGATCAAAGGCCTTATGATACATGATATTGATTGTATAATTGGAGTAAAATGATGTAAAATATTGTCTCTCACTTTGCTAAGTTGTCAACTTGTTCATTCTTGTTCGTTTACTTCTGCAAAACTTTTCAAATTATGCAAAGCTTATGTATATGTATCTTTTAGCCCTATACTCAGCACCTTGTGTGCTTGACCGCCTCATTTCACATATTTTATAGGTTTAGAGATGGCTAGACGTTGATGGGCTTGGTGAGCTATGTCACGTGTACTTGTGTAAGATCCCTAGTATACATACATGAGCTGACTTGTGTAAATTTGTGCCTCAATTTGTAATTGAAATCTTGTAATAAAAGTATGTTGCTTAATAATATTATTTAATGTTGAGATTATGTTGGTGCCTCAGAGATTAAGTGATGGTGAAACAGATTTTCCTCATAGGATATGTCATCATTCAATTCTACCTCCATAGGTTGTAGAATTGACTCGGTGTCTAGGTGACATTTCTTCAACATAGAAATGTGAAACACAAGATGTAACCTCTGTAACTCAGGTGGTAGCTCTAGTCTATATGCTACCTTTCCAATCCGTTCGATGATTGGATAAAGCCCCATATATCTAGGAGCTAACTTCCCTTTCCTTCCAAAACGAAGGACCCCTTTCCAAGGTGAGACCTTGAGATACACTCTGTCTCCAACCTGGAACTCTAAAGGTCTACGACGTTTGTCAGCATAAGATTTCTGCCTATCCTGAGCAGTCTTAATCTTATGTTGTATTACTTTAATCTTTTCTGTGGTTTGCTGCACCAGGTCAGGACCTAACAACTGGTGCTCACCAGTCTCAAACCAACACAAGGGTGACCTACAACGTCTACCATATAAGGCTTCATAAGGTGCCATATCAATACTATGCTGATAGCTATTGTTATAGGCAAACTCTATCAAGCTTAGGTGTAGATCCCAACTTCCGGTGAACTGGAGAACACATGCTCGCAACAGGTCTTCTAAGGTTTGTATGGTCCTTTCCGACTGTCCATCAGTCTGTGGATGAAAGGCCGTACTAAACCTCAGCTTAGTGCCTAAGTCTCTGTGCAACTGTTCCCAAAAACGACTTGTAAACTGAGGACCTCTGTCAGAAACTATTGTGACAGGAACTCCGTGCAAACGTACTATCTCTTGAACATACAACTCTGATAACCTTTCAGCAGAATAGGTTGTCTTGACAGGTAAGAAATGTGATGTCTTAGTTAACCTATCAACAATTACCCAAATGGAATCATGTCCTTTGCTTGTCCTGGGTAGGCCAACAACAAAGTCCATGGTCACATGGTCCCACTTCCACTGTGGTATGGGTAAAGGTTGCATTGTTCCTGCAGGCTTCTGGTGTTCAGCTTTAACTTGCTGACACACAGGACACCTCAGAGCAAACTCTATAACGTCCTTTTTCATCCCAGGCCACCAATACAGATCTTTCAAATTCTGATACATCTTGGTGCTCCCTGGATGCATAGCATACATGGAAGAATGGGCTTCTTCCAGGACTAACTTTCTCAAGTTGTCCACATCTGGTACTATCATCCTTCCATTATAACAAGCTACTTGATCTTCTGAGTCATGAAAACCATCTTGCTTCTCATTTCCATACTCAGATCTTATATGTTAAACTGCAACATCACCTAGCTGTGCCTCTTTAATCTGCTCCCTTAGGGTAGGTTTAATATGCATCTCAGCTAACAAACCGGCTAACAATGACACCTTCAACTGTACATTGTCTTGCCTTATAGAGATAAGCATATCTCTCCTAGAGCATACTAAAGAGTTTAGTTGTGCTCTATTCATGGTTGATGTTGCTGATTTCCTACTCAAGGCATCTGCAACAACATTGGCCTTGCCTGGATGGTAATCAATTGTACAGTCGTAGTCCTTGATTAACTCCATCCAGCGACGTTGCCTCATGTTGAGCTCATGCTGAGAGAAGATATACTTAAGGTTTTTGTGGTCTGTGAAAATATGGAATGTCTCTCCGTAGAGATAATGCCTCCAGATCTTCAAAGCATGAACCACAGCAGCTAACTCCAGATCATGTGTTGGATAATTCTCCTCGTGTTTCTTAAGCTGTCGGGAAGCAAAAGAAATCACTTGTTTATCCTGCATCAACACACATCCTAGTCCATTTTTGGAAGCATCACAGAAGACTACATATCCTTTTCCTTGTTCAGGTAGCACTAGCACAGGTGCACTTGTCAATCTTTCCTTCAGCAACTGGAAAGACTGTTGACACTTATCACTCCAAGAAAAAGGAACATCTTTCCGGGTTAACTTGGTCAAAGGTAAAGCTATAGAACTAAAGTTCTTAATGAACCTTCGATAATAGCCAGCTAACCCCAAGAAACTTCGAATCTCCGTCGGTGTCTTCGGTTGTTCCCATTGTAGAACAGATTCTACCTTCGTAGGGTCAACACGAATTCCCGAGGCGGATATCACATGTCCAAGAAAAGATACCTCCGGCAGCCAGAACTCACACTTGCTAAACTTAGCATACAGCTTATGTTCTCTTAGCAAGGTCAAAGATTGGCGAAGATGCTGCTCATGCTGCTGAGCATCCTTACTATAAATCAGAATGTCATCTATGAAGACGACAACACACTGATCAAGGAAAGGTCGAAAAACTCTATTCATGAGTTCCATGAATGCAGCTGGTGCATTGGTTAGTCCAAACGGCATAACCGTGAACTCATAGTGACCATATCTTATCCTAAAGGCAGACTTGGATATGTCACTATCTTTAATGCGGAGTTGATGATATCCAGACCTCAAGTCTATCTTTGAAAAGACTGTTACACCACGCAACTGGTCAAAGAGATCATCAATCCTTGGCAGAGGATACTTATTCTTTATTGTTACTTTATTGAGTTGTCTGTAGTCGATGCATAACCGCATTGACCCATCTTTCTTTTTAACAAACAAGACCGGAGCACCCCAGGGTGAAGTACTAGGTCGGATAAAACCTCTCTCAAGTAACTCTTGAAGCTGTTTCTTGAGTTCTGCCATCTCGGCAAGCGCCATCCTATACGGAGTTTGAGCTATGGGTTTCATATCTGGGATCAGATTGATTTCAAAATCAATCTCTCGAGGTGGTGGTATACCAGGAAGTTCTTCAGGAAACACATCTTCGAATTCCCTGACTATAGGGACTTTAGTAGGATTAGAACTTTCCTTGGTAACATCTACCACATGGGCTAAGAATGCATAACATCCTTACCTCAACAGCTTATCAGCAACCATAGCTGATACAAGACAGGTGGGCAGAATCTTTCTTTCTCCTTGAAAGATCCATGTGTTGCTTTCATCAGCAAACACAGACAACTTGGACTCACAATCCAAGACAACTCTATACCTTTCTACGGTATCCATCCCGAGGATTATGTCAAATCCCTGCATATCAAGTGGTATAAGATCCACTTGAATGCGATGGTCGGAAAAGAAGAGGATGCAGGGAGAACATTCCTCCTGCAAAATGGCAGACCCACTCAACGGAGTCTCCAACAACAAACTATCTGTCCTATGACTAACAGTCATATTGCAGTTACGAATCACTTCACGAGTGATGAAAGAGTGCGTAGCACCCGGATCAATCAGAACGGATACAACACAGGACGTAGACATATCAGAATATAAAAGTTTCATCTGACCTGCCACTACCCGTGGATTGACCACTGCCTCAGGTGGGTTCATAGCATAGAACCTCGCAGTCGCCTGGTGTTGAGGTGGTGCTGATGATCCAGCTTGAGATGCTTGTCCACATCCTCGAGCTGCTCCTTGATGTTGTCTATTCTGAGATCCCTGTTGATTCTGTCTCGGGGGTTTTTGTGTCACACCGACAGGCCTAGAACGGCAATCCTTCATCAAGTGTCCCACCTTACCACAGTTGTAGCAACTCTTCTCCTATTGCTGTGGTCTGGGTGGTCCAGTAACTGACACTGATGCAGAACTATGCGTCCCTTGAAGCGGTTGACTCCGTCCTCTACCTCTGCTTGGTGTCCATTGAGTTTGAAAACTCGATCTGGGTGGTGGAGGGTTAGGTGCAGAGAATCTAGGTTTCTTGGAATCCCTAAATGAAGAACCCTGGAACTGTGGATATCTTTTATGGGTTTGTCTCTTCTCAACCACAAATCTCTCTATCCTTCGGACTGACTCCACGAAGGTAGAGAATCTCTCTCGGTTCTCTAAGGTAGATACAGGGGTTGACATATCAGAATTCAAACCCTTCTCGAATCTTCTGATTCTTTCCTCATCCGTAGCAGCCATGTGCAGACAGAACCGCAGCAACTCCATGAACTTAGCTTCATATTCGCTAATGTTCATCATACCCTGCCTTAGTTTCTCGAACTGAGAAATCTTCTCATCTAGTAAGGTCTTTGGAAAATATCTTTTGATAAATTCCCGACGAAACTCTTCCCATGAGAACTCTACTCCAGGTCTCTTCTGCTCTTCCATGTTCCAGCAGTGACCATCACTGCCTTTGAGAAGATAGACAGCATGTCTAACCTTCTCATCTTCTAGAATCATAAGAATCCTGAAAGCCTTCTCCAACTCTGTCAACCATAAGTCAGCATATGCAGGGTCGGCAGTTCCGAAGTACTCGGCAGCTCCGACACGACGAAGTCGTTCGAATGTCTTACCGATACCTTGTGCTTCAGGCTGGACAGGTGCCATAGGTGCAGGAATGGGCATCCTATCGGTTATATGTGTCATGGCAGTCATGAACTGCCCGAACATTGTCTGTATAGCTGGGTTACTCATGTCAGCTGGGTCGAACTGGGGTGGCTCTCTTGGTAACTCCGATGCAGGTTGTTCTATTCTCGGAACTCTTGCACCGCCTCGAGGTGCACTAGCACTACTCTCTGCCACGTACTCATCATGATGTTCTGACATTTATTTGTATCTTCTTCTCCTGAGGAGCAGAAGATTCTATTAGATAAGGAAGGAGTACTAAAGGTAGACTCGACATCCTAAGTCCTATGCCTCTGTAGACTCAACCGACCTAGAGCTCTGATACCACTAGTTGTGGTCTCTGATCTCGAAACCATGACATAAACACGATTAAAACTTAGCGGAAGTGAATCGGTAATCAGCGGAAGACAAAAATCACGGGAAATTAAAACTTTTTGAGATAAGAACTTGGATCCATAAAAGCTTCTTTCATAAAGTGAGATAAACTTATTTACATCTCATGATAATTACTTCTTGAGTAATTATATACATCAAGATACAAAATCTCAAGATCACATAACACAAGGCTCCAAGACCTGAGAGTACAGAGGACACATAGGACTGACTCTAACTACACCACATGGCAGACTAAATCTCCACCTGAGATTACTGCTGCTCCTGGTGCTGCTGCTGCTGAGAATGGTCACCTGTAGGCTGGTTCCTTCGTCTCCGACGTCCACCTAAAAAGTTGAAGTCTACGGGGTGAGACAATTATACATAATTGTCCCAGCGAGTGTTATAACTCTTCGCCAGAAGCTTTATTATAACATCAAAGAATATCTTAAGCAGTAAAGCCTTCAAAGTATTCTATAACAGTTGCAGGTATAACAAGATCTCTACAATTTAGGAGATATGGAGAATATAAACACTATTGCAATGTAACATCAATCAACTAACTTGGAGTCATCTCTAACAAGTTATACTACATGGTTGATTATGTTTTACAAACAACATTATGCCCTGTGGAGATGAGGCATACCACTCATACTCCAACTGATCACTGAGAAGTCACATCAGTATCATACATAGGTCATTAAGAGAGCCAGATTCTCATGACCTTCACCTTCCTCAGTCAGTAAGAGGATCACTTGTAGGACATCTCGTGTCTCTACTACTATAGCTCACCAGGGTAAACTGGTCCTTCGCTATTCTAGAGTCACAGTGGCGTTCTGTACTCTCTTCGTCATCAGGAGGTTTCATATTTACCTACCACTGATATGGATATCTGTGCTTTCTTCGTCATCAGGAGGTTTCATGTTTACCTACCACTGATACGGTATGGAATTATAGTGAAGGATGGATGGATTACACATCTACATCACTTTCCTACACTAGGATGTAAGGTTCTACACATCCATGTACCCCACATACTCAAAAGTATGTGCTCCAGGAGTTCCCTGAGGAAAACCTGTTTCACCATCACTTAATCTCTGACAATGATGGATCTATGATCAGGGCTCTACATTATACTTGATTAGTTAGGTACATTCAGTATTCTTTAACATCATACATTGTTCTCCAAACAATAACAGTAGCATAGAAGCTATAAAAGAAGAGTACTAAATGTAACAGGCCTAACTCATACAAATCATCATTTCTCATCATCCTCATCACAAGTCATCTCTAAGGCATGACCTTGATGGTATTCATGGCTCTCACAGCCCAGTATCAGCATAGGATGCCACTGACAAGGCATCAGATTACTTTACTTATTCATAAGGCTAACAACATGCCTTTAATGAATATAACATCAACATCCATACCTGGATATGATTACCTTCATATCAGAACCTGCATGGTTATTATAACTGATAAAGGTAATACCAAAATAAGGAATATACTTCCTACTCTTGTCATAAGAGTTAAATCTCTAATTCATATCAAATAGATTTTAATACTCAAAAGCATGCCATTACCCTTGAATTAGGGTTTACTATTCACATTAAGGTGAATTGAACTCATAACATCATCATGTATGAGTAACATCTTCATTGATGCTCTTAGATTAGTTAAAGGTTCATCATTTATCATAATTAGGGTTTCTATGATCTCTCACAGGTGGATCATACCCTAATTATGCTCATTCCTGTGCATTGGAGATGCTTTAATTGAGTTTTCACCTGAAAAGGGTATTTTCTCTCTCTAGAAGTACTTTCTCACTCTAGAAGTACTTTCTCTCTCTAGAAGTGATTTCTCTCTCATCATAAAGTTAGGTGATGTCAACATCACCCTAGATCAGGTCGGATTAAGTCATCATAGGCTAACATAGCCCAAAACATCACCATCATGTGATTAGGGTTTGATTTGATCAAGGTATTACTTAATTTACCCTTCAGGGGTATTTTGGTAATTCACCCCATTGATTATCATCATGGTCAAAACCTTAGTCCATTAACCCCTTAATATCCTAGGTTGTCATTAGGGTTTGATTAGGGCAACATTGAACCATTTATATCATCAATTGATTAAAAGAAGTTAACCTTGAATCACATTGATCGATCTTCAACCATCGATCTCCAATTGATTTGAGATCGTTTGAAAGTGTTGACCATTTAGCTAAATTGACTTTCCAAGACCGCGAGCCCTCCTCTAACTCCAATGTCGCAAGCCTCCTTAAACTCCAAGACCGCGAGCCTCTTTAAACTCCAAGACCGCGAGCCTCTTCAAACTCCAAGACCGCGAAGCTCAAACTGATGTTAAGACCGCGAGGCTATGTAGACCGTTTGCTCACCTTGACCTCAGGACCGTGAGGCCCCTCACGGTCTTGAGACCGTGAGCCTCCTCTCGGTCTTGAGACCGTGAGCCCCCTCACGGTCTTGAGACCGCGAGCCCTCTCACGGTCTTGAGACCGCGAGGCTCACATGGTCTCAGCCGCTTGGACCTTCAACAAGATTCAATGGTTACAACCTATAATGTCAACCGATGTTGAAGCCCTAAAAAGGTCAAAACCATGTTGACCACTTATGAATTGGGTCTATTGAGATTTTTCTTGACCACTTGGTCATTCAATTGACCCTCAATTGTTGACCAATTAGGGTTGAAGTCGATTCAATTAGGGTCTATCAATGTTCACCCATCAACACTCAACAATGTGACTCAACACAAGGTTGAACCCTTCAATTGATCTCCAATTGGGCCCAAACTTGGCCCAAACGGTCTTGAGGTCATGTGGGTGGTCCCCACATGGTCTTGAGACCGTTTGCCCAAGATTGCATCAAAGTCTAATGTGATTTGATAGGGGTTGAACCATGATTGAGCCATAAAACAGAATTTTGATTAAATTGATAACTTATTTGCAATTGGGTCCTCAATTGGTCAAATTAGCTTAACCCTAGACCTTAAAACGGTCTTGGGTGATTGTCCTCTCGGTCTTGAGACCGTTTTCCCATCAAATTTTGGATTCTAGTGCAAATTTATCAAGGTCTGACCTATTGAGTTGATGATCATATCAATATTTAATTGCAATATAATTTGGTATAAATGTACCTTCAATTGGTCAACTATTCTTGACCCCAGACCTCCAAACGGTCATGGTTGATTTCCCTCGCAGTCTTGAGACCGTTTGGGTGACCCCTAAATGGTCTTGAGACCGTTTAGGTCAATCAACCCTAAAAACCCTAATTTATATTATTATAATTCAGTACTGATTTCATCTAGGGTTAGCCCTAGTATTCACCCTTCAACTCTTAGCCTGTTTGAAATTAGACCATCAAACTTGGTGAGTTGTTAATTAACATTATTTTGAACAGTAATCTCATACGGTCAACGCCTGGTCAACGACCTTACACGGTCTTGAGACCGTTTGCCCAAAAAGGCAATTTCAGACCGTTTGAAAATCAGAACTAAATTCAATTAAAGTTGTTACTTAAAAAGGTCATATCTCCCGATTCCTTTGGAGTTAGCCTCCCAGATTTTGAGGGTGATTAGCCTATATAATTAGGAACAGATTTCTTATACGGTACACGCTCGGTCAATGGGGCCAAACGGTCTTGGAGACCGTTTGCCCTGTCGCGGTCTCGAGACCCTTTGCTCACCTCGCGGTCTTGAGACCGAGAGAGCAAACTGTTGGGACCATTTAAGAAAGTGAAAAGCGGTGGGTTTTTCTTGGAAATCACGCCTTCATCTCCTAGCTCAAGAACAGTACAGATATCCCACGGATTTGCTTGCAAAATAACAGGGAAAAGTAGGGAAACATGAAGAACTATCATCTAACCGCATATAAGAGATGTATATAGTAAAGCATGGGTTTAGAGTTATAAAACCCGCCTAAAGCTTGCTCCTTGAGCTCCAAGCTTTCAATCTCCAAGCTCTAATGGCGTCCTTGAGTTCCCACAGGTTGGCCAAGGTGAAAACTCCAAGGAAAGATGAAAAGAGATGGCTAGAAAGATAGGGTTTCGAGAATTAGCCACCAAATTGACCTTGAATTCGAGTTCTAACCATGGAATTAGGCAAGAAGAGGGGTTCAAACCTACCTTGCACCCTTGGTCGTTCCCCTTGAGCTCCAAGAAAGTCCTTAGTCGGCCAAGCAAAGAGGAAACAGTGATATGCACGAAGGAAAAGTTCCTTTGCTTGAGAGGTGAAGTATACATATACTTGGGTGATGTTTCATTAAAGGCCCATAAGTTTCCCCATAATTCCAATTAAGTCCTTCCTTCATTACTTGCTCGTCCCTTCCTCTTTATTATAAGGACAAACCTTATCTTAAGGTCTAGAAAAGGAAGGCAAAGAAGAACAATCTAATAATAAGGTACATACATAAAGAGATATTGCACATATACCCTGATTATTCAATCACAAGGCATATTTCATATCTTGATAACTCAATTGAGGTGACTTCCTCATCATTTCTTCTCTAATGATGGTAAGAGTTCTAAAAGATACATTAGATGATATGTTTTACAAATTGAATCCCTTAATTTGGGTAAATTGCATTTTACTCCAAATTAGGGTTTCAAGCACCGGGATTGCTTCCACAGCTGCACCTTGGTGCCCAAGCTTGGGAAATCCCTCATACTTTGCCAAAAAGATTCTCATGATGTCTCAACATCAGAGGAACATCTCATCATGTGCAAATTGCAAACTAACCCTTTTAACTGGGTAATTTGCACATAGGTCCCTGTATATCAAAACAATGCTACAACTTTAAATAAAAAGGAGCAAATACTGAAATATATGTTTCTGAGAAACTTAAATACATGCTCAGAGTTAATCACAAAGATTTAATTACATATTTAGGCAAAACACCTAGGGTTAACTCATAACCCAGGTTAGGGATGTTACACTCCTTGTCCCACAAGGAGTTGGAAGGAGTCGCACCCTCCTATTGACGTACTAGTCGCCAACACACTCTCCTGCCTCCAGTTGCAACTGTAGTTGTCTTTCCCTTGCTGCGCCTCCCTTTGTGGGTAGCACTTGCTCGGGCTCTCTCTCGGTTACCAAAACCAGAGAGAACGACAACTTTGCAGAGCAACTGGTTGCACTGAGTTGTACTTTGAGAAGCCCCCAATACCCCTATTTATATAGGAGGGTCATGGGACAAGGTTCTCCATCCCGGGCAATATGGGACTAAAACAGGAATAGAAGGGTTCGAGATTTTCCACCAGAAACAACCAACTCGCAACCTGAACCGATCGTTTCACAACTGAAACGATCGGTTGGGGACCTAAACCGGTCGGTTGACACCTCAACCGATCGGTTGGGACCCATGAGCCGGTCGGTTCACTTCTGAACTGGTCGGTTCGTGGTCCTGACTAGTTCCCGATTGACTTTCCAACTTTTATTTCTAATTGGTATCAAATACCAATCCTTGTTCCAATCAAATTGGGCAAGTGAAACAAAAGGAAAATTCTCACCAATCCTACTTTTCCCAACTTGCCCAGTTGCAACAGTTGAACCGATCGTTTCAACACTTGAAGCAATCGTTCACCCTGTCCTTGAGCCGATCGACTCAACACTTGAGCCGACCGATTCACCAAGCTCAGTCGATCGGTTCATCACATGAGCCGATCGGTTGGGAGTGTAGATTGTGCAGAATCAGTCAATTGCGATTTCAATCAATCTGATACTCTAATCAATCAGTCCAACACCTTGAACACTATGATTTTGAGCTATCAATTAATTGAGTGTTTAATTGAACTACTAAACTCCTTTAGTAATCAATCTAAACATTGTTTGTGGACAAAACTCCTCTTCCAGGTTAAATCCTATGTGTGTGACCCTAATGGTCCATTTCACGTTGGCAATGAAAGTCCATAACACTTATGACTTCATAAGCAAAGAGCGGTGCCTAGTCACACATCAGTGCTACCCAAGCGAAAGTAGAAAGTTGGAGAACAACTTTCAATCCTACAATCCGTGAATGGTGTTACAGTGAATGTATAATTCCTTTGTCACTGATATCCCGAATGAACTCGAGGCATGGAACAGTCATCCTATTAACGTTCATTCACTTTCTTGATCTCAGAGCAGATTGGAAGAGATATGTATGACATCAATATCACATACTGATTCACACATGCGTGTGCACGCCTATTTCAATCCTACTCATCAAGTGGCCTTGGATATCAAACTCCCTCAGGAGGGAAAAATCCCATATCTATCACTCACCCCTCAAAAGCCCCATGTGTCAAAGCCACCCAATCATCACCTTTATAACAACCCATGTTTTAGGACTGCGTTTGATGATGTCAAAGTGTGCCCAACGACATGTGTTGAGTGCAGTGATTTCAGGTCTAAGAATCACACTCACCACCATCAATGTGAGTACTAACTGTGACTACCATGTCATGGTTCCATGTGTCAAACTCACGGTGGGTCTGTCCGGTACACTTGTTCTCTAACAAGTACCTATGTGTTTGGGTTGATATCTCTATATCATGACAAATGAGATTCTGTCATCAACCAACACCACAATCTAGTCTTGTGTGTCATTGTTGTCTATCTACCCTCCACAATGACATACGACTAGGGACAAAACAAGAATGTACAAACTCTTAGCATCCGTATGATCTCATCGTTCAGGTCCTCAACCTGAAAGCATACGTCATTGAGTACTGTCATTCTCTAGACATTCAATATGTTCTATCACTATCTCATATGACTGAACCAGACAGAATTGGAAGCTTGCCTTTGATGTTTATCAAATCAATGTTAATGTATCCCACCAATCATCCCATGATTGGCTCTCAGGGAATACATACCAACAAGTAGGAAGTGTTTCCCGACCACTAATGAACCTTGAGGAGCAGCCAGGAGTGTCAGTTGGTCGCGCCCCCATCCTTCAACCACTGTTAAGTTGATGTGAGGCACGCACCCCTCGGGGCATTGGAATGGGAATCCACAACCGACCTCCTTTGCTACATGAAATGAAAATTAATGGTAATACCTAAATCCTCTTCATAAAGTTTCAATGTAGATTTTCTAAAATACATAACTCTCTCACCTTAAGACCAAATTAATTATATATCAAATTCATCAGCTTGATGAGAACTACAATTTGCGCATGGTTTCAAGTCCCAAATCCTTTTCCTTTGTCCCAGTTTTGGAAAATACATGATCTTTGACTCTGTTGACCATGTTAAGTGTACTATTATGGTAACCTTTGGATCTTTGATACCCAATATACTTCCTACACCTCAAATTAGTATCTTTGATGAAAATAAAATGTTATGAAAGATGTAGTTTATCATTCTTGAACCTTGTTTGACTTTGACACACTAATGTGACATTTATGTGAACTTTAATCCTATAACTTTGCTCATTTGCTAATATTGATCCATTGGTATATGCAATTCATTATAATGTTGATTTTCAATAACCTTTTGATGTTATATAACATGAATGTCTAAGATCACACTACTTCTTGCTTGTTCACCCCATATCACACCTAATGCATGAAAGGGACCTCTTTGTAGTGATGCATGAGTATACTCAAATCGATGATGGAATCTTGGCCTTCCTATGCATACAAACCCTTTAGACCTCTAAAATATATAATATTGTGATGCTTAAGTGACACTAACGTTGTGATCAATCCCTTCCCCAACTTAATGATTGAAGGCCTAAGTCTACTAGTGATGACCTAGTGTGATACTCATGACTTGTTGTCTAATGTGTGCCCCAATAGTGATATGAATCCTTATACCATGCCTCTCCCCTCTTATATCAATGATGTAACTAATACTTATGATCACTTTGAAGTGAATGTCCCACTTAGGTTAGGTATTGGACCCTAGCGATATAAGTCTGGTATGTTGGATCTTGAATGTAAGTAGATATGTTAATACTAGGTTGGACCATGATACCTAGACCTTGGGGTCATCCACCTAGTCTTGAATGTGATTCATATGTCCTTTTATCACTGACCTAAACCATATTTAACTCTTGGTTCTCTTTTCTTGAATAATCATGACCTAAGTTGCCCTATTATGAGTCTTATGACCTAGTTATGAGCATAAGTGACCTAAATCATGTAATGTCCACATAAGATGAATGGAAGATCAAAATGACTTGGAACTTGAAGCATACCTTCTTGATGAACTCTAAATCATTATAAGAGCATAAAACATGTAATCTGACAACCTTGAACCTATTTTAGACAAAACCCTAAAAATGGACCTAATTTGGGTTAATGATGAGAATCTAATGCATGTATGTAATCTTATTCTTAATGAGGTGGTTGCTTGTGATCTAGATGATCAAGGGTAAGTGAAGAATTTATGAACCAAGTACGGGCTTTAATCATTATAAGACTATGACTTTCTTGCTTGAAATGTGATATGTATGTATCCTTGTTTACTTGCTCAAATATTGCCATGTAGTATTCTAGTATGTACTTGAGGTTTGTCTTGTCTCATTGTTTTATAACTTGCACACATTATGTAAAACTCTATTATACAAATGTTGAAATAGGGTTTTGCGCAATGACTTTGGTTATTGAGGTCCCTTATAAAAGGGTTGGCTAATCTTGATCACCCTTACAGATCCTTCCAATAGGAAGTTGATCAAAGGCCTTATGATACATGATATTGATTGTATAATTGGAGTAAAATGATGTAAAATATTGTCTCTCACTTTGCTAAGTTGTCAACTTGTTCATTCTTGTTCGTTTACTTCTGCAAAACTTTTCAAATTATGCAAAGCTTATGTATATGTATCTTTTAGCCCTATACTCAGCACCTTGTGTGCTTGACCGCCTCATTTCACATATTTTATAGGTTTAGAGATGGCTAGACGTTGATGGGCTTGGTGAGCTATGTCACGTGTACTTGTGTAAGATCCCTAGTATACATACATGAGCTGACTTGTGTAAATTTGTGCCTCAATTTGTAATTGAAATCTTGTAATAAAAGTATGTTGCTTAATAATATTATTTAATGTTGAGATTATGTTGGTGCCTCAGAGATTAAGTGATGGTGAAACAGATTTTCCTCATAGGATATGTCATCATTCAATTCTACCTCCATAGGTTGTAGAATTGACTCGGTGTCTAGGTGACATTTCTTCAACATAGAAATGTGAAACACAAGATGTAACCTCTGTAACTCAGGTGGTAGCTCTAGTCTATATGCTACCTTTCCAATCCGTTCGATGATTGGATAAAGCCCCATATATCTAGGAGCTAACTTCCCTTTCCTTCCAAAACGAAGGACCCCTTTCCAAGGTGAGACCTTGAGATACACTCTGTCTCCAACCTGGAACTCTAAAGGTCTACGACGTTTGTCAGCATAAGATTTCTGCCTATCCTGAGCAGTCTTAATCTTATGTTGTATTACTTTAATCTTTTCTGTGGTTTGCTGCACCAGGTCAGGACCTAACAACTGGTGCTCACCAGTCTCAAACCAACACAAGGGTGACCTACAACGTCTACCATATAAGGCTTCATAAGGTGCCATATCAATACTATGCTGATAGCTATTGTTATAGGCAAACTCTATCAAGCTTAGGTGTAGATCCCAACTTCCGGTGAACTGGAGAACACATGCTCGCAACAGGTCTTCTAAGGTTTGTATGGTCCTTTCCGACTGTCCATCAGTCTGTGGATGAAAGGCCGTACTAAACCTCAGCTTAGTGCCTAAGTCTCTGTGCAACTGTTCCCAAAAACGACTTGTAAACTGAGGACCTCTGTCAGAAACTATTGTGACAGGAACTCCGTGCAAACGTACTATCTCTTGAACATACAACTCTGATAACCTTTCAGCAGAATAGGTTGTCTTGACAGGTAAGAAATGTGATGTCTTAGTTAACCTATCAACAATTACCCAAATGGAATCATGTCCTTTGCTTGTCCTGGGTAGGCCAACAACAAAGTCCATGGTCACATGGTCCCACTTCCACTGTGGTATGGGTAAAGGTTGCATTGTTCCTGCAGGCTTCTGGTGTTCAGCTTTAACTTGCTGACACACAGGACACCTCAGAGCAAACTCTATAACGTCCTTTTTCATCCCAGGCCACCAATACAGATCTTTCAAATTCTGATACATCTTGGTGCTCCCTGGATGCATAGCATACATGGAAGAATGGGCTTCTTCCAGGACTAACTTTCTCAAGTTGTCCACATCTGGTACTATCATCCTTCCATTATAACAAGCTACTTGATCTTCTGAGTCATGAAAACCATCTTGCTTCTCATTTCCATACTCAGATCTTATATGTTAAACTGCAACATCACCTAGCTGTGCCTCTTTAATCTGCTCCCTTAGGGTAGGTTTAATATGCATCTCAGCTAACAAACCGGCTAACAATGACACCTTCAACTGTACATTGTCTTGCCTTATAGAGATAAGCATATCTCTCCTAGAGCATACTAAAGAGTTTAGTTGTGCTCTATTCATGGTTGATGTTGCTGATTTCCTACTCAAGGCATCTGCAACAACATTGGCCTTGCCTGGATGGTAATCAATTGTACAGTCGTAGTCCTTGATTAACTCCATCCAGCGACGTTGCCTCATGTTGAGCTCATGCTGAGAGAAGATATACTTAAGGTTTTTGTGGTCTGTGAAAATATGGAATGTCTCTCCGTAGAGATAATGCCTCCAGATCTTCAAAGCATGAACCACAGCAGCTAACTCCAGATCGTGTGTTGGATAATTCTCCTCGTGTTTCTTAAGCTGTCGGGAAGCAAAAGAAATCACTTGTTTATCCTGCATCAACACACATCCTAGTCCATTTTTGGAAGCATCACAGAAGACTACATATCCTTTTCCTTGTTCAGGTAGCACTAGCACAGGTGCACTTGTCAATCTTTCCTTCAGCAACTGGAAAGACTGTTGACACTTATCACTCCAAGAAAAAGGAACATCTTTCCGGGTTAACTTGGTCAAAGGTAAAGCTATAGAACTAAAGTTCTTAATGAACCTTCGATAATAGCCAGCTAACCCCAAGAAACTTCGAATCTCCGTCGGTGTCTTCGGTTGTTCCCATTGTAGAACAGATTCTACCTTCGTAGGGTCAACACGAATTCCCGAGGCGGATATCACATGTCCAAGAAAAGATACCTCCGGCAGCCAGAACTCACACTTGCTAAACTTAGCATACAGCTTATGTTCTCTTAGCAAGGTCAAAGATTGGCGAAGATGCTGCTCATGCTGCTGAGCATCCTTACTATAAATCAGAATGTCATCTATGAAGACGACAACACACTGATCAAGGAAAGGTCGAAAAACTCTATTCATGAGTTCCATGAATGCAGCTGGTGCATTGGTTAGTCCAAACGGCATAACCGTGAACTCATAGTGACCATATCTTATCCTAAAGGCAGACTTGGATATGTCACTATCTTTAATGCGGAGTTGATGATATCCAGACCTCAAGTCTATCTTTGAAAAGACTGTTGCACCACGCAACTGGTCAAAGAGATCATCAATCCTTGGCAGAGGATACTTATTCTTTATTGTTACTTTATTGAGTTGTCTGTAGTCGATGCATAACCGCATTGACCCATCTTTCTTTTTAACAAACAAGACCGGAGCACCCCAGGGTGAAGTACTCGGTCAGATAAAACCTCTCTCAAGTAACTCTTGAAGCTGTTTCTTGAGTTCTGCCATCTCGGCAAGCGCCATCCTATACGGAGTTTGAGCTATGGGTTTCATATCTGGGATCAGATTGATTTCAAAATCAATCTCTCGAGGTGGTGGTATACCAGGAAGTTCTTCAGAAAACACATCTTCGAATTCCCTGACTATAGGGACTTTAGTAGGATTAGAACTTTCCTTGGTAACATCTACCACATGGGCTAAGAATGCATAACATCCTTACCTCAACAGCTTATCAGCAACCATAGCTGATACAAGACAGGTGGGCAGAATCTTTCTTTCTCCTTGAAAGATCCATGTGTTGCTTTCATCAGCAAACACAGACAACTTGGACTCACAATCCAAGACAACTCTATACCTTTCTACGGTATCCATCCCGAGGATTATGTCAAATCCCTGCATATCAAGTGGTATAAGATCCACTTGAATGCGATGGTCGAAAAAGAAGAGGATGCAGGGAGAACATTCCTCCTGCAAAATGGCAGACCCACTCAACGGAGTCTCCAACAACAAACTATCTGTCCTATGACTAACAGTCATATTGCAGTTACGAATCACTTCACGAGTGATGAAAGAGTGCGTAGCACCCGGATCAATCAGAACGGATACAACACAGGACGTAGACATATCAGAATATAAAAGTTTCATCTGACCTGCCACTACCCGTGGATTGACCACTGCCTCAGGTGGGTTCATAGCATAGAACCTCGCAGTCTCCTGGTGTTGAGGTGGTGCTGATGATCCAGCTTGAGATGCTTGTCCACATCCTCGAGCTGCTCCTTGATGTTGTCTATTCTGAGATCCCTGTTGATTCTGTCTCGGGGGTTTTTGTGTCACACCGACAGGCCTAGAACGGCAATCCTTCATCAAGTGTCCCACCTTACCACAGTTGTAGCAACTCTTCTCCTATTGCTGTGGTCTGGGTGGTCCAGTAACTGACACTGATGCAGAACTGTGCGTCCCTTGAAGCGGTTGACTCCGTCCTCTACCTCTGCTTGGTGTCCATTGAGTTTGAAAACTCGATCTGGGTGGTGGAGGGTTAGGTGCAGAGAATCTAGGTTTCTTGGAATCCCTAAATGAAGAACCCTGGAACTGTGGATATCTTTTATGGGTTTGTCTCTTTTCAACCACAAATCTCTCTATCCTTCGGACTGACTCCACGAAGGTAGAGAATCTCTCTCGGTTCTCTAAGGTAGATACAGGGGTTGACATATCAGAATTCAAACCCTTCTCGAATCTTCTGATTCTTTCCTCATCCGTAGCAGCCATGTGCAGACAGAACCGCAGCAACTCCATGAACTTAGCTTCATATTCGCTAATGTTCATCATACCCTGCCTTAGTTTCTCGAACTGAGAAATCTTCTCATCTAGTAAGGTCTTTGGAAAATATCTTTTGATAAATTCCCGACGAAACTCTTCCCATGAGAACTCTACTCCAGGTCTCTTCTGCTCTTCCATGTTCCAGCAGTGACCATCACTGCCTTTGAGAAGATAGACAGCATGTCTAACCTTCTCATCTTCTGGAATCATAAGAATCCTGAAAGCCTTCTCCAACTCTGTCAACCATAAGTCAGCATATGCAGGGTCGGCAGTTCCGAAGTACTCGGCAGCTCCGACACGACGAAGTCGTTCGAATGTCTTACCGATACCTTGTGCTTCAGGCTGGACAGGTGCCATAGGTGCAGGAATGGGCATCCTATCGGTTATATGTGTCATGGCAGTCATGAACTGCCCGAACATTGTCTGTATAGCTGGGTTACTCATGTCAGCTGGGTCGAACTGGGGTGGCTCTCTTGGTAACTCCGATGCAGGTTGTTCTATTCTCGGAACTCTTGCACCGCCTCGAGGTGCACTAGCACTACTCTCTGCCACGTACTCATCATGATGTTCTGACATTTATTTGTATCTTCTTCTCCTGAGGAGCAGAAGATTCTATTAGATAAGGAAGGAGTACTAAAGGTAGACTCGACATCCTAAGTCCTATGCCTCTGTAGACTCAACCGACCTAGAGCTCTGATACCACTAGTTGTGGTCTCTGATCTCGAAACCATGACATAAACACGATTAAAACTTAGCGGAAGCGAATCGGTAATCAGCGGAAGACAAAAATCACGGGAAATTAAAACTTTTTGAGATAAGAACTTGGATCCATAAAAGCTTCTTTCATAAAGTGAGATAAACTTATTTACATCTCATGATAATTACTTCTTGAGTAATTATATACATCAAGATACAAAATCTCAAGATCACATAACACAAGGCTCCAAGACCTGAGAGTACAGAGGACACATAGGACTGACTCTAACTACACCACATGGCAGACTAAATCTCCACCTGAGATTACTGCTGCTCCTGGTGCTGCTGCTGCTGAGAATGGTCACCTGTAGGCTGGTTCCTTCGTCTCCGACGTCCACCTAAAAAGTTGAAGTCTACGGGGTGAGACAATTATACATAATTGTCCCAGCGAGTGTTATAACTCTTCGCCAGAAGCTTTATTATAACATCAAAGAATATCTTAAGCAGTAAAGCCTTCAAAGTATTCTATAACAGTTGCAGGTATAACAAGATCTCTACAATTTAGGAGATATGGAGAATATAAACACTATTGCAATGTAACATCAATCAACTAACTTGGAGTCATCTCTAACAAGTTATACTACATGGTTGATTATGTTTTACAAACAACATTATGCCCTGTGGAGATGAGGCATACCACTCATACTCCAACTGATCGCTGAGAAGTCACATCAGTATCATACATAGGTCATTAAGAGAGCCAGATTCTCATGACCTTCACCTTCCTCAGTCAGTAAGAGGATCACTTGTAGGACATCTCGTGTCTCTACTACTATAGCGCACCAGGGTAAACTGGTCCTTCGCTATTCTAGAGTCACAGTGGCGTTCTGTACTCTCTTCGTCATCAGGAGGTTTCATATTTACCTACCACTGATATGGATATCTGTGCTTTCTTCGTCATCAGGAGGTTTCATGTTTACCTACCACTGATACGGTATGGAATTATAGTGAAGGATGGATGGATTACACATCTACATCACTTTCCTACACTAGGATGTAAGGTTCTACACATCCATGTACCCCACATACTCAAAAGTATGTGCTCCAGGAGTTCCCTGAGGAAAACCTGTTTCACCATCACTTAATCTCTGACAATGATGGATCTATGATCAGGGCTCTACATTATACTTGATTAGTTAGGTACATTCAGTATTCTTTAACATCATACATTGTTCTCCAAACAATAACAGTAGCATAGAAGCTATAAAAGAAGAGTACTAAATGTAACAGGCCTAACTCATACAAATCATCATTTCTCATCATCCTCATCACAAGTCATCTCTAAGGCATGACCTTGATGGTATTCATGGCTCTCACAGCCCAGTATCAGCATAGGATGCCACTGACAAGGCATCAGATTACTTTACTTATTCATAAGGCTAACAACATGCCTTTAATGAATATAACATCAACATCCATACCTGGATATGATTACCTTCATATCAGAACCTGCATGGTTATTATAACTGATAAAGGTAATACCAAAATAAGGAATATACTTCCTACTCTTGTCATAAGAGTTAAATCTCTAATTCATATCAAATAGATTTTAATACTCAAAAGCATGCCATTACCCTTGAATTAGGGTTTACTATTCACATTAAGGTGAATTGAACTCATAACATCATCATGTATGAGTAACATCTTCATTGATGCTCTTAGATTAGTTAAAGGTTCATCATTTATCATAATTAGGGTTTCTATGATCTCTCACAGGTGGATCATACCCTAATTATGCTCATTCCTGTGCATTGGAGATGCTTTAATTGAGTTTTCACCTGAAAAGGGTATTTTCTCTCTCTAGAAGTACTTTCTCTCTCTAGAAGTACTTTCTCTCTCTAGAAGTGATTTCTCTCTCATCATAAAGTTAGGTGATGTCAACATCACCCTAGATCAGGTCGGATTAAGTCATCATAGGCTAACATAGCCCAAAACATCACCATCATGTGATTAGGGTTTGATTTGATCAAGGTATTACTTAATTTACCCTTCAGGGGTATTTTGGTAATTCACCCCATTGATTATCATCATGGTCAAAACCTTAGTCCATTAACCCCTTAATATCCTAGGTTGTCATTAGGGTTTGATTAGGGCAACATTGAACCATTTATATCATCAATTGATTAAAAGAAGTTAACCTTGAATCACATTGATCGATCTTCAACCATCGATCTCCAATTGATTTGAGATCGTTTGAAAGTGTTGACCATTTAGCTAAATTGACTTTCCAAGACCGCGAGCCCTCCTCTAACTCCAATGCCGCAAGCCTCCTTAAACTCCAAGACCGCGAGCCTCTTTAAACTCCAAGACCGCGAGCCTCTTCAAACTCCAAGACCGCGAAGCTCAAACTGATGTTAAGACCGCGAGGCTATGTAGACCGTTTGCTCACCTTGACCTCAGGACCGTGAGGCCCCTCGCGGTCTTGAGACCGTGAGCCTCCTCTCGGTCTTGAGACCGTGAGCCCCCTCACGGTCTTGAGACCGCGAGCCTTCTCACGGTCTTGAGACCGCGAGGCTCACATGGTCTCAGCCGCTTGGACCTTCAACAAGATTCAATGGTTACAACCTATAATGTCAACCGATGTTGAAGCCCTAAAAAGGTCAAAACCATGTTGACCACTTATGAATTGGGTCTATTGAGATTTTGCTTGACCACTTGGTCATTCAATTGACCCTCAATTGTTGACCAATTAGGGTTGAAGTCGATTCAATTAGGGTCTATCAATGTTCACCCATCAACACTCAACAATGTGACTCAACACAAGGTTGAACCCTTCAATTGAGCTCCAATTGGGCCCAAACTTGGCCCAAACGGTCTTGAGGTCATGTGGGTGGTCCCCACATGGTCTTGAGACCGTTTGCCCAAGATTGCATCAAAGTCTAATGTGATTTGATAGGGGTTGAACCATGATTGAGCCATAAAACAGAATTTTGATTAAATTGATAACTTATTTGCAATTGGGTCCTCAATTGGTCAAATTAGCTTAACCCTAGACCTTAAAACGGTCTTGGGTGATTGTCCTCTCGGTCTTGAGACCGTTTTCCCATCAAATTTTGGATTCTAGTGCAAATTTATCAAGGTCTGACCTATTGAGTTGATGATCATATCAATATTTAATTGCAATATAATTTGGTATAAATGTACCTTCAATTGGTCAACTATTCTTGACCCCAGACCTCCAAACGGTCATGGTTGATTTCCCTCGCAGTCTTGAGACCGTTTGGGTGACCCCTAAACGGTCTTGAGACCGTTTAGGTCAATCAACCCTAAAAACCCTAATTTATATTATTATAATTCAGTACTGATTTCATCTAGGGTTAGCCCTAGTATTCACCCTTCAACTCTTAGCCTGTTTGAAATTAGACCATCAAACTTGGTGAGTTGTTAATTAACATTATTTTGAACAGTAATCTCATACGGTCAACGCCTGGTCAACGACCTTACACGGTCTTGAGACCGTTTGCCCAAAAAGGCAATTTCAGACCGTTTGAAAATCAGAACTAAATTCAATTAAAGTTGTTACTTAAAAAGGTCATATCTCCCGATTCCTTTGGAGTTAGCCTCCCAGATTTTGAGGGTGATTAGCCTATATAATTAGGAACATATTTCTTATACGGTACACGCTCGGTCAATGGGGCCAAACGGTCTTGGAGACCGTTTGCCCTGTCGCGGTCTCGAGACCCTTTGCTCACCTCGCGGTCTTGAGACCGAGAGAGCAAACTGTTGGGACCATTTAAGAAAGTGAAAAGCGGTGGGTTTTTCTTGGAAATCACGCCTTCATCTCCTAGCTCAAGAACAGTACAGATATCCCACGGATTTGCTTGCAAAATAACAGGGAAAAGTAGGGAAACATGAAGAACTATCATCTAACCGCATATAAGAGATGTATATAGTAAAGCATGGGTTTAGAGTTATAAAACCCGCCTAAAGCTTGCTCCTTGAGCTCCAAGCTTTCAATCTCCAAGCTCTAATGGCGTCCTTGAGTTCCCACAGGTTGGCCAAGGTGAAAACTCCAAGGAAAGATGAAAAGAGATGGCTAGAAAGATAGGGTTTCGAGAATTAGCCACCAAATTGACCTTGAATTCGAGTTCTAACCATGGAATTAGGCAAGAAGAGGGGTTCAAACCTACCTTGCACCCTTGGTCGTTCCCCTTGAGCTCCAAGAAAGTCCTTAGTCGGCCAAGCAAAGAGGAAACAGTGATATGCACGAAGGAAAAGTTCCTTTGCTTGAGAGGTGAAGTATACATATACTTGGGTGATGTTTCATTAAAGGCCCATAAGTTTCCCCATAATTCCAATTAAGTCCTTCCTTCATTACTTGCTCGTCCCTTCCTCTTTATTATAAGGACAAACCTTATCTTAAGGTCTAGAAAAGGAAGGCAAAGAAGAACAATCTAATAATAAGGTACATACATAAAGAGATATTGCACATATACCCTGATTATTCAATCACAAGGCATATTTCATATCTTGATAACTCAATTGAGGTGACTTCCTCATCATTTCTTCTCTAATGATGGTAAGAGTTCTAAAAGATACATTAGATGATATAGTTTTACAAATTGAATCCCTTAATTTGGGTAAATTGCATTTTACTCCAAATTAGGGTTTCAAGCACCGGGATTGCTTCCACAGCTGCACCTTGGTGCCCAAGCTTGGGAAATCCCTCATACTTTGCCAAAAAGATTCTCATGATGTCTCAACATCAGAGGAACATCTCATCATGTGCAAATTGCAAACTAACCCTTTTAACTGGGTAATTTGCACATAGGTCCCTGTATATCAAAACAATGCTACAACTTTAAATAAAAAGGAGCAAATACTGAAATATATGTTTCTGAGAAACTTAAATACATGCTCAGAGTTAATCACAAAGATTTAATTACATATTTAGGCAAAACACCTAGGGTTAACTCATAACCCAGGTTAGGGATGTTACACTCCTTGTCCCACAAGGAGTTGGAAGGAGTCGCACCCTCCTATTGACGTACTAGTCGCCAACACACTCTCCTGCCTCCAGTTGCAACTGTAGTTGTCTTTCCCTTGCTGCGCCTCCCTTTGTGGGTAGCACTTGCTCGGGCTCTCTCTCGGTTACCAAAACCAGAGAGAACGACAACTTTGCAGAGCAACTGGTTGCACTGAGTTGTACTTTGAGAAGCCCCCAATACCCCTATTTATATAGGAGGGTCATGGGACAAGGTTCTCCATCCCGGGCAATATGGGACTAAAACAGGAATAGAAGGGTTCGAGATTTTCCACCAGAAACAACCAACTCGCAACCTGAACCGATCGTTTCACAACTGAAACGATCGGTTGGGGACCTAAACCGGTCGGTTGACACCTCAACCGATCGGTTGGGACCCATGAGCCGGTCGGTTCACTTCTGAACTGGTCGGTTCGTGGTCCTGACTAGTTCCCGATTGACTTTCCAACTTTTATTTCTAATTGGTATCAAATACCAATCCTTGTTCCAATCAAATTGGGCAAGTGAAACAAAAGGAAAATTCTCACCAATCCTACTTTTCCCAACTTGCCCAGTTGCAACAGTTGAACCGATCGTTTCAACACTTGAAGCAATCGTTCACCCTGTCCTTGAGCCGATCGACTCAACACTTGAGCCGACCGATTCACCAAGCTCAGTCGATCGGTTCATCACATGAGCCGATCGGTTGGGAGTGTAGATTGTGCAGAATCAGTCAATTGCGATTTCAATCAATCTGATACTCTAATCAATCAGTCCAACACCTTGAACACTATGATTTTGAGCTATCAATTAATTGAGTGTTTAATTGAACTACTAAACTCCTTTAGTAATCAATCTAAACATTGTTTGTGGACAAAACTCCTCTTCCAGGTTAAATCCTATGTGTGTGACCCTAATGGTCCATTTCACGTTGGCAATGAAAGTCCATAACACTTATGACTTCATAAGCAAAGAGCGGTGCCTAGTCACACATCAGTGCTACCCAAGCGAAAGTAGAAAGTTGGAGAACAACTTTCAATCCTACAATCCGTGAATGGTGTTACAGTGAATGTATAATTCCTTTGTCACTGATATCCCGAATGAACTCGAGGCATGGAACAGTCATCCTATTAACGTTCATTCACTTTCTTGATCTCAGAGCAGATTGGAAGAGATATGTATGACATCAATATCACATACTGATTCACACATGCGTGTGCACGCCTATTTCAATCCTACTCATCAAGTGGCCTTGGATATCAAACTCCCTCAGGAGGGAAAAATCCCATATCTATCACTCACCCCTCAAAAGCCCCATGTGTCAAAGCCACCCAATCATCACCTTTATAACAACCCATGTTTTAGGACTGCGTTTGATGATGTCAAAGTGTGCCCAACGACATGTGTTGAGTGCAGTGATTTCAGGTCTAAGAATCACACTCACCACCATCAATGTGAGTACTAACTGTGACTACCATGTCATGGTTCCATGTGTCAAACTCACGGTGGGTCTGTCCGGTACACTTGTTCTCTAACAAGTACCTATGTGTTTGGGTTGATATCTCTATATCATGACAAATGAGATTCTGTCATCAACCAACACCACAATCTAGTCTTGTGTGTCATTGTTGTCTATCTACCCTCCACAATGACATACGACTAGGGACAAAACAAGAATGTACAAACTCTTAGCATCCGTATGATCTCATCGTTCAGGTCCTCAACCTGAAAGCATACGTCATTGAGTACTGTCATTCTCTAGACATTCAATATGTTCTATCACTATCTCATATGACTGAACCAGACAGAATTGGAAGCTTGCCTTTGATGTTTATCAAATCAATGTTAATGTATCCCACCAATCATCCCATGATTGGCTCTCAGGGAATACATACCAACAAGTAGGAAGTGTTTCCCGACCACTAATGAACCTTGAGGAGCAGCCAGGAGTGTCAGTTGGTCGCGCCCCCATCCTTCAACCACTGTTAAGTTGATGTGAGGCACGCACCCCTCGGGGCATTGGAATGGGAATCCACAACCGACCTCCTTTGCTACATGAAATGAAAATTAATGGTAATACCTAAATCCTCTTCATAAAGTTTCAATGTAGATTTTCTAAAATACATAACTCTCTCACCTTAAGACCAAATTAATTATATATCAAATTCATCAGCTTGATGAGAACTACAATTTGCGCATGGTTTCAAGTCCCAAATCCTTTTCCTTTGTCCCAGTTTTGGAAAATACATGATCTTTGACTCTGTTGACCATGTTAAGTGTACTATTATGGTAACCTTTGGATCTTTGATACCCAATATACTTCCTACACCTCAAATTAGTATCTTTGATGAAAATAAAATGTTATGAAAGATGTAGTTTATCATTCTTGAACCTTGTTTGACTTTGACACACTAATGTGACATTTATGTGAACTTTAATCCTATAACTTTGCTCATTTGCTAATATTGATCCATTGGTATATGCAATTCATTATAATGTTGATTTTCAATAACCTTTTGATGTTATATAACATGAATGTCTAAGATCACACTACTTCTTGCTTGTTCACCCCATATCACACCTAATGCATGAAAGGGACCTCTTTGTAGTGATGCATGAGTATACTCAAATCGATGATGGAATCTTGGCCTTCCTATGCATACAAACCCTTTAGACCTCTAAAATATATAATATTGTGATGCTTAAGTGACACTAACGTTGTGATCAATCCCTTCCCCAACTTAATGATTGAAGGCCTAAGTCTACTAGTGATGACCTAGTGTGATACTCATGACTTGTTGTCTAATGTGTGCCCCAATAGTGATATGAATCCTTATACCATGCCTCTCCCCTCTTATATCAATGATGTAACTAATACTTATGATCACTTTGAAGTGAATGTCCCACTTAGGTTAGGTATTGGACCCTAGCGATATAAGTCTGGTATGTTGGATCTTGAATGTAAGTAGATATGTTAATACTAGGTTGGACCATGATACCTAGACCTTGGGGTCATCCACCTAGTCTTGAATGTGATTCATATGTCCTTTTATCACTGACCTAAACCATATTTAACTCTTGGTTCTCTTTTCTTGAATAATCATGACCTAAGTTGCCCTATTATGAGTCTTATGACCTAGTTATGAGCATAAGTGACCTAAATCATGTAATGTCCACATAAGATGAATGGAAGATCAAAATGACTTGGAACTTGAAGCATACCTTCTTGATGAACTCTAAATCATTATAAGAGCATAAAACATGTAATCTGACAACCTTGAACCTATTTTAGACAAAACCCTAAAAATGGACCTAATTTGGGTTAATGATGAGAATCTAATGCATGTATGTAATCTTATTCTTAATGAGGTGGTTGCTTGTGATCTAGATGATCAAGGGTAAGTGAAGAATTTATGAACCAAGTACGGGCTTTAATCATTATAAGACTATGACTTTCTTGCTTGAAATGTGATATGTATGTATCCTTGTTTACTTGCTCAAATATTGCCATGTAGTATTCTAGTATGTACTTGAGGTTTGTCTTGTCTCATTGTTTTATAACTTGCACACATTATGTAAAACTCTATTATACAAATGTTGAAATAGGGTTTTGCGCAATGACTTTGGTTATTGAGGTCCCTTATAAAAGGGTTGGCTAATCTTGATCACCCTTACAGATCCTTCCAATAGGAAGTTGATCAAAGGCCTTATGATACATGATATTGATTGTATAATTGGAGTAAAATGATGTAAAATATTGTCTCTCACTTTGCTAAGTTGTCAACTTGTTCATTCTTGTTCGTTTACTTCTGCAAAACTTTTCAAATTATGCAAAGCTTATGTATATGTATCTTTTAGCCCTATACTCAGCACCTTGTGTGCTTGACCGCCTCATTTCACATATTTTATAGGTTTAGAGATGGCTAGACGTTGATGGGCTTGGTGAGCTATGTCACGTGTACTTGTGTAAGATCCCTAGTATACATACATGAGCTGACTTGTGTAAATTTGTGCCTCAATTTGTAATTGAAATCTTGTAATAAAAGTATGTTGCTTAATAATATTATTTAATGTTGAGATTATGTTGGTGTCTTTATTTTATTATCTATTCATGTATGCTAAGTTTTACGCTTCTAGGTCATATCGCCATTGACTTTGTAGTCATTTGGAGTTAAGATTTGGGTAACAAACGGTTCCGTGACATTACCAATCAGTTTTCTCTACCAAATTTGACCAGGAGCAGATTTAGTACCAACATTTTAGTATGTTACATTAGCCATACAACTAATAAAAATAAAATCATATGAAACAAAATGGAGCCCCAACATAGAAGGAACTCATTGCTTTGACAGTAGAGAGACTAACCTATACGCAATCATTGACCAACAACCTAAGGAGAAGGAGAAAAAGAGGAGAATATGTAGGATAAAACTCGACATTGCCATGAGGCGGTGAACAAGGGGGAGGACAAGCCAAACCCAATAAAGACATCACATCCTTAGGAAAGCAAATAACACCATTCCTATCAAATTTTGATGCCACCACCAGCATTCACAATGGACTAGAAGCTTGAAACCCACAAAGCAGGAAAGCCAAGAAACAATATCTCTAAGATAGTTTAGATCCCATGTATTATAAAACACTTCTAAAATTGTTTTGTATATATGAATTATTCATTTTGCAAATTCTAGGAATAGTTTCAGCTACATAATTGTTTCAAATGATAAGTTAGACGAGATCTCATTTAACATTGGAAAATTATTATCTTACGGTTCAAATGATAAGTTAGATGAGACCTCATTTAACATTCGGAAATTACTATTGATGTAGTAAACAAGATATTCGAAAATACGGCATGACTTTTTTGGCATTCGCAATGCTGTGAAATTTCTGCCCCCAAATTAATCTATGTTTCTCTCCAAATCTATCCCGTTCGCGAACTCGGCAAACAAATGGTAACAAACCAAAATAACACACTTTAATAAAAATATGTATCAAAATAACACCAAAGCCTTCTTATTTTCCGAAGTAGCCCACTTTCTGTGGAAAGCGCCAACAATTTTGGCGTTTTACCGAATCCGGGAGAAAAAACGCCGTTTTACCGAATCTGGGAGCAAAAACGCCAATAGTTTTGGCGTTTTCAACTGAAGGCGCCACATTTTTGGTGTTTTCAACTGTAGTTTCTGGATTTTGGGTAGGTTCCGTCTTCCTTCTCCCACCGTCGTCTCCTCCCCACCCTTCATCCGATCATGATCGTCCTGATCCACTTACGCCGAGTAAACTAATGCCACTGCCCCCGCCTCTAGCACCCTCTTCTCGTAAAAAGGGGGCCACAACCACCTTGCAGAAGCCACAACCCAGCACCACTGTGCTCGCTAACACCGATTTTGATCTCGTAGATTGCTGCTACCTAATTTCCCCTCCTCTCTCTCTTTGCCTTCTTCCTCTCTCCCCGTCGGTACTCCTTAGGCGGCGATCGGCTAGCGAGCCGGAGTTCATCCACGCGGGAGGTAGGACCGCGGCTGTGCTGGTGCCAGCGAGCACGCGGCGTTTTCCCAGCTTTTCCCGGTTCCACTGCCTCCTCCGTCGAGGACTTCACGGGACGATCAGGTAATCAGGCTTGGTAACGACCCCTGCTTCCCTGTTTACCTCCCCTCTCCCTTAGGAATTAGGATCCATCTATTATCATATTTGGCGCCTTTGCCTCGGTTCTTTGAAAAACGTCAAAAGTCTGGCGCATTTAGTTGAAAACGCCAGAACGTGGACGCCTTTAGTTGAAAACGTCAATAATGTGGCGCCTTTGCGGGTACATATTTTTATTAAAGTGTGCTGTTTTGGTTTTTTACCGGCAAACAAATATGCATACATCATGTACGATACAGCCGTGTGGGAGGACACGGCTGAAATGAAATGAAAGGGACAGATGTTGGGACAGACAAGAGTGACGGAAGATTTGGTACGGCGAAACTTATATCGTGGGCACATCAAATGCCAATTTGTTGATTTTATTATTACTTGAATCTGAATTGTTTGCCAAATCATATTCGTATTAGAAGGCTTATTCTATTCTAACAGTACATATGCAGAGACGTGAAACCTTAGCGTTGCGCTAGGCCAACAACTCTATTATATTAGAGATAGTTCTACGATGCGAAAAACGAGGAGTAATCTTGAAATCACTTCTTGGCTATGTGAGGAATATCTTTTTAATTGAAAATTCATTGATCTATTGTTTGTTGGATAATTAGTTGCTGTTAGGATTATTTACATTAGATAATTCTATTTGCTTTAGATAATTCCAATCGTTAATTGGAGCATGAGCGCACGTCTGTGTGTGCCGTGCGCGTCAAGTCCGGATCGTTAATTGGAGCATGAGCGCACGTCTGTGTGTGCCGTGCGCGTCAAGTCCGGACCGAGGTATCCACGTTCATACCGAGTCTATGAAGTGGCACGGACGAAGCGGATAAGTTCGGCCACGATTTGTTTTCTCTGTTTTAGTATAAAGCAAAGCATAAACAGAAAAGCAGTAAGTAATTAGCGCTGTACAAAATCGTGTCTCTCAGTTCATCCTTGTTCGTGTGTGTTTGCGACCACCGGATCACGTAGAGTAGCACCACCTCGCCGGAGTTGTAGCTGACATTGTTAGAGGATTTCAAATTTGTAACCTCTGAATTTTACAACATCAACCTTATTATTCGGATGCCATAACATTGACATGCGAGGAATAAATTACACTTATGTTCATCAAGGATAATACAAATTAGCATGGTGGTGAATTCTGATGTTTTATTTCGTTAATTTGCAATATATGAAGCTCATAATTACCCACGGACAATAAATCACACAGCTGTAGCCTGTAGATATATTTCACATTTATCGTCACGTTAATCATTTTTTAAATATGTCTAAATCTGCACAGCTACTAGTTCGGGAAAGAATCCAAATTCCAATGCCAAGCAACAGGGGAAGTCGAGACCAGACCCGTTTCCGTCAGTGTACTTATCCCAGAAGAAAGTGCAAAGCGGCGCTTATCCCCACCAAAATAGCACCGCATCTCCAGTAGGAGGCGAGAGGCCAGTCCACACCGGAGTATGGCACAGGAACGACAGTACCAGGCGGCCCCGGCGGCATCTGTTGCATAGGCGTCCCTGGCGGCATCTGTTGCATGGGCGTCCCTGGCGGCACCTGCTGCATGGGCGTCCCTGGCGACATCTGCATGCCGGGCGGGGAATACCCGCAGCACTGGACGACGACAGGCGGAGGGCAGTAGGGCTTCGTGTGTGACTTTGTATGCGGCGGTGGCGGTGGCGGTGGAGGAGGAGGTGGGGGAAGCGCCGGCGGGGGCCATTCGGGTACCACAGGGAGCGGCGCTGCTGGGGGGGCGCACGCGGCCTGGCAAGAGGCGCAGTCGCTACAACTGCCGTCTGCCGGAGGTGAGATGGGAAGGGGCTCTTGGCCTGATGACAGCTCGGACCACAAAAGCGGTGCAAGGACCAAGATCAGCGACCACAGGCGCTGCGCTGGTTTGGATGATCGGGGCGTTTTCATGTTCCTGCTTGATACAATGAAAGAAGGGTGCCGCTTGTTCGGTAGGGCATGACTACAATACCTAGCATATTAAAAGGAGGACGAGGAGGAAGGCGCATCAGATGGTGATCTGTGGAAGAGCACTTGTACATGCGGCTGTCCGCGTGGAGCGCCACGCGCCGTTGCTGCTACCTTCTTGTCTTCTCCCGAAGGGTGCCATTACTGCAACTGAGCAGATCGAGTTCGTCTTTTGTCTCTCTTTCTATGCCGCAGGGTACAGCTCTTGGTTTTTACTGCTCGGGAAGCAGATCGGTGGTGTAAACAACTATGCCTGGCCGACGATGGCACGTATGTGACGTATGTCTGTTGCTGCGTCAAGTAATTAGCAAAAACAATGAAGAGACATGTCTAATACCTCCCTGCATTTTTTGTGAATCTCACACGGACTTTCTACTTTGGAATATATGACTCTACCGCTTGGACTCTCTACTTTGGATTCAATACAAATGCCTTATTTTTCTCCATATTTTTTTTAGGGGGTGGAGTTTTGAAGATGAGAGATGAGGAGATGGTGCATTATGATTGACTGTCTTATAAAAAATCTATAGAACCGGTTCTATAGTATGTTTTTTTGCCATAAGGAGCTGTGTCATCCATGATATTCAATGTATGGTATTCAATGTATGTACTCAGTTGAATACTTCGACTACACGTAAACCAATAGAGCAAACCATTATGCTGGTCAAGACTACGGTAGATCATGCAAAACATATGTTGCAACGTAAGCATACTATTATTTCATGGTCAATATTAGTTTTTCTTTTTTAAGAAAAATTATATATTACAAAAGGTTTATATGATTTGTAGTTCAACACCTTTTCAATTTAGGGATTTTTCCTCAAGCCGTATAAAATTGTAATGATTGATGATTGAAATCATATGTAGGGGATCCATGTAAATTCCTTTAAATTTCGGGGAATCGGTGAAATTCAGTGTTAGAGGTAGCTAGTCATATTAATGTTGTGGATTCAAGTTAAGTTAATTATAAATCTCATGTTGAAGTTAGAGATAAAGCAGCATAAAAATTAAATAGTGTAAATTTTGGATTTGCGTTAGGTTCCCAAATTGAGCTTAAATGGCTGATTATTTAAATTTTCTTTTGAATGCAAGTTTTATATGTAAGTTTTTAGAAAGTATAATAAGTATATGAGGGATGATATTTTTCAATTTAAATATATATGACTTATAATTAAAGTTCTACATTTTAGGGAGTTGTTGCTAATCATCGCAATCTAATAATTTTTGGATGAATGATATTGTCTACAAAAGTAGGAAATAAGTATATTTTACTAAAATAGTAGCTTTTGCTAGTCATCTACGATGTAATGGTTGACATATGAACCAAAGGTGTATATTCATTGCAATAAAGGTAGAATTGGTATTAATAAGTTAAGATGCCTTTTACTATGAACTAATAGTTGGGTTTTGATCGAGACATATTTGATTAAGTGACTGACACTTAATTTGGGTCCTTAGTCTATGTTATGGTTGGTAGAATCAAAGGGTGCGCTTAATGCGGATATGGCCTTAGCTTGGATACTTGAGGTGGTGAACCTGATGGAGGCAAGTAAAATTTCTCCTGTTCCAACGTCCTTTAGTCTTTCCACTACTCAAATAAGGTAACAACCACAAATCATCAGTGACCTAACACTTAAATTACCGAATTAACTCAAAATCTATTTCCAATGACACTTTTCTTATCACATCAAACTATACGAGTGTGTGACATTTACACACTCTTTTACAAACATTTCTTTATCCATATAGAATGACTGCAAGAGACTAACAAACCTAGGTAGCTTCTGATTGCAAGAACATTACCCGACCTCATTGTCACAAAGTTGATGTACAAATGAATCGTAATACAACTTTTTATTTTCTAAGAAAATATCTAGAAATTGAATTTTTTATTTTTTTTCTTGAATATTTTCATTAAAATTATTAGTAACTTTGGTATATCAATTCCACTAATCATATATCATGTTTAAGGTGGGTTGACATGAAGTTAAATGTATGTTTAATATTTTGAGAAACTAATGTGTGTGGTCATAAAAAACAAGAAACAACGAGAGAGGTAGAACTTTACAAACATCATTAACATAAACTTTTCTTACACAACCCTACATTACATCTCAGTTCTCTCACTTAGATGTTTAAATGTACATGATCACTGGATAGATGCACAAAAAGAACCCTCCCTATTAAAAAATTATAATTTAGCTATAGTTATTATAGATACATATATTTATTTATAGCTAAATATTGGTTTTTGCTAAAAACTATAATATTTTACCAAAGTGAATGTAGCTGGTACAAATAGCTACGATTCTTGCTACACATTTAAAAATTGATTATAAACTAAATACCCCCTCCCTCGCTCATTCTCTGTTTCTCTCTAATAACCAGATGCATAGAAATTTCAACTTTTCTACGCGTTTAGCTATTTCTCTCATATTCATGTGGCACTTTGCCTTCTCCTCAAATCATGCATTCGGTGACAATGCTAACCCCACGCCCATCACTCCCTCCCACCGGATAGTGCCACTTCCTCAATTTTCCATACTTGATGATGATGTCTCTCCCCCCAAATCCTCTGTCCTCTCCCTCTCACCATCCTCTACTCACACACACCTATGACCTTCCCCTTTTGTTAGCACCTATCATCGTCGACTGCCATTGAGGAGGTATCGGAGGGACGAACCTATAAGTATATAGAAAAGAGGAGTGGAGAGAAGTTGGGTTGAAGATTGTGGACTTTGTGACTGTTTCTCCACTCACAAAGAGCTTACTGAAAAAATACCCAAGGCTAATGTCTATAATCCGTTGAACTTACAGGTAAGTTCACCAAGTAACATTTTGCCCCATTCATTTTATTAAGGATGTATGACTATGGAAGTATCAAAGGACTTGTCTTTGGCCTTTAACTCTCATGTATTATTCTTACTCATTAGGTTCGTAATGGTCACATTATTTTTTAATCCAAGGAAATGATATATCCATCTTCATATGTCAACTCCTACAATACTAAGTTTCATGAATGATATGTAATTGTATATCAAAATAAAATTTATTTTAGTTGATTACATTAAGAAAAAATAGAGGATGAAACTCATATTATCGAACATTAACTGGAGTGCCAAACATAGGGCTTATTGTTGAAGAAAATACTACTTATCAATATTATGGAAGTGTACCCTAATATAGTTTGTTAGATGAACATTCTAACATTTGGCAAAAAAAATTGAAGATTATAGAAAGTCATGCATGCTTCAAATGGGCGACAGAAAGATAGTTCAATATATGCTTCACTAGTATTGAACTGGATATTGTATATATTCTCACCACATAGCAGTATGATTTATAAATTAATATCTTACTGGTGTGATATTTCAAATCTTGGATCCTCTTTAAAATATATGACTTATAACTCTCAACTTCACAATATATGGAGGATCTCATAGTAGATTTCACAATTGGTGTTGCACCAGCATGTTACATAAAACTAGCAACTTTTTCTACAAATATAGTAAAATGTGGAAGAAGAATCAGAACAAAGATTTTGATACACACTTCTGAAATATTTTATAGTATATAAACTCAATTAACTACACATGCTTAGTGTTTTATCATTTTGTACATTACATTTCCAGATCAAGGACCTTTCTAGAACTAAATAAATAAACTTAGAGGTTTTTCTGATGTATTCTCTCTCAGATCAGGGATATAGTTTTATTTCTATGCAATATAAATTTGTATTAAAAATCCTTGAACCAGCTATATTTTTATAGGTTGGTTCATGATGCAGAACTATATTATTATACAAGTGACTTAAGTGGAATACACTAACTTTTTGGATTGTCTCTTTCTCAAGAAATGACAAGAATTCGAGTCGGATGTAACTAGAACCACAATATGTAGAGCCTTATATCATGTTACAGAAACCCAAGAATGCATGGTACCAACAATATGTATATAGGAGGAAACCTATCTAAACTAAAAGAAATCATGGGCTGACAACGAACCCAAGGAGCTTCCACTAGGATTTTATCACATCATTGACTCAATAAGTATGCTTATTTATAAAGGTTTTATTAGTTTAACAATCTTGATACCTTCTGCAGAAAAATTAATGAACTGTAGCAGATGAAGAGTACTCAATTTAAAGCCAGTTAATATCATTTGTAGTGTTATCACTTCCCAGCAAGAATCATTATTGTTACACTTACTAGATACAATGTACTAACCACATAAACCACATAAGAGATAAGCTTAGGATGATTTAGTTGCTTCAATAGAAAATCTCATGTCTAAGGTAAAATAGGATCTTTTCATCAGAATCTCTATTATAGATCTTTTGTGTTGCTTGTTGGCATCTTTGGCATGTCCAACACTATCCTTGTCATAATTCTGGGGAACACTAACAGATGAAGGTTCTTTTCTAGTATCATGTTGATTCAAAGTTGAAAATAAATTGAAATAACCATTGCACATTTTCACAAAGAGAGATGCTTCTTTTAGCTAGCCAATAAAACTAGCAAACTTATCTGCAAAAACATCCCGTGAAAGGTTCAAGTAAGATCCATTTTGAATTGAGTTTCTTACTATTCCTTATTTTCTTGCCATCTTAATGTAGCAACAACTTGAAAGGCTATGCTACTGACATCATGACATCGTTATGATTTTGTCCAATAAAGACACAAAATAGAAATGTTCTCGCTTACTTTTTATTTTTGCCTTGGTTCAATCATGCCTATGTGTTTGTGTCAGACATTCTTAAGGAACAACCACTTCTCAGAAATGGTCCAAAAGGTTTTAGACATGACCGTGCATGTACACATTAACTTTTTCTTGTAGCTCATGTATAATTCTATATGACTAGTTAAATAATTCCAACCATACAAATATACATACATACATACATGACTCACATGCTCGCATATGAACATATTTCAAATCTTCTTACATATACATATCCATGTATTTGTTAATGTGATCATGGCATGTATTTTAGTAAATTGTCCGTGTCAAGAAATGTGTCCATGTTTCCTTGAATGCGGAAGTTATAGATAAATAGTTCATGATAGGATAATCCATCTACATGTCCATTTTCTTTGATACATGAGTATGTTCTTTTGAAGGTTTAACTCAGCAGCCTTGAGAGGAATATCATAAGAAGGGAAACATTTATTATTCATGAATGGTTTGTTAAGATATGTACCTAACCTCCTCCATCCTCAGTTAAGAAGTTCTGTCGTTATCATGTACATCATACAGTATAAGGGTTGACAATGCTAATGGTTAATGATTTATATTCATTTAGGTAAGGAGAAATTATGCAATTCTTGATACTATTAACTATTCTTGAAAGGGTTGCTAGTGATACATAACTCATATTAAGAGTGCTCAAAGCATAAAGAGTCTAGTTTTTTATCTCCAACATGAAAACTTGCATGGTTACTTGGTAAACATTACACAACCAAATCAACTAGCATACTCTTCAATTTTGATTAATTTTGGTTACATTTCTTCAGACTGAATACCTTCAGGCATACACAACATAATAATTTTACGTGTACACATCAAAAATTATGTAAGGTAAGGGATATAGGTTTTCTACAATCATATACATTACTAAAAACTAACATTACGTCCCCACTTTTTAAAGCATAAAATGCAACATTTTAGCCCTTTTGCAAACAATGTGAGGTTTCTTTCAGGGGATGTTATAGGTCAGACGATTAGTATTCTTTGATAAATGGTGTGTCACAAACTGAGATTGTAGTACACTAGGATAAATGTAAGCAATTTATGATCTTAAAACATTAGGAATATAGCAATACAATGTAGAACAGTGGGATAGTGCATTTTATAGTTTACCGACATTTTCTTTTAGGTATTTTGTGGGTTGAGATTATTATTGTGTAGATACAATATTGATATAATAACTAACAAGAAATCAAAACAACTTAAGAGTGACCATATTTACCTATTTCCAAAAAAAAAACTAAAGAAAGAAGAAGGTACTAGAAATGTGAAGGTTCAAATCCCTACACAAGGGATGATTGTTACCAACATTTTGGGGTACTAGAAAGGTTGTTCTTTCACTTACAAAATGTTAGTGTGGTTTTATTCATAAAACTTGCTTCATTAGTAGATGGGCTAGAATATATATTTTCAAAGGATGACTACCAACCTTATAGGGAATATATGACATAATAGTGACATTGTTATGCTTTTCTAAAGGTATGGGGCATACCTATTACCTGAAGTGGCCTTAGAAAAAAAATAATATAACCATTGGGTGTGTTTCTCCTATTTTTGTCCATTTTTTCAATGGTCACCCATTGGAATTTTTGTCTCTACAATCTTTTCAACCCCTTCCTCATTATCATCAGAATAGAGACAAGAACAGATATTATGATTGCGTCTCCATGACCATCAGTCGTGTTGAGTGACAAGTCCCATCCACCGTCTGAGGGAGACAAGATATATCTCATCCACACCAATGTTGATTAATAGACCTCCTCACCTCCATCAACTCTATCGTACCACTGCCTATAGCAAACAATTGTGTCCCCATGTTCCCTAGGTCATAAAAGAACAGGAAAAGAAACATATCTTTCCCCTTGGACTACAACTACTAGCTCATCTCTCCACAAAAATGTGAATGTATTGTATTTCTTATGTTTTGATGTTGACATCATCGTCTCTATATTTGTAGGACATACTCAAGAATCTTATTCAATGGTTCATCTATCTATATAAAAGTGATAATATTGAGTTTTAAAATTAACAGAAGAGGTGTTTTGTGATTGTACGTAGCACGATGTGAAACACAAGGAGAAGAAAGATAAATTGTATATATAGTTTGGATGTGAGTGCCCACTCTGATCATTTCACTAGGTTTTTAAATGTCAAAATCAATATATGTTATATTGATAAGCACATGAACAATACTTGTACCACATCATGAATAAAATAGGCTTGACACATTCATGTTTCCAATATGTCTCTTCTTTCATAACTTTGCCATGGTTTTCATCAATGTATATCTCTTAACATTTTCATCCATTTTGCCTAAAAAATCAGAATGTATAAGACAATGTTTAGGCCTCAATCTTTAGGTGAATGATGGATGTTTTCTTCCTTTGTAGAGAAAGATTTTATGTTGTTGGTTTCTCTTCTGACAGAGCTTGGAGTTTTTAGCCTTTTGATGCTTGTGTTCTGTGAAACGATATGCTTGCTTATCCTTTTTCTTGATGAAGTTCTCTTTTTTTTTGGAGTGTCCCTTTTCTGGATTGGGGATTCTAGGGGGGAATCATCATAAGAGTTCTTTTAATTTCCTAGTTCATCAAAACACTTGCAAACATTCTTAGATTAGTAGTTACTGGGGTTATATATTGATGCAAAAAATTGAGATATCTAGTATTTGATTTGTCTTAAATAAACATCATAGATGGTTTGCATTGTCTTCTTCTTCCATCCACAAACCATCAACAATTTGTAGCTTATTGGTATCATTGTATCCCTCATCTGGATTGGGGATTCTAGAGAGGGCATCATCATAAGAGTTTTCAGAATATCTTGCTTCATTAGAACACTAGTCAACCTTCTTAGATCAGTAGTCACATGGGTAATAGATTTTTCCACAAACTTGAGATCCCTAGTATTTGATTTGTATATAGTAAACATCAAGTACAAGGACATAAATAAGACACTTTACATTGTATTCTTCTTCCATCCACAAACCCTAAGAAATTTTTATCTTAAAGGTAATATTGTGTCTCCTTGCTTAAGGAATGGACTGGATGAAATCTGTATCCCCATCATGGTCCCTGTAACAGTGAGCATTTTATATGTAATCATAAATTATTGCTCTTCCTCTTTCTACCATATTTTTCCCAACCTCCTACACCCACTCTTTCTACTACTATTTCTATTATGCCACACCTCCTCTTATCCTCCACCCCCTCTTCTTTGTTTTCCTCCTCTAGTGAGTACCTGAACTAATATTTAGAAAACCTTGGGGAATAACTAAACTAAGACAAAATTGCACTTCTTTTATCCTTAAAGATAGACACCAATGGTTTGATTATATATAAACACAATTGTACTTCTAGTATCCTTAAGGGGAGATTCACTTTTTATATATAGTACAAAATACTAAGAATAATTGAGTGTACTCTATAGAACCAACTAACCTCTTAATGAGGCCTAATAAGAAGGAAATCATGGTGCACATATTAGAGGGAATTCCATGTTTCATCGACAGGAATATGGAGACTTTAATAGTTACATAGACGGCTCCTCCTTGGAGGGGCATGTAAAGCACCATTTCAACACTTTTTGAGAACTAAACATTGAATGCCTAAATTAATTCATTTTCTAATGTTGAAATATAGTCAATTGTGTGTTGCCCCTCCACTAATTCTATGCAATATTATATGAATGCAACCACTATTGTTTTGGATTTGTGTTACAATGCAACTATTATGGACTAATATATGCAATTCTAACAAGCTGAATGGGCTTAACATGTCTATTTATAGAGTTTTTGTCATTGCTATAGGTGCTGAAATGGAGGTAAATCTATCTTGTTATTAGAACCTAAAATGGAAAACTCATGAAACTTTTTCTCACCATGAACATCCCTGATGTATGGGTGAGCATCCTAGAAAACAGAGGCTGCTGGAGAGATCTTTATGCTCCTGAAGTTTAAAAAAGAGCATTGTGGTAAATAGAGGTTGTTATGTGTGTATTCATTTTCTTGAAGAAGGTTATCAGCTATGAATTCTATATTACAATGTAGGGAAATCGAGGTGACACATAAGTAGAAGAAATAAAAAAAATAAAGTTTGATTCACCATAACAACAAGATTGACAACAATGTATCTAGGAAGGAAAGATTGCAAGGTTATACCTGGTACTGGAGCAAGCCCAGTGACATTACCTTTGGAATAGCACCTTGCTTCTTCTTTAGGCAGCATCTCACTCCTTCTTCAGTAGCAACACTTGAATAGTCATCTCCATTGGCATCCTGAAGAATCACTACAGATAGTGGTTGACAGTGCCCTCCTAGAAGTACACAATGGCCTCCCACCTCTAGAGAAGTCTATGTGGACAACTGGGAACTCCACATTGCGCTACCAGAGCCAATAGGAAGGAGTTGTCCCTTTCGAATGTCAACCTACTAGAATTGATCCACTCTCCCATAATTCTCTCTCCCTTGCTATCCCTCTCTTTATCAAATAGGACTTGATTAGACTCTCTATTAGTTACCACAACCAGAGAGGACAATGATTGTTAGAGAAATTGTTGTGTTCTGAGAAGCCCCCTATACCCCTCTATTTGTAGGAGAGGCTAGGGTTAGGGTTCACAATATATGTAGGGATCGAAAGGGTCAAATTCATAAATTTTCTAGAGCTTGTGAATGACAAACCGGTCGGTTCTCATACCCAATCGGTCGGTTCATGTGCAAATTGGTCGGTTCATGTCATGAAACGGTCAGTACGTGTAGTTTCTTATTCTAACACATTACTTTTCAATGTATGATTAATGCATAACATGACATCAACACCAATCCTTGATCTAATCAAATTGACCATTAAACTAGGCAGTTCATCCCACGAACAAATTGGTTGGGACCTATGAACCGATCGTCTCCCACTCTGGCTCATCCATTTATTAGCCTATGTTGATTCTAATTGATCTGATGCTCCAACTGATTGGTTCAACACTTGAACCCATCAGTTTAGACTCCAGTCAATAAATTTTGAGCCTTAGTTGTTTAATTGAATACATTATCACCTTTAGTAATCAATCCAAACATCATTCATGAATATACTCCTTTAATCCAAGTGTATCCTATGTGTGTGACCATATAGGTCTAAAATTACGCTAGTAGTGAATGTCCATAACCAACTTATGACATCACAAGAAATGAGTGGCATCTAGAGGCACAACATTGCTATCCAAGTAAATCAAAAAGTTGGAGAACAACTTCAACCTACAGTCTATGATTAGTATTACCATGATCGTATAGTTCATTTGTCTCTAATATCCATATTGAACTCGAGGCATGGAATCGTCATATTCTCAACTTTGAATCCATGTTCCTTGAACTAGAGCATACTATATGAGATCCACGTGACCTCACATATCACATATTAAGTCACATGAGTATGGCCATACATTCCTCAATTTCCCTTTTCAAGAGGCCATGGATATCAATATCATGTAGGAGGGACAAATTCCATCTATATCACTCACATTCTATCCCCATGTGATACAGTGCACTCGAGCACCACCTTAATGGCAACCCTTATTCAGGATCATGGTGTATGATGTCAAAGTACATGAATGACATGTGATGAATGTAGTGACTTCAGGTCTAAGAACCACAATCACCACTATCACTATGAGAGATGATTCTGACTACCGTTCCATGGTCTCCATGTATCACTCTCATGGTGGGTCTGTATGGTACACTGTTCTCTAACATGTACATGTGTGCTTGACTTAATGTCACGTATCATGACTAATGAGACATTGTCATCAGTCAACACACACTCTAGTCGTATGTATTATTGTTGTCTATTTTTCTTCCATGCTAATATCTGACTAGGCACATAACAAAAATGCATATACTCTTAACAACCATATGATATCATTGTTTAAGTCACGTACTTTGAAGACACGTGTCGTCAAGTCACATCATTTTTTAGACATCTATTATATATGTGTCATCATCTCATGATTGAGACAAACATAATAGATGGAACAACCTTTTATCGTTATCAAATCAGGTATCTAATGCCACATTCCAATCATCATATGATTGGCTATCTGGGCATACATACCAACAGACTCCCACTTGCACTTAGAGACAATTACCCAATAATCTTATTCCAAGTGATCATAACATGTCCATCATGTTTCTGCTATGCAAGCCCTTTTATAGGGGTTTAGCATTGTTTGCTTCAATTTGGTATCTTACAAGTTTCAGATCTCTTTGTTGATCAACCTTTCATATGAGATGGAAGTTCCATAGTATTCTATCTGAGATACCCACCCTATCTAGTAGCTCCATTATTTTCATAGTATTTCTACTGTGTCATCAATGGTTGGAACCTCCCATAATTTCATCTCTATGAACTTCCTGATCCATAAAATATCCGTTGTTGGTCTCATAACATAGAGATACTTGGCTTCTATTGTAGATTTAAACAACTAACATTAACTCAGAACTATTTCTAGCTTACACTTCTTGTTTAAGGTCAAATAGGAATTAAGATTGTGATAATTAATTTGTTAGTTTGGAAGCTTGCATTGGTGTAACCCTTTACACCCAACTCTTCCTTACTACCACTAGCACATAACCGACCTTTAGTGTCAGTTATTTAAGGCCTTTAGTGTCGGTTTCTAAGCGACACCTATGTGGGCGACGCTAAAAGCCCAGCCGTTACACGTCGGTTCAAAAACCGACACCAAAACCCTTCGCGTGCCACCGAAAATGCGCCAGCAGGGCACTATAGGCGTCGGTTATTAGATAAGCAATCGACACCATATACCTTCACACCACAGAAGGGCGCCATCTTGGGCACTATCAGCGTCAGTTATTAGATAAGAAATTGACGTCATATAACTCCCAACATGGCCGTACTGGCCAGCACAACTGTGGTGTATGGTCTACTGCCACGGCCGTGCACTCCCAACATGGCTGAGTTGGCCAGCACGGCTGTGGTGTCTGGTCCGCTGGCCAGCACGGCCGTGTTGTTAAGGAAATAGACATCGGTTACTGTTAGAAACCGACACTGTAACGATGTGGCGTCAGTTTTATACAAATAACTGACGCCTATTTTTTTTCTGTCAGTATGCAGACCTGCTGTATGGCTGGTCGCAGGATGAGAAACCTACAGTTCAGTTATGAACTACATGTTTTACGACATCCATTGATATCAGCCAACAACAAGCCACAAACCTGCAAAATTAACAACAAAACTATTCACACATTTAGCAATGCAACCTGCAGTTCCATTTTATTTTCACACATTTAGAAACATTCATGTAGCTAGAAATCTGTAGTTCCATTCATTTTCACATTCACACATGTAGAAACATTCATATAGAAACCAACAATTTCATTCATTTTCACTCAGACACATGTAGAAACATACAGACATGTAGAAACATTCACACATATATTATAATTCAGAAATTCATTTACAAAATATCATTCTTTAGTCATTATTCGCTATCAACATCCCAATTATATCTTAAAACCCCGACTATTTCTATGGTTGTTGCCCATTCTTCTCTTACTTCATTTAGTTCTTCTGTCGTATAGGGAGCATGTACATCTGGTAAGGCCGTTCCTGTAGTGTGGTCAGTTTTAAACACCTATAAAGAGAAATGATGTATATATATAATTAATGAGCTATAAATAAGATTGATATATTTCATATTATCTAATGAGACTATATAATACCTCAGTAATACAATCGATGTCCATTGCGGCATATTTGATAATCATGTGCATAAATTGCATCACATAGTATCCACATGCCCATCCGTTGTCTTGTGTAGCACACTATAAATTCAAACATACAAAATATTAAAAAATACAACTAATTAAGCATTGTTCACATAAATAATATATACATATATTGCAGTTGGGAACTTACTTTCATGTTCTTCAAAATTATTGGCTGGTTCTTTTTCGTGGGGACCTTTCTTCCAGCCTTTTTGAACTCATCAAAACCCCTACATGTTAATGTAACACAGTACATTGCATAATTAAATAGTAATGTAATAACATATGTTAACAGATATGAAAATGAAATATTTCTCACCATAATAATGCCATTTTCATTATGTGTCCATATTTTGTATTCAATTTACTCCCCTTAGGATCTAGATAATAGACAGTGAACGTCTCGGGGACAATAACCAATAACTCCCAATGCATACCACTAGAGGTAAACAAGTTAAAAATTAATAACTCAAAATCCACAATAAAAATATAATTTTCTTAAGTCCAAATTATAATAAGCAAAGTAAACTTACTCTACATTGAATGGAGCCATTATCACCGTCTTCTTATTTTGAGAAAAAATTGTAAAAGCCTCACAGCAGTATTGTTGAACTGATGGAGGGTCTTTAGCTACTAGACTAATCAAAGATGGAATCAAAATCCTACATGTTCAAATGCAAAATCTACACATATCTTATCTAAGTAGCTGCAAAATATGTATTAATTACGCATGCATTAATAAATAAGAAACTAGATCACCAGATCCTACACAAGCTATATGGATGTATAAAGAAGATTTCACCTTATCCATAGCTCTATCACAGATGTATTTAGCCAATCATATCGAAACAACTCCAAAATATCTTGTATAAATAGTTTGCTTTCGTATGATTGACCTGCAACATCTGAATCTATAGAAACAGTTATAGGGCAATTTATATCATGTTCGCCTAACCATATTGCCATACCCCTACAGTTTGGACCTAACGGGATAGGTAGTTCCTTTGGAACCCAACTGGGTAATGTAGGAGGTGGAAGTGGAGGCCTAGATGTTGTGGGTGTCTTCTTTTTAACCTGTATATATATATATATATATATAATTTCATATCAACTGACATCATATACACACACTAACAATTTAACGTGATGTAAATTTACCATACAGTTTCAGTAAAGAGGACATCCAATTTTAGCCACAATATCACTCCGCCTTCTGCCTCACCAAGCGTTTCACAATCTGGGTGGGCATATGGCAATGGAAGATCCATCCACTTGGGGAATATATGTACCGGGCTCACACGAATCCAACAAGCTGGTAATGGAGACCCGTGAAACATTTCCCCTGGTAGGGATGGGTAAGCCGACGCCTCTGCAATGACATATTCATTAACTTTTAGACGGCATGGCTTCAACCCCTACAAATTTTTGTGTAAAGAATGTTATATACATATATACATATCATATTTTTTTGAAACGACTATAATTTCATATATACATATCATCTTGAAAACATATCATCTTGAATTAAAAAACTAGTTACTATGTCATAAAAATATTTACAGCGGATTTGCTAGGTGGTGGGTCTACAGGATTACTCCCAACCTCTATAGTAGGAGTAGAGCCTGCAGTAGGAGACACCATAGGTACTGTCTGGTAAGTGGCAGTCTGAGATGCCTGCCACTTTTTCATTGCTTCTTCGAGTTTCCTATCAAATAGCTTATCTACCTATACATGGATAAAAGAAACGTCAAATTCTAATTATTGAATTCTCTTTTACAGTAACATCTACAAGGAAAAAATATGTTACCTCTTCTTGTGAAAGTCCCACTTTTGGGACATGTTTGCGCTGGGATGGCCCAAAAAAAGCTTTGATGCCCACACCAGCACCTGCATCCCTAACACGTCCAGGATGCTCTGGGTTACCCAGAGCAACTGTCAATTCATCCCTTGTGCCCTCAAGGATGAACTTGCCTTGTTTCCTCAGCTCGTGCAGCTTCCGCTAATCGCCAAAACAAAAATTTGTAATTAAGTAAACACCACAAATAATCAATATTTGAACGATTGTTGTAAGAGTTGTATTTTACCATTTTTGCTGCCACCTCAGCAGTTGCGGGCTTCCTTATTTCTCCCTTCTTATTTTTCCTCCCAGCTATCCAGACATCATGGCGAGGTAGAGGTGTGCTACCTATAGTGGAGGTGTAACACCCCTCCCTAGGGTTACATACATAACCAGCGGAAGCACAGCCTAATCCCCAACATTATCCATAATGTGGGGTACTTGGCATTTCAGGGAGGGATTATCACAACTATGATATTCATTGCACAAAATAGAGTTTAAATAAACCATCACAGGATCAAGATTTCAATTTCTCATTCTCAAACCTTAACAAAGTTTGCATGTGCATACATACAGTAAAAGGAAAAAAGGATCTATAAACTGGGTATGGTTGACACCCCACCAAAGCTCTTCTCCTTGTAGGTCCTTGAGCTAGGGTTTCCTCCTTAGATGGACTTCCCTCCTTATCTAGCTTCCAACCTGTGGGCATCATGCCCCCAGCCATGCATCAAACAAATGGTAAGTGGATTGAACATGTTATAATTGAAGAAAACTTGAAAACTGAAAATAAGCATTAGCATTAAACATTGAACATTGAAAAGACATGCATTTTCTTTTAGATCAATTTCTTTTATCTTAACCTATATAAGTAACCTCGAGTTGCACAAATGTGCCTCTTCTCTTATGCACTGAAGTGCCTCTTAGGCTGCACCGAAGTGCCTCTTCTCTTATGCACCGAAGTGCCTCTTCTCTTATGAGGTACTTATATAAGCTTCATTTTATCATTCTCTTTCTCTTAATGCTCTTATTTTTACTTTAAACTTTATTGGTAATGTTTATCACTAAAGTTCATGAAGGTGATAGCATACCTCATAAGCAACTCAAACTACATTAATCTTACTGACTTTAACAATTGGAAACAGTAAATAACCTAAACATGGCATTCATTGAAATTTATACATGCATAATAATTCAAAACAAGATAATTATATGTTCAATTGTATGGACCACTTACCTTTTCACTTGGAGAGTATCTTCTCTCTCTTCCTAGGTAGAGTAAAACCCTAACCATGTCCTGGGTCAGAGAAACCCTAATTATCCTATTTACAACATGTTTCATATTATTATACGTTTTATTGACCAAATTAAACCCTAATATCCATTTCTCATAAAACCAAGGTTTGGCGATTTAAAATCAGACTATGAAAACTACATATTCGGATTCCTCTTGAAATATCCTTTCCAAAACATATTTTTTCTCATTTTTCTGAGCATCGAGCGATTTATTATGAATTAATGAAAATAGACCAATTAGAAATTAGAAATATGCCACATGGGCCAATGAGAGCCCGCCACATAGGCACGGTCTCGCCCAGGTGGATTAGCGATCAAATGATAGAAACAATTTGAAAAGCCAAAATTACCCCTGTGAGTATCACAATGAATTAACCTTGTGCGGGGGGTACTTTGGTCATTCAATGACCAAGCATCTTCCACCCCCGCCCCCTTAGACATGGCGTCAAGCGCCTGGACAGGAGATGGAACCTCCGATCATAGACCAAGGAGGGCACACTCTTACAGAAACCATAGGCACTGGGCGAATCCCTCGTCTCAAGGTGAATCCATTGAGCCCGATCCCAAACTCAGGCGAGCGTTGGAGCTCCATAGGAAGGTCGCCAGAAATCACTGCCTCCATGGCCAAAACTCGAGATAACAAACACAGGGGGTCGATCGATAAACTGGGGATTCAAATGAAAACTGTGAGGTCATGATGAAGACTAAGAGGTCAGTTCTGAGGAGTAAAACGGTCGTAGAAGACACCTGCAAATACCAGGAACAGGCGGAACATGGGAAGCATGCTCGAGTCTACCCGCGATGAGTCCAGAGCACGTCATCACCAAATGAAGCCACACCAAGCTCCATCTGAGTCTATTGGACTCGCCCAAGGTCTTGCCCAGTCTAGAGGTCTACTGGGGTAGCATGGCACAGAACGCCGACGGAAGCCATGGATCTGTTTATAGGGTGCGAGCATTGCGGCGACTACAGAACAAATCGGAAAAGCATAAATAAAGGGAAGGTCCTAAGGATGCTCACCGCACGCGTGATTGAACCGCAGTAGACGGAGGAGGTCAGGCAAAGCCGAGGTCGCCGGAGATGACAACTCGAGTAGGTCGGGGAACCTCGGGAATCTAGGGATGAAATTGAGGGTGGAGGAGGTAACTACGGTGGCTGGCGGTGCTTTTGGGTCCTAGAAAGAGCAACAACGAGGGCGATGGTGGCGGCTGCGAAAAAATGGCAGAGAGGAGGAGAGGCGCCCTAAAGGGCATTCCCTATATACTCCACGAGAGAGAGATTTCTAGGGTTCAGAAGATGTGTGGGAGAGAGACGAAGCCAGAGCCACAAAAATCTCACGAAATCGATAACTGAAGAGGGAGAAATCAATCGATGAATAAAATAGGTTGTAGGCGTCTCTATTGCCTAAACGAGCGGGAGGTAGGGGATGAGCCAGATACCCTCCGATCAAAATCGAACGGCTGAAAAAGGACGCGTGTGAAAATAAAAGAAAGGGAAGGCGTGACAAGGGAATAAATCCCGGAATCATAGGGAAAACGAGTGCATTGAATGACAATCAAATCAAATTATATTCAAACCTTTCCTAATTTAATTGGAGGGTCAAACAAGCTCTAAATGAGTCCAAATTTGGACCATTGACTAATTAAAGGGTCTAGAATATTCCTAGCCAATTAGATTTAGGTTTTCTCAACGTTTGGTCCACATTTTCTATTTTTGTTCCTTATCTTAATTTAAGTGTGCAAACTAATTAAATAATTAATATAAAGGTTTCCTTGGTGAGTTCTTGCTCCAAATTACGAGATAAACAATATTTTCCTCTTTCAAAATCGCTCCACACCTCTTTATTGCCTTCTTGTGTACTTTATTTGGAGGAGAGAGAGAAAATGAACATTAGAGGTTTTATTTTGAGATATATAAAAAGGAAAGGCATGTTGTTGTCTAAGTGGTTTAAATTTCGAATTTCTTTATTCTTCCTCTTTCTCTTTCTCTTTCTCTTTCTCTTTCTCTTCCATTACTTTTAGATTTATAAAAGAAAAGGGGAAGACATATTATAATTATTACACCTATTTGCAATACATTAATATAAGAGAAACTTATTTAGAGCCCTTTCTTATTTCTCTTTGCATTAAAATCCTAGAAATAAAACTAATTTGGAAAAATTGCATTAAGGCTCTAAACAAAATATTATTTAAAGAAAACTACATAAAATGTTTAATTTTACTCTTAAAATTTAGGGATGTTACATTACTACCCACCTTAATAAAATTTCATCCTCGAAATTTTCTAGGGTACTACCCACCTTAAGGTTTACCTAACCTTTTCATTCATTGACAAATTACTTTTGAAAGTTCAATTATGCTCAATATTTTGCATTGAATATATTTATATTTATATATATATATATATATATATATATATATATATATATATATATATATATATATATATATATATGACATTCATGTGACATGGATTAAATTTTATTTTGTTCTTCCTCTCAACCGATGCTTAGGCTTTATTTAACCAACCCATAATCATATTTGAGGCATTTGACTCAACCTTGTCATGACTACCCATCACTAGGTGCAGATGCCTATCTAATCTTAGGTCATTTAGGTAACTCCTACATTCCTAGATATGTGGTGATCAGACACATACCCAAAGATGTGGGATCTTACTATGCTACCTCTCACTCGCCTACTAATGCACATGTCCCATACCACATGCACCAGTAAGAAAGGAGAAATGCAAGATAGGTCTTATGCTCATGACGTTCCTCTTTAAGTCTCAGTTGGGTGGTCATAACCAATGAGAGTGGAGAGGTTATATCATTAGCTAGGTTTAGGTAGACACTAGATAACCATCTATCATTATCACTTCTATTCCTCTTTTAGTCATTCTAGGGCGTGACATATTTTCTTGGGAATCTATTACTAAATCCTAATTTTACACCTTCACTCCATCCATGTCTACCTTTCCGTTGTCACCTTTCTTCTTAGGAGCCATCACTGTGAAAAAGTCACAAACTACATGAGATCACGAGAAAAGCCTGGTGGCCAACCATATTTTGGCTCTGATACCATTATTGTAACACCCCTCCCTAGGGTTACATACATAACCAGCAGAAGCACAACCTAATCCCCAACATTATCCATAATGTTGGGTACTTGGCATTTCAGGGAGGGATTATGACAACCATGATATTCATGGCACAAAATAGAGTTTAAATAAACCATCACAGGATCAATATTACAATTTCTCATTCTCAAACCTTAACAAAGTTTGCATGTGCATACATATAGTAAAAGGAAAAAAGGATCTATAAACTGGGTATGGTTGGCACCCCACCAAATCTCTTCTCCTTGTAGGTCCTTGAGCTAGGGTTTCCTCCTTAGATGGACTTCCCTCCTTAGCTAGCTTCCAACCTGTGGGCATCACGCCCCCAGCCATGCATCAAACAAATGGTAAGTGGATTGAACATGTTATAATATAAGAAAACTTGAAAACTGAAAATAAGCATTAACATTAAACATTGAACATTGAAAAGACATGCATTTTCTTTTAGATCAATTTCTTTTATCTTAACCTATATAAGTAACCTCGGGTTGCACAAATGTGCCTCTTCTCTTATGCACCGAAGTGCCTCTTAGGTTGCACCGAAGTGCCTCTGCTCTTATGCACTGAAGTGCCTCTTCTCTTATGAGGCACTTATATAAGCGTCATTTTATCATTCTCTTTCTCTTAATGATCTTATTTTTACTTTAAACTTTATTGGTAACGGTTATCACTAAAGTTCATGAAGGTTATAGCATACCTCATAAGCAACTCAAACTACATTAATCTTACTGACTTTAACAATTGGAAATAGGAAATAACCTAAACATGGCATTCATTGAAATTCATACATGCATAATAATTCAAAACAAGATAATTATATGTTCAATTGCATGGACCACTTACCTTTTCACTTGGAGAGTATCTTCTCTCTCTTCCTAGGTTGAGTAAAACCCTAACCACATCTTGGGTCAGAGAAACCCTAATTATCCTGTTTACAACATGTTTCATATTATTATACATTTTATTCACCAAATTAAACCCTAATATCCATTTCTCATAAAACCAAGGTTTGGCGATTTAAAATCAGAATATGAAAACTACATATTCGGATTCCTCTTGAAAAATCCTTTCCAAAACATATTTTTTCTCATTTTTCTGAGCATCGAGCGATTTATTATGAATTAATGAAAATAGACCAATCAGAAATTAGAAATATGCCACATGGGCCAATGAGAGCCCGCCACATAGGCGCGGTCTCGCCCAGGTGGATTAGCGGTCAAAGGATAGAAACAACGTGAAAAACCAAAATTACCCCTGTGAGTATCACAACGAATTAACCTTGCGCGCGGGGTACTTTGGTCATTCAATGACCAAGCATCTTCCACCCCCGCCCCCTTAGACATGGCGTCGAGCGCCTGGATAGGAGATGGAACCTCCGATCATAGACCAAGGAGGGTGCGCTCTTGCAGAAACCAGAGGCACTGGGCGAATCCCTCGTCTCAAGGCGAATCCATTGAGCCCGATCCCAAACTCAGGCGAGCGTTCGAGCTCCATAGGAAGGTCGCCGGAAATCACTGCCTCTACGACCAAAACTCGAGATAACAAACACAGGGGGTCGATCGATAAACTGGGGATTCAAATGAAAACCGTGAGGTCATGATGAAGACTAAGAGGTCAGTTCTGAGGAGTAAAACGGTCGTAGAAGACACCTAAAAATACCAAGAACAGGTGGAACAGGGGAAGCATGCTCGAGTCTACCCGCGATGAGTCCAGAGCACGTCATCGCCAACTGAAGCCAGACCAAGCTCCATCTGAGTCTATTGGACACGCCCAAGGTCTCGCCCAGTCTAGAGGTCTACCGGGGCAACATGGAACAGAATGCCGGCGGAAGCCATGGATCTGTTTATAGGGTGCGAGCATTGGGGCTACTACAGAACAAATCGGAAAAGCAGAAATAAAGGGAAGGTCCTAAGGATGCTCATTGGACGCGTGATTGAACTGCGGTGGACAGAGGAGGTCGGGCGAAGCCGAGGTCGTCGGAGATGACAACTCGAGTAGGTCGGGGAACATCGGGAATCTAGGGATGAAATTGAGGGTGGAGGAGGTAACTACGGTGGCTGGCGGTGCTTTTGGGTCCTAGAAAGAGCAACGACGAGGGCGATGGTGGCGGCTGCGGAAAAATGGCAGAGAGGAGGAGCAACGCCCTAAAGGGCATTCCCTATATACTCCACAAGAGAGAGATTTCTAGGGTTCAGAATATGCGTGGGAGAGAGACGAAGCGAGAGCCGCAAAAATCTCATGAAATCGATAACTGAAGAGGGAGAAATCAATCGATGAATAAAATAGGTTGTAGGCGTCTCTGTTGCCTAAATGAGCGGGAGGTAGGGGATGAGCCAGATACCCTCCGATCAAAATCAAACAGCTGAAAAAGGACACACATGAAAATAAAAGAAAGGGAAGGCGTGACAAAGGAATAAATCCCGGAATCATAGGGAAAACGATTGCATTGAATGACAATCAAATCAAATTATATTCAAACCTTTCCTAATTTAATTGGAGGGTCAAACAAGCTCTAAATGAGTCCAAATTTGGACCATTGACTAATAAAACGATCTAGAATATTCCTAGCCAATTAGATTTAGGTTTTCTCAACATTTGGTCCACATTTTCTATTTTTGTTCCTTATCTTAATTTAAGTGTACAAACTAATTAAATAATTAATATAAAGGTTTCCTTGGTGAGTTCTTGCTCCAAATTATGAGATAAGCAATATTTTCCTCTTTCAAAATCGCTCCACACCTCTTTATTGCCTTCTTGTGTACTTTATTTGGAGGAGAGAGAGAAAATGAACATTAGAGGTTTTATTTTGAAATATATAAAAAGGAAAGGCATACTTGTTGTCCAAGTGGTTTAAATTTCGAATTTCTTTATTCTTCCTCTTTCTCTTTCTCTTTCTCTTTCTCTTTCTCTTCCATTACTTTTAGATTTATAAAAGAAAAGGGGAAGACATATTATCATTATTACACCTATTTGCAACACATTAATATAAGAGAAACTTATTTGGAGCCCTTTCTTATTTCTCTTTGCATTAAAATCCTAGAAATAAAACTAATTTGGACAAATTGCATTAAGGCTCTTAACAAAAGATTATTTATAGAAACTACATAAAATGTTTTATTTTAATCTTAAAATTTAGGGATGTTACAGGAGGACTCCTGAGTAGCAGTAGACTGAGCAGTAGCCTCAGACTGTAGTCTTTGGCGAATGCCTGCATACCCCTTTGGACCCATTGTGTGGTCATGCACATTCAGTGCATGCCTTGATCTTTGTGCCTCACTGAGGGCCTAGTTAGTATGCACATTAATGATTTGGTTAGTAACAATAAATGTTAATCTTGAATAGGTGAATACAACATATATTAATGAGATTGGGATTGACGCCTAATACCTTGAATTCATCAGTTTGTCTTGAAGCAACAAACAGGTCCCATTCTTCTTTGTCCAGGAAGTTCCACTGTTCAGTGGTTGTCTTCTTCCTCTTATCAGCTTCTTTTATGTATTCTCGGGTGAGATTTGTCCTATAGTTCCTTAGGACTCTCCCACAGCGTTGCATCACGCATTTACGATGCAACTTTTCATCCAATTCAAATATACTCTGCAAATTAGAATTGCTATTAACTAGTATCCAAAAAATTAGTAATCTACAAAATAGAATTGCAAATTAATAATAACTCACGCATAAATCCTTCCATATTACGTCTTTCTTCTCCTTAGAAACTTTATGCCAAGAATCTATCTTACAACCACAATGGCTACGAGTAACATACCCAAGATATGAAACAAATGAATTGCGATTCACACCAGATGCATTTTCTGCATTATCAAAATCCACAACAAGTTTGGGTCCATTGCCCTTTTGCGCTATTAACTTCTTCATCATAGTGATGCCCCTTCTCTTGTCAACTTTTTGGTGTTGCTGATCAAGTGCCTCAAGTGCTTCAGATGGTACATGTGCATCATCAACCTAACATTTGACAAAATAAACACATTTACAAGATATAACTATAAATGGACATATAGATATAAATATATGATATATTTTTAAAACTTACATTGTGAGGCGGCACATTGATGTCCTCACCCTCACAGTAATCATCAACACGGTCATCAGGAGAATGCTCAGCCATCTGAAAATTCACATTCACATTGTAAAGTTCACATTGTAAAGTAATTCAAATTGTAAAGCTCACATTGTAAAGTTCACATTCACATTTTAAAGTAATTCACATTGTAAAGTTCACATTATAAAGTAATTCACATTGTAAAATTCACATTGTAAAGTTCACATTCACATTGTAAAGTTCACATTGTAAAGCTCACATTGTAAAGTTCACATTCACATTGTAAAGTAATTCACATTGTAAAGTTCACATTATAAAGTAATTCACATTGTAAAATTCACATTGTAAAGTTCACATTCAGAAAAATAAAACATATAAAAAAATATAAACATGCCTCTAATATTGCGATTTTTTATCAATGAACAATCCTTCATTGTGATCTCCGCACACATACAAGTCATCATTAGCTTCAATATTTGCTGGTGTTGGCAACCCAACTGAGAATGGACTGGAGTCATCATACTTATCATAGTACTGTTCTTCATCTATAGGATCTTCAATGAACTGTCTTTTACCATGAAGAACAACCGACCATTTATCATTTGCAGGATCATCGATATAAAATACTTGTTTCGCATGTGATGCCAATATGAATGGTTCACCCTTCTCGCCAATCTTTTCAAAGTTCACTAAAGTGAAACCCAATTCATCCACTATTACTCCTTTGGTGTTATCAACCCAATTACATTTGAAGAGCGGAATTCTGAAATCTATGTAGTCAAACTCCCATATGTCTTCAATGACACCGTAATATGACATTTTAGCTTCACGTGGACTCTTATCCTTTGCACTTGCAAAAAACATAGTTGATGCTTGAAGGGTGACCCCACTGTTTTGGACGACACTCTTATCATCTTGGCGCTTTGTGTAATATGTGAATCCATTAATGTCATACCCTTCATAAGACATAACAGTCAATTTTGGTTTAAAGGCGAGGCATTTGATAGTTTCAGTAATATCATCTGGTGTTTGAGATAGTTGATGTAAGACTTTATTTTCAAACCACTTAATAAATGTCTTGTTATGATCTCTAGAAAGCCACATTGTATTGGCTCGAGGATATTGTCTCTTGATGAAATTGGTATGTTCCTCGATATAAACGTTCACTTCATCCATGTTGTGTAAAATATACAAGTGACCATGTTCCAACTGCTCACGGCTGATTACTTTCACACGTGATCCCAAAATTCCTTTGCCAAATTGTTCGTCAATATTCTTGTCATTATCAGGAGTGTCATTACCACTGAGAAAGTCATTGCAAAAATCCATAACCTCTCTTGCCACATAACCCTCGATAATACTCCCTTCAGGCCGATAACGGTTTCGAACATCACTTTTAAAAACGCTCATGTATCATTCAAAGGGATACATCTAATGCAAGAAAACTAGTCCCAACATTTTCACTTCCTTAGTCAAGTGGACAACAAGATGTACCATGATATCAAAGAACGACGGAGGAAAATACATCTCAAGCTGACATAGGGTAACAACCACTTCTCTTTGCAATTTATCGAGAGTATCAGGGTCAATAACTTTGCTGCACAGACTGTTGAAAAAGAAACAAAGTCTGGTGATTGCAAACCTTACATGCTTCGACAATATAGATCTAATTGCCACAAGCAATATTTGTTGCATTTGAGTGTGACAATCATGATATTTAAGACCTATCAACTTCAGATCTTTCATTGATACCAATCTACGGATGTTGGATGAGTAACCCTGTGGCACCTTAACATTTACCAAACATTCACAAAAAGCTTTCTTCTCCTTTCTAGACAATGTGTAACAAGCGGGAGGTAAGTATGTTCTCTGATTTCCCATTTCACAAAATTCTGTTAATTCTGACCTTATTCCCATTTCACGTAGGTCCAGTCTGGATTTTATCCCATCTTTAGTCTTATCTGGTATATTCAAAAAAGTACCAATGATACTATCACAGACATTTTTCTCAACGTGCATGACATCGATACAATGCCTGACTGTCAAAGAACTCCAATAAGGAAGATCCCAAAATATTGACTTTTTCTTGAATAAAGATTTGTCACTCCGTGTGGCCATAGTACATTGTGATCTCTTACCAAATTCATTGACAAAGTCTTTTACTCTTTCATAAACAACCTCCCCTGGTATAAGTTTAGGTGCACTCCGTTCCTCATTCAATCCATTGAATGCTTTGCGCTTCCTACGATACGGATGGAATTTTTTAAGAAACCTTCGATGACTGAGATATACAGTCTTACCACCATGTTTTAGTCTTGTTGAATCAGTGTTCTCATCACATATAGGACACGCTTTAGCTCCTTTGACACTATATCCAGACAAATTCCCATATGCTGGAAAGTCATTAATAGTGCAAAACAACATAGCATGCAAACGAAATGTCTCTCTTTGTGAGGCATCATAGGTCATCACACCTTCACCCCCAGAGTTTCTTTAAGTCATCAATCAGAGGTTCAAGATAAACATCGATGTCATTTCCAGGTTGTTTAGGGCCCGATATCAACAACGACAACATTACGTACTTATTTTTCATACACAGCCAAGGAGGAAGATTGTATATAACAAGCATGACTGGCCAAGTGCTATGTTGGCTGCTCAATGTCCCGTACAGATTCATCCCATCTGTACAAAGCCCAAGTCTTAGATTCCTGACTTCTTCACCAAATTCAGGGTACAATAGATCAATCTTCTTCCACTGTGGGGAATCAGACGCATGTCGTAGGATCCCATCATTATTTTTCTTAACATCTGCATGCCACCTCAAATTCTTCGCATCTATCAGATTGGCAAACAAGCGTTGAAACTGTGATATTATAGGTAGATACCACATCACCTTGGTAGGAGAACTAGTTTTGGACTCCCCCGAAGTCGTCAATTTATACCGTGACGCACCACATTTTGGACAATCTTTCAAATCCACATAGTCCTTTTGAAATAATACACAATCATTCGGGCATGCGTGTATCTTCTTGGCATCCATTCCCATTGGGCACAACAATTTCTTTTACCTAGTATGTTGAGATTGGCAGCTCGTTTCCTTCAGGAAGCATTTCTTTCAACAAAGACAACAATGACGTGAAGCTTTTGTCGCTCCATCTATTGTTAGCTTTCATCTTATACAATCTCAACACAATGCTAAGCTTCGTAAACTTAGTACAACCTATGTATAACGATATCTCAGCATCATGCACAATGTTTCTAAAAATGGGAGGTGGATCGGTGTGCTCTACCCCACAACTATCCAGCATCACATCAATGATGTCTAATGGAACTGGTTCATTCACATCTACGTCATCATAGGCAATTTCTTCTTCCACACAAGCACTGCTATTGACATCCCCTGGTTTCAGGTTTGAAATCTCTCCATGCCAGTGCCATTCTGTATAGCCTTGTATAATCCTGTTGCACATGACATGACTTTTGATTTCGTCACCAGTGCTGACTTTCAAGTTGTTACCGCAATGCCTACATGGACAGTAGAACCTATCTCCAGGTTGTTTCCTATGTTCCTCGGCAAATCTAATAAACTAGTCAAGACCAGAAATAAACTCTGGGGTGCAACGATTGTGAATGGACATCCATGATCTATCCATTCTATGATCAAAGAGAAAGCAAGTATATATTACAACAAGATTAGGGTCTAGGGTTAACAAATTAGAGTTTTTGCATGGTTAAAACTTTAGGCCAACAAATACATGTGTTGTCATTCTTATATATAATAAATGTGTACCACCTATCCCATTCTTGAACACCTAATCTCACTAGTAAGTGTATAATGTGTATTGGGTTTTCGAGAAAATTTCGGAAGCATTTCCCTACTATTCTCTAAGTACATATGTACTTAGAGAACAAACGGGGAAATGCTACCAAAATTTTCTCAAAAACCCAATACACATTATACACTTACATCCTAAGTGAGATTAGGTGTTCAAGAACAATCCCAAACCGGGGACTATCCAAGATTTACTCCTAATGAGTAAATCTTGGACGGGTTTCTAGGCCAACAAATACATGTGCTGTCATTGTTATATACAATAAATGTGTACCACCTATCCCATTCTTGAACACCTAATCTCACTAGTAAGTGTATAATGTGTATTGGGTTTTCAAGAAAATTTCGGCAGCATTTCCCCACTGTTCTCCAAGTACATATGTACTTAGAGAACAAACGGGGAAATGCTACTGAAATTTTCTTGAAAACCCAATACACATTATACACTTACATCCTAAGTGAGATTAGATGTTCAAGAACAGTCCCAAACCGGGGACTATCTAAGATTTACTCCTTATGAGTAAATTTTGGACGGGTTTCTAGGCTAATGAGTACATATCCACTACATGTATTTGCTCACTTACATTGCATCACTCACAATTAGAGCATTATTAAATAATATATCAAGAATTCAATAGTTTCAAACATGCAATAATTCACAATTAGAGCGATAAGATTCACTTTGTACAAACATACATGGCATAATTCAGGCACAATAGCAGGTGTGGTCATTGACCCGATTCAACAATATAAGAATAATTTTAGAAGAGTAATGTAGCACAAGATTATAGGCTATCCGATTATAATTGAGCAATATAGCAAAAAATCAACCAACATGGCCGTGCTATGTAGCATGGCTGTGCTACCAACACGGCCGTGCTGCCCAGCACGACCGTGCCAACTTGCGATTTCACACACCTTGGTCACGGAGCAGGGTACCTGCTTGAGGGCAGAGGAAGAAGAGGAGGAAGAAGAGCAGAGAAGGTACCTTCGGCAGCGTTGGCGGGGAGAGTAGCAGCAGCGGGCAGTAGGAGCAGGAGAGCAGGCCGCCGGAGTAAGATAGAAGGTCACCAGAGAAGGATAGAAGGGCCGCCGGAGCTGGGGGCAGAGGGAAAACGGCGGCGAAGTTGTGAAGAGGACCAGCCAAGCGAGCAGAGAAGCGCACGGCCGGAGTAAACGGCGGCGGAGGTGGGGGTAGAGGAGAAATCACCAGAAATTGTCGGAACAAACCCTGGAGTAGCAGCGCGAGACAATGATTGAAATATAGAAAGGGAAAGAGTCGGGCTCGCACGGGTGCTGTTAAGTTATCAATCGGCGTCGGTTATTAGAAAAACAACCGACACGTAAAACTAAAAGTGTCGGTTCTACAAACACACTGACACCTATTCTCAATGATAGTCGTCGGTTTTTACTAGAAAAAAACTGACGTCTATCTACATACGCCGATTAAAAAAATTGTTCTCGATTAATGACCATAGTCGTCGGTTTCTTTCTCAAACTGACGCTCAAAGAGGTGTGAAAAATTTCCCGAGAAAACGCACAAAAACCCATAAGCGTAGGTTCTTGTATTAAAACCGACGACCAAAATGTGCCCAATTTCTGTATCGTGAATAACCTTTCATCGTCGGTTTTTTAGTAAATAATCGACGCCATTGACCGGCCTAAATCACGCGTCCTAAAATTGGAGGCAGATTTGAGGTAGTCGAGCTTTTACATTTATAAACCTGAATCCTTCTAGGCCCCCAAAACTTTGTTTACGGGGTCGAAGTAGATATACGGGGTCGAACACAGGGACAAGGGGGGTAGTGTTGAGAACACGGAATCGACACGCTACACTCCGGCAGGTATAAAGAGAGATAAATTCCCAAAAGGGAAGCAGTAAGATGTCACAAATAAAAAAAGAAAACTATCTCCAAGTGGAGATACTAGAAAGATTTAAGGTTTTAGTCATTTAACAGTTTTTAGGGGTTTTCATGCAATAGAAACATAAGGATATTGCTCGAGCTAAAGCGAGGTACGAAGGATAAAACTCCGGTAAGACAAGCGGTGGTAGAACCAGTCCTGTACACCTCCTCTCGAAGCGGGTACCTCGAACGAGGCATCATCGCCCCTCTCGAGGTCACCGGACTAAAATTAGAGTGGAAAGGTCACTAAAGCAACTCCGTTCCAGGCACTCTCATACTCCAGAATCGGACCAAACACTAGAGCCACAACACAACTCTCAAAGTTGTTGCGACGAGAAAACACGATTCGTTAGCTAAGAGAAATGCGATCCAAACATGCAAGCTAGAGTTCAGATATCAAACATAGAAATCATCCATCAGATTGTACCAAGCATAGAGCAACAAGTAACTAAGCATCTTCTATTTCCATAGACAAATAAAGGGTCTTAATTACAATGCATAAGTAAGGAATTAAATGACAGAAAGTAAAGATAGGTGTCGCCTCCTTGATGTAGAAGGTCGACAGGGTGCTGTAGCTCTCCTGCCCGATATCGGTCAGAGGCCTAGCCCGATACAGAGGTGTCGGATGGCACACCCTCTCGGGTGGCACGCACTGACTGTCGATCGTATTGCTCAAGGACCCTGGCTGATACGCTCATGTCGTGCGGCACGCTCGACAAGCTAAGCATATCGGTTTGATATCGTGTCGGGCTAAGAGCTATGCATTGTTGTTGTCGGGCACTTGTATCGTTCATCTACATCGGTCGATATCGGCCCGCAGTGTCGCCTGGGACGATCCTAAGTGAACTGTCCCCTCCCTCTCGGGATGAGGAGAAGCTCACCTAGTGTCGCCCGAGACAAGCACTGGGGCACGAAACATATGCTCTCGCAGTCTCCTCGGAAGATAGCTCAACTCCCAACTGTCTGAATTCTAAAATTCCGAACTCCGAACTATCTTTTCGGCTCCCTATAGCTGCTATTTATAGTCAGCTGGCTGGGAGGAGTTATGGTGCTCGAAGCGCCACGTGGCCCCCTTAAGCGTCGGTCGATGGACGACCGATACAGGTATAGCTCGGCACAGAGGTGTCTGCTATCAGTCACGTGTTGGGCGGCGCGCCTGCCGGTGGGTGGCTGTGTCGCCTGACAAGCTGGGTTGTCGGGGCAAGCCGGGCTCCCTGTCAGGTAGAAGGCGTGTCGTCCGTCAGCTTCTTCTCGCACGACACTTCTTTGTCGAGCGTCTTTGTGTCGCTCAACCCCTGTCGGGCAGGGGTTGTATCAGGCGTCAGGGAGGCCGAGACAGGCTTGGACTTATTCATGGGCCGGAGCGGCCTTATTGCCCAAAAATGAGGAAAACTCTACAAAAGATAGGAAAATTGGATTAAGAGCATTGCTTGGCCAATTATTGCGAAAGTGCATACAAAAGAGAGGAAAATAGCTAAAAATGGCGGTTTTGATAACAGAAAAATAGTCTAAAATATCACAAAATTTGGTGTTATCAACTCCCCCAAACTTAGCATTTTGATTGTCCTCAATCAATATTTAAACTATATTTTGTGATGCTTCTTCTTGCTCGGGAAAGCTTTCTGTTCAAAAAGTGAAACAAAGATCGTAATGCCTTAAAGATAATGCTGTCTCAATACGAACAAAAGACTTAGTTTTTCCTGCCTTATTGTTTAAGTAAGATTTTTCTCTACAGCTTCGACGAGACTTTGTTATATGATTCCGAAGTTAGCTTACACACCAAACAACTTTATTTTTTGGGGCAGAATGTTGTGTATAGGGTAGGCTAGGGCTTTTTGGGTTTTTCATTCTTGTCTCCCATCAGTCCATCATGTAAGGGTCCGTTAGCGGGCAAGTGGTCCCTGCAGTCTAAGCCAGTTGGCTTTAGAGCAGTGATTGCACATCCTATGTACCACTGCCCCGGATCTACCATGCCTAAAGATGGGTACTTTTGGAAAACAAGTGGTGTATATATATATTTTTTTCTTTTTCTTTTATTGGGCACAACTCTCATGCTTTTATTCACACTCATAAGACTTCTCTCTCTTTTGGGATTTTTGTTGGGTAAGGCGAACAAAGATATTCCTGCTGTTTGGGCAGCTTTTTCCTTCTCCATACTCGTCTCTTAACTGTTTGCGAGATTATTGTATTTTTTGAAATTTTTGGCATGACAAAACATATTCTTTTGTTCGTTTGAAGCAGCATTATCAAAAAGATATAACAAAACTTGCATCTCATTAAGTACAAAGAAAACAAACTTTGCAAGAAGTCGCAACAGGTTTATACTAATATAGCAAATTTGTACATATGCATGGGAACAAAATAAGCAAAATTTTCGAAATTGTTATATGAGCAAGGGTACAAGTACATGATATAGGGGAAAAGCAAAATGGCATAAGAGAATTTTATACCTCCTTCACTGGTACATGGGTATCCCCCCCAAACTTATCCAATACTCTGTCCCAGAGTAGTGAAGAAGAGGGTGAGTTCATGTTAGTCCAGTGAAGGTTATTTAGCGGGTTCACTTGTGCCTTGTAGAAGCTGCAATATGCTTCTTTGCTGCCGCCTCCTTCTTTCTCATTTGGAAAGAGCTTCAACAAGTGTGGACCCTTGTGGCTGCTTCCTCCTTATTAAGTAGCTGGAACCGGGATGCCCAGGTTCCATCTGGAGGTCACCGGCAAAGCACTTCCCCCGCTCAGCCTCCACTTTATTTCCCAGCTCAGCTGGAACACGCGCAATAGCTCATGGTAGATAGAGAGATCTTGTGTTGTCCCAGCAATCACCGGGGTTGTACTCGGGCTGTCTCTGTAGTTGGCCCCAGGCTACTACAGAAGACAGACCATGATAAGGAAACGAGCCTCATCCGAGGCTACCTAATCAAGGAAATTTCCCCTTGCTCGCTTTTTGGTGGTTGGTGGCCCCTTGTGACGTTTCTGTCCGACAGTTGCTACTTCAGCTGCGGCCGCAATGCTGCCTGTTATCAAGTTCATTAATCATTTAAAATGTTAGATATGAAAAGCTAAAGGGACTTGATAAAACATGACCTATTTCGAAGATCCGGGTATCGTCCATCAAAAGAAAACTCGAGTCGATGCAAAATCGGGCGATACGAGGGGGCTGTATGACACAACATACCTCTCGATACGGGTATATCGGGTGATAAGGTCACCAAAGAGAAACTGCTCGACAGGACGTCACAAAAGAAAAATGTGTCGCCCGACATGGTGTGTCGGGCAGACACCATCGGCCGTTATGTCGCGCTTAGCTGCGTCGGGCGATACAAAATCGACAGCGCGCGATAGGAAAAACCCGTTTCAGATGATAAGTCTGTTGGCCGATAAGACTATCGAGCGATAAGCATGTCGGTCGAGGGGTCTGCCGGTCGATAAGCCTATCGGGATATACCTTTGCTCATAGGAGCCATCGCCCGATACCACGGTGAAGGCAACCGACTGACACGGGAGCAAAAGGGCGGACTACTGCATGCGTTATAGGTGGCTAAAATGAGTAAAGTGTGACAGCCCGACACGGTAAAACCACCGTTCTTATTTATAGCCAGCTCGGCCGGGGGCGAAACGGACATCTCTGGGGCGCGCGTCGGCCAACGGGTCAGGCAATTCCCGAGACGATGGTCACATCAGTCTCATTAAGGGCATTTATTCCCATGCACGATGGGGTGCACGCCGCCCAGGAATGCCGACCGTCACGGCCGTTGTGATGCCCGAGAGACCAAAGCCCGGTACGGGCGATCCTGCGTGCCAGCTGAGCGGCTGCCCGACACGGTTAAAACAGGCGGGCGAAGAAAACTAAAAACCTAAGAGCAGAAACAACAATCAAAGGGTAAAAGATCATCGGCCAAGGGTTAAGCCCTTGACCTCAGAATGCAATACTCTTCAAAGCTTCAGAAAATTCGGCGATGACCCATAAAATAGAAGAGTCGGCACGCTCGGCGTGTGCTCTGACTCGGGCCTTATTACATACAATAAAGTTTGCTTTTACTTTTTATAATAAACATGCAACCTATTCTATGAAAGAAAGAAGAACTCGGGCTGCCTCCCGAGGAGCGCTGGGGTTTGCGTCGCCAACTCGACCGGTGTAAGATCATCTCGATCAGCCCTGAACTGTACCCATATCTTGCAGACTGATTTCTGCTTTCCTGATAAACGTTTCATCTTCGTAGAACCTTTTCACCCTGTGCCCGTTGACCTGAAAGGCTTTGGTCGGATCGTCTTTGTCGTAGAGCTCAATTATCCCTGATGGATATATCTTTGACATAGTGAACGGTCCAGACCACCTCGTTTGCAACTTCCCAGGGAAAAGGCGAATAGAGGACTTGAATAACAAGACCTTATCCCCTTCGCTTACATCTTTTCTCCTGAGATGGGTATCATGCCACAACTTTGTCCTCTGTTTGTAGATTTTTGCATTTTCGTAGGTAGTCATTCTCAGCTCTTCGAGCTCTTGAAGCTGCAAAAACCTCTTTTCCCCTGCTTTGTCGAGGTCCATATTATAGGAACTTGATTGCCCAAAGGGCCTTGTGTTCCAACTCCAAAGGTAGGTGGCAGGATTTTCCGTAGATGAGTCGGTAGGGGGTGGTTCCAATGGGTGTTTTATAAGCAGTACGGTAGGCCCAAAGTGTGTCGTCAAGCTTCATGGACCAGTCTTTCCTCGTTCAGTTGACAGTTTTCTCCAAGATTTGCTTGATTTGCCTGTTGGAAACCTCTACCTGCCCTGACATCTGCGGGTGGTAGGGTGTAGCGATCTTGTGCCTCACTCCGTACTTGCGCAGGAGTGCTTCAAACTGCCTTTCTCCAAAGTGCGACCCTCCGTCGCTTATTACAGTGCGCGGTACACCGAAACGAGGGAAGATGGTCTTCTCGAAGAGCTTGATAACCGACTTGGCGTCACAGGTTTGGGTGGCTACCGCTTCCACCCACTTCGATACATAATCCACAGCCACGAGAATGTACTGATACCCTCGGGACGGGGGAAACGGTCCCATGTAATCAATCCCCCATACGTCAAATATTTCTACTTCGATCCAGCTGGCCATTGGCATTTTGTTCCTCCTCCCTATGTTCCCCATAAACTGGCATTCTTTGCAAACCTTCACAAACTGTGTGGCATCTTTAAATAAGGAAGGCCAGTAGAAACCTGACTGTAGCACCTTCGCAGTTGTTCTTTCGCTGCCCAGGTGACCACCATAGGGGGAGGCGTGGCATTGCTTCAGGATGTCCGCAGTTTCTTCTTCTGGAATGCATCTCCTGTATAAGTTGTCAGCACATCTTCTGAATAGGAAAGGATCATCCCAGTAGTAGTTTTTGACATCCGCAAATAGCTTCTTTTTCTGATTGTACGTGATGTCAGGAGGCAGTTCTCTGCAGGCAAGATAATTGCAGACGTCTGCAAACCAGGGTAAACTTTCTTCTTGAGCTTCTGCCAACATCAGAGCCTCGTCGGCGTAGTCATCGTTGATTTGAGGCCCTCTCTCTCTCTCAGTCACAATTCTTGATAGGTGGTCTGCGACCACATTCTCTGCGCCCTTCTTGTCGATAATTTCGTGGTTGAACTCTTGGAGCAGCAAGGCCCACCTCAACAGTCTAGGCTTTGCATCTTTCTTTTGCATTAAATATTTTATGGCCCCGTGATCTGTGTATACCTTGACCTTGGATCCAACGAGATACGACCTGAATTTATCAAACGCGAAGACGATCGCGAGCATCTCTTTCTCAGTTGTTGTGTAGTTTACTTGAGCCTCGTCCAACGTGCGACTAGCGTAGCAAATCACATGGTGCTTTTTGTCTTTCTTTTTCCCCAGGACTGCTCCAACCGTGTAGTCACTAGCGTCGCACATCAGCTCGAAAGGTAAACCCCATTATGGTGCTTGAAGGATAGGTGGTGATGTTAAAGCGTCTTTCAGGGCCTGAAAAGCACTGAGACAATCGTTAGAGAAAACAAATTCAGTATCTTTTACCAGAAGATTGGACAGCGGTTTGGAAATCTTCGATAAGTCCTTGATGAATCTTCGGTAATATCCCGTGTGCCCGAGGAAGCTTCACACCCCCGTCATGGATCTTGGTGAAGGAAGCTTGGATATTTCTTCAACCTTGCTTGCATCCACCTCGATCCCACGCTTTGAGATCTTATGCCCGAGAACGATGCCCTCCCACACCATAAAATGGCACTTCTCCCAGTTTAGAACTAGGCTGTTCTCCTCGCACCTTTGAAGGACCAATGATAGATTCTTTAGACAGCTATCAAAGTCCTTCCCATAGACGGAAAAATCGTCCATGAAAACTTCTACGATGTCTTCTAGAAAATCTGAGAACATCGATATCATGCATCGTTGAAAGGTTGCGGGGGTGTTGCAGAGTCCGAAGGGCATCCTTCGGAAGGCATAAGTGCCGTAAAGGCAGGTGAACGTTGTTTTCTCTTGATCGTCGGGCAAGATGGGTACCTGGTAAAAACCTAAAAAGCCATCAAGAAAAAAAAAGAAATCGTGATGCGCTAACCTTTCGAGAACTTGGTCAATAAAAGGTAGCGGAAAATGATCCTTCTTTGTAGCTTGATTTACCTTTCGGTAATCTATGCACATCCGCCATCCGGTGACGGTCCTTACTTCCACCTCATCGCCCTTCTCACCCTTAACCACCGTCATTCCGCCCTTTTTGGGCACTACGTGGATCGGACTTACCCAATTGCTATCGCTGATTGGGTAAATGATCCCCGCATCCCTAAGCTTTATTACCTCTTTCTTGATGACCTCCTTGAGCATCTGGTTCAGCTTCCTCTGGGGTTGAGCCAGAGGCTTGGCAGATTCATCCAAGTTGATGTGATGCATGCACAGGGAGGGGCTAAGGCCTTTGATATCATCTACTGAATATCCTATAGCCCTCATGTGGAGCCTTAACTCCTCAAGGAGTCGGTCCAGCTGGTTGCTTGAAAGATCGGCGTTTACGATGAAGGGGTTTCTGTGCTCTTCATTTAAGAACTCGTACTTCAGGCCTTCGGGCAACGCTTTTAACTCTGGCTTTGGTCTGGGTGCCTTCTCCTGAGGCTCCTCCTCGAGAGAGGCATACTTCGCAGACTCCACCACTGTATCCTCTTCTTGCAAATCTTCGTCAGAAAGGTTGAAAAGGTTGAGATGCTTCGCGACCTCAGGATCTTTGAGGTCAGGATCTTGACAGTCTATAGCCCTCAAGAGGGGGTCTACTGTCCGTATATCTTCCTCTACTTCCTCACAGAATTTATTGTAGCTATCTGCGAAACATGTTGATTCAGATAGGGACGGGCTCTTCATGATCTCTTTCAGCTTGAAGTCGATATGGTCGTTTCCGACCCTTAAGGTGATCATCCCCTCGGAGACATCAATCAGCGCTCTCCCTGTTGCCAAGAAGGGGTGACCAAAGATGATCGGGCAACGGGGGTCTTCAGCTGTGTCGATGACGACTATATCGCAATGGATGAAGAAGTCACCAACCCTGATCGACACATCTTCGACAATGCCAACGGGTCTCTTAAAGGTGTGATCTACCAGTTCAATCCGCATGTTGGTTCGAACCATGTCAGTCAATCCCACCCTTCGTGCGAAACTTAGGGGCATGAGGCTTATGCTAGCCCCCAAGTCTGCTAGACCCTTGCGCTCGACGTTGTCTCCGATGGCGAACGAGATTGTGAAGGCTCTAGGATCCCTTCTCTTATTTGGCGTGTCAGGCTTCAAGAAGGTGGAGGAGGCAGAAGCTAGATACACTGTCTGTGACGTCCCCAGATTTTCTAAAATTTAATCTGATGTGTGACGTCTAAATTGAAACCTCACCTCAGCGAGAATCCCAATTTAAACATCCCACATGAGGCTAAGTTTTAGAAAATCTGGGGACTTCACAGGTACCGTTTTTCTCATAAAAATGAGCAGAACAACATGGAATGATAATATCAGGATTTTGATGCTTAAATCTCAGTGATATCTTGCAAGATGTATAATGGTCTTTTCATGTATAATAAATAATAAACGAAGACCTAAAATTATGGGAACATGTCAGTAAATCCTTATGCATGTTTATAATGCATATGATGTTAGATATGTCCAGGTTTATGCATGAAATCATGTAATTTTCTTCTTATGGCTATCTCGGACTAATAATCCTAAATAAAATGTAATAATTGCATACATGCTCAATAAATGATGAAATTTATAGAGAAAGCTCATATCATTATATTGAACCTTAGATTTAATTATGAGATCATAATGATGAACAAAATCCATGTTATATGAAGATGACCCTTAATACATATTATAAAACCCTAATCTAGGTTAATGATGTAACCTAGGGTTAATATGTGCACAAAAAGGATTTAGAACCTAATGTTCAAATGATGAACTTTGATAATGAGACGTAATCTGGAAAATGACATCAGTATGATAAATCTAAGATAAGAAGACAAATAATAATGTACATATCCTTAAGAGACTAAGTAAAGCCCTAATGAACATGATTAGGGTTAACATGAGATATAGATAATGAGAACCTGATGATGGTATATGATCTTGTCTTAATCAGGTTTGACCAAGCTTATAGTTGACATCAGTGGTATGTGATTAGTATATCTCTTTGGAAGGTACGCTATTATCTCTTACTTGGATTATTATACAATATGCTTGTGTTATATGTGTAGTAGAATACTTGGCATATGGTATTGGATGAAGTGATTGTTCTTGTATGCTATCCTACTTGATTTTCCATACTTATGGCTATGAACACATGAAATATAAGATATCTGATCCATCATATGATAGCACTAAAATCTTTGGTAGTACAGTGCATTGAAGTGATCTCAAACTCTTTGGTAGTAGATCACATGTGTTAGATCTCAAACTCTTTGGTAGTAGATCACACGTAATATGATCTCAAACTCTTTGGTAGTAGATCATAAGGCCTAAAAACATCAAAGCCCTTGGGGGCAGATGTACGAGATATATGATGGAAATGTGCTTAAAATATGTGTTCTCTTTTGTTGATGAATATCTTTGTGCAAGTATACACTTTTCTTATATTTCTTTATAATTGCCAAGTATTAGTTTTATCTTATTGCCAAGATATGTTGAGAGGTAAATAAAAGACACGTAGGCGTACTCAGTACAATATTCATGAAATATTGTGCTGACGTGTACCGCATGTAATCTTTTGTTTAGGTTGTGGCTTATGTTCTTGAAGATCCAGGATAGTGAGAGATGTATGGCGAGCTGATGTGTAGGTGGACCTGTTGTCTTAAGATCCAGTTGTTTAGATGTAGTACATGTATATGTTATAGTTTGCTGTTCAATATGTAATATCAAATGTTTTAGCAATTCATGTTGTAATTATATGTTGAATGGTGAACATGTGTTGTGGTTTGATTATTGTTCATGTGCATGTACTACTGATTGTTTCCTCTTAACTCCCTCGATTTTCTTATTCTTAGCCTAGTGTGGGATGTTTAAATTGGGATTCTCACTGAGGTGAGGGTTTCAATTTGGACGTCACACATCAGATTAAGTTTTAGAAAATCTGGGGACGTCACACTGTCTCTGTCCTTCCTCCCCTTCTCTTCTTTGTGATAAGGTCCTTGAGGAACTTGGCATACACAGTCATCTCTTCCAATGCGTCAAGGAAGGGGACTTCAAGATGCAGTTTCCTGATCAAGTCCATGAACCTTTCGTGACGCCTTTTCATATTTGCCTTGATCAGTTTGTATGGGAACGGAATCCTAGGAGCGTAGGCATTCCTTCCGCCTGGTAGCTCCTCAGGGAACCCTTGCGCAGACTCTCGAACGTCTTCTTGTCTTTCTCCTCCTTCTGTTGGATCCACACCCTCAGGCCTTTGCTCGGGCTCAGGCTTGGCTTCATCAGGGTGCTCCAACATCCTTCCAGACCTCAGGACTGCCATTACGGCAGATTCAGGGTGTGGGAGTGCTTTTATTGCAGGATTCTCCATCAGAGAAGCCATCTGGGTCAGTCGTTGATCTACCTCACGCTGGTGCATCTACAAGATGGCCATCTGGCGTTGCATTGAATTCAGAGCCCCAGGGCTAGGGAGCATGTTCTGCACCAGTCGGCTGATGATGGCATCCTGTCTCTTTATATAGGTAGAAAGCTGGCCAACCAAGTTAGGCTGGATCGCCCTCTCGCCTCGGCCCTGGCATTCATCTGCAGAAAGAGACTGCTCACAACGAGACATGATGTCAAAGCTCGATGGAACAAGTCGCAGTTCTTTAGAGTTCCTGAAAAGGCATAGAAAATCAAGTTTAGAAAATTGAATTTTTATTTTAAGGCAAAGAATAATGCTAAGAAAAGAAAGAAAAGGAGTGTTGTCAAGATCGTTGCTAAGCTTGAGGCACTGGAGTGTAGTTAGTGGATTCGGATTCGTCGACAGTGCCATTTTGCCTTGTCCCTGGCAACGGAACCAAAAAGTTGACCGGCCTAAATCGCGCGTCCTAAAATTGGAGGCGGATTTGAGGTAGTCGAGCTTTTACATTTATAAACCCGAATCCTTCTAGGCCCCTACAACTTTGTTTACGGGGTCGAAGTAGATATACGGGGTTGAACACATGGACAAAGGGGGTAGTGTTGAGAACACGGAATCGACACACTACACTCCGGCAGGTATAAAGAGAGATAAATTCCCAAAAGGGAAGCAGTAAGATGTCACAAATAAAACAAAGAAAACTATCTCGAAGTGGAGCTACTAGAAAGATTTAAGGTTTTAGTCATTTAGAAGTTTTTAGGGGTTTTCATGCAACAGAAACAGAAGGATATTGCTCGAGCTAAAGCGAGGTACGAAGGATAAAACTCCGGTAAGACAAGCGGTGGTAGAACCATTCCTGTACCCCTCCTCTCGAAGTGGGTACCTCTAACAAGGCATCAGCGCCCCTCTCGAGGTCACCAGACTAAAATTAGAGTGGAAAGGTCACTAAAGCAACTCAGTTCCAAGCACTCTCTTACTCCAGAATCGGACCAAATACTAGATCCACAACACAACTCTCGAAGTTTTTGCGACGGGAAAACACGATTCGTTAGCTAAGCGAAACGCGATCCAAACATGCAAGCTAGAGTTCAGATATCAAACATAGCAATCATCCATCAGATTGTACCAAGCATAGAGCAACAAGTAATTAAGCATCTTATATTTCTATAGACAAATAAAGGGTCTTAATTACAATGCATAAGTAAGGAATTAAATGACAGAAAGTAAAGATAGGTGTCGCCTCCTTGATGTAGAAGGTCGACAGGGTGCTGTAGCTCTCCTGCCCGATATCGGTCAGAGGCCTAGCCCGATACAGAGGTGTCGGACGGCACACACCGACTGTCGACCATATCGCTCAAGGACCCTGGCCGATACGCTCATGTCGGGCGGCACACCCTCTCAGGCGGCATGCTCGACAAGCTAAGTGTATCGGTTTGATATTGTGTCGGGCTAAGATCTACACATTGTTGTTGTCGGGCACTTGTGTCGCTCATCTACGTCGGCCGATATCGACCCGTAGTGTCGCCCGGGACGATCCTAAGTGAACTGTCCCCTCCCTCTCGGGATGAGGAGAAGCTCACCTAGTGTCGCCCGAGACAAGCACTGGGGCACGACACGTATGCTCTCGCAGTCTCCTCGGAAGATAGCTCAACTCCCAACTGTCTGAATTCTAAAATTCCGAACTCTGAACTGTCTTTTCGGCTCCCTGTAGCTGCTATTTGTAGTCAGCTGGACGAGAGGAGTTATGGTGCTCGAAGCGCCACGTGGCCCCCTTAAGCGCCGGTCGATGGACGACCGATACAGGTATAGCTCGGCGCGGAGGTGTCTGCTATCAGTCGCGTGTTGGGCGGCGCGCCTGCCGGTGGGTGGCTGTGTCGCCCGACAAGCTGGGTTGTCGGGGCGAGTCGGGCTCCCTATCGGGTAGAAGGCGTGTCGTCCGTCAACTTCTTCTCACGCGGCACTTCTTTGTCTAGCGTCTTTGTGTCTCTCAACCCCTGTCGGGTAGGGGTTGTATCGGGCGTCAGGGAGGCCGAGACAGGCTTGGACTTATTCATGGGACGGAGCGGCCTTATTGCCCAAAAACAAGGAAAATTCTGTAAAAGATAGGAAAATTGGATTAAGAGCATTGCTTGGCCAATTATTGCGAAAGTGCATACAAAAGAGAGGAAAATAGCTAAAAATGGCGGTTTTGATAACAGAAAAAAAGTCTAAAATATCACAAAATTTGGTGTTATCAGCCAAATGTCAAATTTTGGAGGTAATTTTTTTCGCACGAAATTTTGGATTTGGCGGTTAATTTTAGGCGTCGGTTTATTATTCGGGAATCGACACTGAATAAAAGTGATACTCGTGTCTGGTCACCCTTCACAGATAGATGTCAGTTTGTTTATTAAACCGACGTTTTAGGTTTTAGGTGTCGGTATATTTATACAACCGACGCCTTTAAAAGTGACTTTATAAGTCATTTCTGTAGTAGTGTACCATAACAAAGGAACCAATCATTTTAGTGCTTCTCAAGTAATAAAGGATGTTCTTTATGGTAATCCAGTGACTCTCATTGGCATCTGACATATACAAGTCTCGTCATGTCCAATACATATGAGATTGTTAGATATGTATATATATCCTCGCATCATGTTCAATACATATGGGATAATGAGATGAGTATATAACATTTCATTAAATATAGATCCAATTGTGAATGCATATGGTATCTATCCATGTGTTCCTATTCTTCATAAGAACTGGGACACTAGGCTCCTGAGAGACTAACTCCATGGAATCATGGACAAGTTTTCTCTCATTGAGTCTTGCATGATGAACCTCTTCAACATCTTGCCAATGTATGTGCTCTTTCTTAGGTCAAGAAGCTTTCCAATTCTATCTATATAGATCTCAACTCCTATCATATAGGATTCTTCACCTAAACCCTTCATAGAGAAGGTATTTTCCTTGCCAGGTTTTAATATTTGTATGATAAGGACATTATTCCCCATCATTATGTGGAATATAAATATGCTCCCACTAAATCTTTTCTAATCATAGATTCCATCTTTATTCTGATTCAATTCAAACCCTTTGTTTGTCTTGTCAAATAGAAGATTCTAACTCTGAGATGCTTTCTTCAATCTATAGATTAACCTTTGTATGTTATAGACTTTATTTACATTATTGGATTTATAAAACCTTTAGGTTGTGTCACATATACATCCCGATTATTATTCTAGTTAAGGAATGTAGTTTTAGCATCCATATGTCAAATCTCATAATCATATTAAGCTACAATAGCAAGCATGATCCTAATGGATTTAATAATGGTAACTAGTGAAAATATTTCATCATGTTCAACACTTTGAACTAGTTTGAAACTCTTTGCAACCACTGTACCCTTCCATGTATGTATTTTCCTAATGCCCCAATTACACCCTATGGGTTTTACCCCTTCAGGTGGATCCACCAAGGTCATACCTTGTTGGTGTACATGGAGTACATCTTGGATCTCATGGCATCAAGCCTTGATTCAGATTATGTTTCCTCTATAACTTCCAAGTAGGTAGTTGACTCATCATAGATAACCAACACAACCTTCTTGAAGATATCATAATCTTTCAAGCTCAAGGTGTGTCCTATTAGAACTATGAGTCTTGTGTGTTAAATAAGGAATTTGAGATTCCACAACATCTTGTGATTCTCTATATTCCTATCTTACCTCTTTAGGTTCAATATTTTCTTATTTGTCCTAAACATTTCAATTTCTACTTTTAGTCCCACTGATTCCTTTGGAACTAAGTTCCTCTTTAGGAATACAACCATCCAGATCAACAAACAACTTTGTTGCCAGATTGGGATACGAGTATTATTTTAACAAAATTACATTTATGTGATTTTTAGACAAAGCTTTTTAAGAAGCTATTTTCTTATATAATCTTTCAATCCTAATCGTTATAAAAGACATATCAAGAGGCATCCCATGCCAAAACTCATATGGTGTTTTTAAACCATTTTAGACAGTACATAGTTTAGTGTAAAGCATGTGACCAAAAGAAAATGGAAGATTAGCTAGATTTTTTTTATAATTGCACCATGATTAACAAGGTGTGATTCCTTATTTATTATATGCTCTCATGATATGCTATCATTGTATTTTAGGTGGATTTCATCATGATACATTGTAATGATCTCTGAGATGGTGCTCAAACTCTTGGTTTAAAATGTTTCAAAATTGATCATATCGAAGTGTCTTAATACTTTTACCAAGTTGGTTATGTATTTCATTCATGATCTCCTTGAACACTTCAAGAGATTCATACTTGTATTTCCTTAAATGTAAATATTCATATATACTGATAGCATCAGAAAATATAATGAGGTACCAGTAGCTACCTTTAGCATTTATTATAAAAGGTCTATGTACATCCGTATATACTAGCCCTAATGGAATACTCAATCTCCCACTACATCTAGTGAAGATGCTCTTGTCATATTTCCCAATAAATAATACTTGCATGTCTCTATTGGTTTAATAACCATAAGGGTCTAGATAACCAATATATGGATTCTATAAATGCATTTCTCATTTATGTGCTCTAGATGACAATGCTATAGGTATTTATTGTTTGAGTCATCAAGTCATTCAGTATATGTGTCATAAACATTATTCTTTACAATTGAGATATAGGGCATTATCATACAAGATCTTATCTTTTAAAATGAAACATCAATTCTTGTCCATACAAGATACATGATGTTTTCATCAATGGCAATATATAACAACAATTAACCAATTTTATTATATGTCTATGAATGACAAATTCTAGCTATACTGGAAACAACTCTTGCTTCGTACAATTCTAGCTTATTTCTTATTGGGTCATGAAGTAGATATCTCTATCTCTTTCTTCTTCATTTGTTTCTTTAAATAAAAAGGACATATTCCTTTTTCACTTACCCTTCTCCTTATCTTGAGTACATAAGACTTTGTACTTCAGCTTAGCGATGGAACACTTCTTGGCCTTGCTTTTTCCCTAGCATTCTCATTCGTTGATCACCATCACAGGGTTTTCCTTCTTCATTCATGCTTTGTCATTAACCATCATGCCAAGCAACTCAATGAGCATCTTAGCCATGTTATTCAAGTGATAGCACTCGATAAGCTATCTATATATGATTTGGACAAAGAATGTATAATCATATATGTGGTCAATTCTTGACCTAAAAGAAATCCCAGTCTTTCCACATGCCCAATCATATTGAGTACATGGGGCTCTACTGGATCTCCCTCTGTCAATTTGCACTCAAACAATGCTTTGAAGATAGTATACCTTACCTGCTTTACATGATTCTTAAGATGTATTACCATCTCAAGAATGTCAATATTTTCATGCAACTCATAGTTCATATAGAATAGCACAAGGTACTCAAATGTCTATGTTATCATTGGCATGCTTCCAATAAGCATCTATTTTAGCCTTAGGAACCTTTTGGAGTGCATTCCTCTACCTCTAGTCTTTCAAGGACATAGAGTAATTTCTCATCTATGAGAATGCTTCTCAAAATCCAAAACCAGATGTGGAAGTAAATCCTATTTAGTTTGTGCAACTCAAGGATTGGCTGCAATAATAATGTGTTTGTGTTTGCTATTGGATTTTACAAAGAAAAATTGTAGCTTTTCAAAACATTTTTTATTTGTTTGATTTGATAAATTAATGATATTAATTAGGCCTTTAATTAATTATCACTCCCACTATTTTTGTTCAAATTGATAACCTTCATGTATCAATTTGGAAGATTGCAGCTTACAATCTTGTAGTGAGCCAAGAACCAAAATAATTCAACTATTACCTAGCCAACGCTAGCGTCCATAGTCGATTATTAAGATGGGCAATTTTTGACAATTACATCATATGCAATTCTTGGATAGATGATATGCTCAGCTCCTTGTCATAGTCATTCACATGCCTCTAGTACTTAATCCCACTAAGTACACTCAGTTAAGCATGACCCAAAATCCAACATGATAGTAATGCACCCCTCTTGGTAGGCCCACATTACTACCATCACACTTTCACGAGATAGACAACGCATCATCCTTGGGGTGTTGATGCTAGATGATCAAGATTTTCATGTGTGTTGCTAATGGAAAGCATCTTAGACTTAATATTGTATTGAGGGATTTTCATATATAAATACATATACATATTCAATCACCACATACTTATAGTATATATCATATACATGCTATGACTACAAACGAGAACATGTAATAATTAAAACACACAAGCAATGGTTGTGGCCATACTATTATAATTCCTTAGAGCCACAAGGAATTACTACCACCTATGGTTCACATCATATGCATCCTATTGTTGATGAAGATCTGTGCTTAAACCAATCTAGGTTGATGAGTTCAACTATTGAGCCAATAAACTTTCCTCCTGGTTACTCATTTGAACCTTTAAAATGCTCTTCTGGTCTTCAGGTTCAATCGATGTCTAGACTCTTCCCGCTGATCGGTTGGGATACCAGTTGATCGGTTCATCCTCCTAACATCTAGGCTCCTCTATCCTCCAATCGATTAGTCTGTCTCATGAGCCAGTCAGTTTGTCTGGTGCATAATGTCTTTCACGATTAAACATAAATTAAAACTATCCTATTTCTTATTATATTGTATAAGGAAAAACCTCAAGTTACATATGAGGGAAAATAGGAAGAATATCATTAATTTATATTTGGAAAGGAGAGGGAGGATCGGTATGAAAACTAAAATATAAATAGGAATAAACAACCACAATCATGCACACACAGATCTAGGGTTATTGGCCATAACTATGCTTCACATCCACCATCAAAACCAACTTTTAGGGTGACATGTGTGAATTGCATAGATATCATATCATATATATATTTAAGTTTGTCAAGCATATGTGATAATTAATTAGATATGCACATTAACAATAAAATGAATCCAATCATATCGATTTAAATCTAAATACACCGTAAATTGACGTGGCTCTGATACTAGACATATAAGGCAACAAAAACAATAAATTTAAAGAATGATTCCCCTTAAAAGAAAGATCACGTCAACAACAGTGTATCTAGGAAGGAAAGGTTGTAAGGTTATACCTGGTCCTGGAGCAAGTCTAAAGACATTATCCTTGTAGTGGCATCATGCTTCTTCTTCAGGAAGCAACTCAATCCTTCTTCAGTAGCTACACTACAACAATCATCTCCACCGGCCTCCTAGTGTAGTGCCATGACGTCCTTCTAGTGACAGATAACATCCTCCCACAAACAACATCTATTTATAGGAGTCTAGGGTCAGAAATCCTAGTCTGTGTGGGAGTCGAAAGGGTCGAATTTATGAATTTTCTAGATTCTACACATGGAGAACTGGTCAGTTCGCATACCCAACTGGTTGGTTCATGTGTGAACCAATTGATTCATGTCACAAAATTATCGATTTGTGTGTTTCCTATTCTGAATCACATTGGTATTCAATGTATGATTAATGCAAAACATGACTTTAGCACCAATCCTTGATCAAATCGAATTGACAACTGAATTAGGTGGTTCATCCCATGAATTGGTCTATTGGGACCTATGAACTGATCGGTTCACTATGTGATCCAAGTGCCTCACACCTTGGTTCAACCATTGATTATCCAATGTTGATTCCAATTGACCTGACACTCCAAATGATTGATTCAACACTTGAATCAGTTGGCTCAAAGTCCAGTCAGTCAATTTTGAACCTTAGTTGTTTAATTGAATACCTAAACACCTTTAGTAATCAATCTAAACATCATTCATGAATTTACTCCTTTAATCCAAGTGTATCCTATGTCTGTGACCTTGTAGGTCCAAAATTATGTTGGCAGTGAATGTCCATAACCAAATTATGACATCATAAGCAATGAGTGGTATCTAGAAACACAACAATGCTACCCATGTAATTTTGAAAGTTAGAGAACAACTTCAACCTAGAATATATGATTAGTGTTACCGTGATCGTATAGTTCCTTTGTCTCTAATATCCAGATTGAACTCGAGGCATGGAATCGTCATCCTCTCAACATTCAATCCATGTTCCTTGAATTATATCTACATATTGAGTCACATGAGTATGGACATACATTTCTCAGCCTCTCTATAAAGAGGCCCCAGATATCAATCTCCTATAAGAGGGATGATGCAATGAATAATTTTCATTCTCACATGTTGTTTATTATGGATTTTTGTGCACTTATTGTTCATTTTGATATCATTCATGCATTATTTATAATCATTAGCTTGTGACACTTAATTACATTAAATAATTGTTATTTTTGGTGTTTTGAATGATCTATCATTATTTTGGAGGTTATGTTCATTTTTTTCATCTTTCAGGTGATTTTACAAGAAATGACATAGCTCGATACTACCGACTTGACTGTCAGAGGTACCAAGATCTGAGGAAAAGGAACATGTTGACTCGATGAAGCTTGGTAGTACTGATAGAGGAATTAGTACTACTGACAGATCAAGAGAGAGTGTTTTAGAGAAGAATCAGTACTATTGACGGTTAGTTTGGTGGTACTGACTCACGCTAAAAATCTAGTAGGTTGATTTAGAGAAAATCTTAGTACTACCAACGGTCAACTCTGTAGTACCGACAGCAACAATGGATATCAAATAATCGAGGGTGTAGATACTATTGACGCTTAGTCAGTAGTACTGACAGGATGAGATCATGCTAGATTAAAGATCGTCATTAATTTGATGGTTGGGACTAAATCACGCCCTAAGTTACTTCTATGACTTAGGGGGGAGTTTGGCCAGACCTAAGAATCATGTCATATTCAGTTGTATGATAGAGAAGAGTATAGAAGAGAGAAAGGAGAGGAGAAAACAATGAACTGGGAGGTTCGCGCACTTCTAGTGGCCTAATTTGCAGTAGGAAGACGGCAAATCACAATGTTTGTTAGAAGGAACCATCCATACGGTCTCCCTATAGGGGGTTTCCTTGTTCTTTATGTTTTTGTCACTCCTTTCTTCTTCTTCTTCTATGTGTAGAGCCACTGAAATCATGTGCGGATAATCCCCTTGTTCCTTAGGACCCGAGAGTAGCCCAGTTTTGCAATGTAATTGATGATTATGACTTAATATACATGTTCCTCTTAATTTCTGGACATAATTCTACAAGTGCATCACAAATTATCTATGCTTGATCACCATAGGTAGTTGTTTAGACTATAATTGCTTTGAGTGAGGGATTAAGGGTTGGAAAACTCATAGATGTACACATATTACACCGCACCTCGAGAAAGGGCCTATGAATGTGAGGAGAATAACCCAGATATTTCAATAAAGCACCTACAGTTACTAAGAGAGTGAGATTGGTATTAGATTAGGTAGGAATTATGATGTGAGAGTGGACAATTCTTGCTACATGTCTCTTTGTCTAGGGTTAGGAGAGATTAATATTAATGAAATGAAGTTATTTATAATGTGAACCATGGTTAAACCACAACCCTAAGGAATTCATTCCACTTGTGATCACAACCAATAATCTTAGCTTTAATTCTTGCAATTTAGTCATTAAATCAACCAAATCACTCTTTTTTTCAGGCCTAGATGATTGGGTCATTGTTAGTAGTAGTTTTTGGTTACACATTTTCCCATGTTTGATATCTGAGCTTCTTTACGCATATATTATATTGATACACGTACTTGCATTTTTGAAGTGTAGTTTACGTGCATCAAGTTTTTGGCATCATTAGTATTTAAAATGGTGTGTCCAACACTATGAGTGTTGCGACCGGCCACTCTAGGCCATAATTTTTATTTTTCTTTTACCAATTCTAAACTAAATTCCAAATATTTATTCAATAATTACTACCATTTTTCTCACATTGATTTTGTTATTTTCCAGGTACTACTTCATGTTGTAGATGAAAAGCACCAATTATGGTGGATCAACTCCACAGAGTGTGTTTCAGGAGGATTTCTTACATAGAGCACAATAGTACAATGAAAAACTTGCCCACTAGAATAGACACATCTTCAACAATTCCTCTAGGATATTTGATGGTGTGATCATCTTGTTGAATGGCCATCTTGGTTGGCTTCAAGTCTCCATTATCAAGCAGCTCCCACAATGTAAATGGAATAAGTCTTGTGTTGGCTCTAAGGTCAACTAAACCTTTATCAAGTATTGTATCACCAATCTTGCATGGCAATGTGAAGGCACATTGGTCATCAACTTTCTCTAGTAATCTATTTTGAATGATGGAACACGTCCTCTTAGATAGCATGACCGTTTCCACTTGATCTATCCTCCTCCTCTTGGTTAAGTGATCTTTTAGGAACTTTGCATAGGTAGCCATTTCATCAATGACCTCTACTAACATAAGATTGACTTACAGCTTGTTAAAAATGTCCATGAACCTATGATATTTTCATTTTTTTTCTGGCATGCAACATTTGAGGAAAAGGTGCAGTAGGCTTGTAAAATAGTTTCTCTTCAGATGTACCTTTCTTCTTTTGACTTTTCTCAACATCAGCTTATGTATCATCTTCAACTATCTTCCCATCCACCGGCCAGGGTCTTTCAACTATGTTCCCACTCCTTAGGGTGATGGACTTACATTCATGGGGGTTCATCTCCGTCTGACTTGGCAATGCAGTAGAAGAAAATTTTTGGTTTGATAAATCTTGCTAGGCAATCTAATTTCTAACATTTTTGCGTGAGTGGAAATACCATCTACCTTGGAGGAGAGTTGACTGATAGCATCCTTCAAGAGTAACCCATGTGCATGTAACTCATCATTTTGTTGAATCTGTGTTGACACAAAAGTCTCAAGCATGGTTTCCAAAGCTGACTTAGGTTGAGGTTGATTGTAGTTTCTCTTGTTGAATCCTAGTGATTGGTTATTGTTCATGAGCTGGTGGTTGCTCATTTGTTGTTGATTATTTTGGCTTTAGTTTTGCTAATTTTGATTTGATTGATGGTTCTAAGGATTGTTGTTTTATAAGGGAATTTTGGGTGGTCTCTCCATCCTAGGTTATAGGTGTTAGAGTAGGGATTGTAGAGTTGCTTGTTAGGAAAACTCCCTACTGCATTGTCTTGCTCTTTTGCCTCTCCAACATTCCTTTGTGGGGAAAAACAAGAAGAAGAGCCATGATCGGGGGCTCCAGATGCTTCACATACTTGTTCAACTACTTGGATAGAATGTATAGTAAGTTATTCAAACTTTTGTGTCAAAGCATCTATCTTGGATGCAATTAGATCATCTGCATCGACGGTATGTTTTCCACTTGACTTCTCAGAAGTGACACTTGATGAGTAGGGTTGGTTGGTTCTTTTTGAACTCTACTAACAATGATTTAATGCCATATCTTCTATGATGTCATATTCCTCTGTGTAGGATTTGTTCATTAGTGCTCCATTGGCAGCGACATCCACAGACATACAAGTGTTGTAGAATAACCCATTATACAAGGTTTGTAACAACAACCAATTGGTCAAACCATGGTGAGGACAAAGGCGTTGTAGGTCCTTAAATATCTCCCATGTATAATAGAGTGTTTCACCTTCTTATTGCTTGAAATTGGTGAGTTGGATCCTCAGTTGAGATGTCTTTCTAGGAGGAAGTACTTGGTAAGAAAAACATTCAGAAGCTCATCCTAATTCTTGATAGATTGCTTGGGCAAAGAGGAGAGACACTCCATGGCTCAGTCTCATAGTGTGAACAAGAATAGGAGTAGACATATTCCTTCAACTAGAACATCATTAATCTTGAAGGTGTTCATGTACTACAAAAACTCAGCTATTTGAAGATTCTGATCTTTTACTTATCATCATATTCCCCACTTTTTATATCGTTATACACACAGGATTTACCATACTTGATTATTCTTCAGGTATCACATCTATATCTCATCTTTTAATACACAATTAAGGAAGATTATAAGTTGTTTTTAAAGAATACTGAGTAAGATATAAGTTCTTATCTCCCTTGTGTCCTTATAGGATTAGTCAAAGGAATTCGAAAACAACTAATTTCATATCTTTAACACATAGAATCCTGATATGAAATATCAAAACAAAACTTATTTTGTCTGACCTGTCTGGGATGTCTGTCCACGTCCTCTATTATTATTAGAAACTTGCCTCCTTTGTGATCCTTGCAGACTCTGCCCTTGAGGTTGAGTCATCATCATATTCCCATCTGGACAGTCCCTTGCCAGATGCCCCGATTGTCTACATTGGTAACAGATCCTGGGTGCAAAATGTCTATGCGATCCATTTACCGATGTTGATGCTATGTTAGAGGGTCTTATTGGAATGCTACTATAATCCCTACTCCCACTTGACACGCATTGTGTTTGGGTAGGAAATCCTGATATAGTTGTCGGTGTAGAAAATCTTGGCCTCTTAAAACTTTCAGGCCTTTGATCTTGAGGCTGGGTGTACATCTTCTTACTACTTGTCTGTCGTTTCTCGGTTTCCGACATCTCTATCCTTCTTACTGACTCCACAAAGGTGGCAAACCCTTCTCTATTCTCTAAGGTAGACACAGGAGTGGCTAGTTCAGTGTTTAATCCCTTTTCAAAATGTCGAATTCTTTCTTCATCACTAACTGCCATCTGCGGACAAAACCGTAGCAACTCCATGAACTTAGCTTCATATTCGCTAACGTTCATTTGTCCTTGTGTGATCCTCTCAAATTGAGAGATCTTCTCATCTAGATACGTCTTAGGGAAGTATCTACTGATGAATTCTCATCGAAATACCTCCCATCCTATTTCTTCGCCTGGTCTCTTATCTTCCTCTATCATCCACCAATTACCAACACTTCCTTTTAGGAGGTATACCGCATGTTTTACCTTTTCAGCTTCAGGAATATCAAGGATCCTGAAAGCCTTTTCCAGCTCTGTCAACCACAGATCAGCATCTGCTGGGTCAGATGTACCAGCATAGTCTATGGCTCCCACCCGACAAAGTCTCTCAAAAGTCTTGCCGGCTCCATAACCTTCCTGATGGGCTGGTGCCCTAGGTGTAGATGGTGGCACCCTATCTTCTATGTGTGTTATGGCTGTCAGGAATTTATCAAATAAAGCATGGAGAGCTGGGTTTTCTATCTCAGTTGGGTCAATCTGGGGCTGTTCAGGTACAGGCCCCACCCTATTCTGGTCTCCTACACCTCCTCCTGGTGCAGCAGTACTGCCTTCATCAACACGCTCTTCATGTGGTCCAGACATCTTCAAGTTCTTCTTCTCCTATATGAGCAGAAGATACTATCAGATAATCTGGAAAACACTTAGAACAGACTCTACAACCTTAGTCCTATGTCTCTGTAGACTCAGCGAACCTAGAGCTCTGATACCACTAAATGTAACGTCTATCTCGAGAAAACAAGATTAACTAATGCGGAAGCGTTCACTAAGCAACGGATTACCAAAAATCACTAAAAATTTAAAACTTTTTGTGAAGAGATCTTTAAATCATAACTCCTTTATAAGAAAACAAGGTAAACTGTTTACATCATAGCTTGACATTACATCTCTGTGATTACATACATCCATTGCCTTATTATCTGAAGAAGGCAAGATATAAAATCTCGAGGCACTAAGCCAAAAACCTCAGACCTACTGACTCCTAGGACTTGAGAGTATAGAGACGACATAAGACATACTATCTACAAGACTTGGCACTCAGTATCTCCACCTGAGATTCACTGCTGCCCCTAGTGTTGCTGTTGCTGATACCGCCCACCCTCGGATTGGTTCCTCTGTCCTCGACGTCCACCTAAAAAGTCGAATCCCACGGGGGTGAGACAATTTTATATAATTGTCCCAGCGAGAGTTATAACTCTTCGCCAGAAGCTTTGTTATAGCAATAAAGGATTAACATAAGCAATATAATCTTTAAGGCATTCAACAACAGATTTGGTATTAAGTAAGACAACATTTACTTAAGCAATCATTAATCATTAAAACACTACTATAAAAGAAGAATACTAAATGTATCAAGTTTAACTCATATCAGTTATCATATGGATATTAATTCTTAACCATCTCATCGTATGATTCAGGAACATGGTTATTCAAACCCTCAGATTATCATAACACTTGCTACCAAGTGACATATAAGCATCAAGTCATCTAACAACATGACCTTGATTGAAGCAATGTATATACTTTTCACATATCATTACTCTTAAAAGCTTAAAATTGTTTTCAAGGAATAGGACATGCATATATAACAATGTCAGCATAATACCAAAACTTTTAAATTTCTTTATAGGACACCACGGCCATGCCACCTTGCACGGTCGTGCAAAGTAAAGCTATCACGGCCGTGCTCCCTTACACAGTCGTGCTACCGAAGATCATTACATGATTCATATTTATATATATATATATATATATATATATATATATTCTAATCTTTAATTCTTTCAACTTGATTAGGTCACATCAACCCTTCAATCAAGTACATACTACTATGGTTAACATAGTGTATCAAGCTATTAATCCTATAAGCAATTAAGCATTCTCCCTTTAATTGGTACTAGTCACTTAGGTACTATTAGGGTTTCAACCTTTGTGCCTTCATTGTTTGTCATTACTAATCTTTATTGGATCAATAGAACATTCATCATCTTAATTCTCAAAGATTCATTCACATTGAACCTCCATTACATAAGGTATCCAATTGAATTAGGGTTTCCAATGTTGATTACTTCAATCTTTGAATTCATGGAACCAATCATCAATTGGACCTATACTCATACCTCAATTGAGTTTATTAGGTCAACCTTCAACTAATTTGACCCTTAATTAACCCTCAATTGTTCATCAATTAGGGTTTGATTCAATTGAATTAGGGTTTGGAATCGATGATCCTTCAATACTAATCAATGTAAGAATAGTTACTTTGAAACCATAGATCCATCATCCAAATTGGGTTTGACCTGACCCCAAACGGTCTTGAGGTGGTTTGGATGACCTCCAAACGGTCTTGAGACCGTTTTCCCATCATATCACTCAAATCCAAGCCATCCAATTAAGGTTTGGGTCATTGGATTGATCACCAAATCAGCAATTGATTAAACTTTAACTTAGTAACATTGGATCATCAATTGCTTAACCATACTCACCCCTAGACCTCCAAACGGTCTTGGGTGACCTCCAAACAGTCTTGAGACCGTTTGGCTCAACCAAACCTTGGATTCTAGTGAAAAGTCATTAGGGTTTGAGCTATTGAGTTGATCATCAAATCAGCATTGCATTGTATATCAACTTGGTACCTTTAGACCTTTAAACACCTAACCATACTCAACCCTAGACCTCCAAACGGTCTTGGGTGACCACCAAACGGTCTTGAGACCGTTTATATGAGCTCCAAACGGTCTTGAGACCGTTTGGCCCATCCATCCTTTGGATTCTAGTGAGAAATCATCAAGGATTGGTCTATCGGGTTGATCAACAATTCAGCACTTAATTGCAATATGATTGGTACCTTTGGACCTTCAATTGATCAACTATACTTGACCCCAGACCTCCAAACGGTCTTGGGGTGACCCCCAAACGGTCTTGAGACCGTTTGGGTGATCCCCAAACGGTCTTGAGACCGTTTGGGCTAATCAACCCAAAATCTCAAATTAACTTGTTGGAATTTCAGCACTAATTTCAATTAGGGTTTGCCCAATTGATTAGCCTTCAACTCATGATTCCTTGAGAATTAACCCCTCAAATGTGGTGAGTTATTAACCAACATAATTAGGAACAGGAATCCCAAACGGTAAATGCTTGGTCAACGCCCTCAAATGGTCTTGAGACCGTTTGCCCAAAATGTTCAAGTTAATCAGATTGGAAAATCAGCACTTAATCCAATTAGGTTTTCCTAATTGTTTAGCCTTTAACTCATGATTCCTTGGGAGTTAACCTATAAAATTTGGTGGGTTATTATACCACATCATTAGGAACAGTAATATAAAACGGTACATGCTTGGTAAACGCACTCAAATGGTCTTGAGACCGTTTGTCCAAAAAGTTCAATTAAAACAGATTGATAATCAGCACTTAATCCAATTAGGTTTCCCTACCTGATTAGCCTTCAACTCACGATTCCTTGGGAGTTAATCCCTCAAATTTGTAAGGTCATCAACCAACATAATTATTAACAGGAATCCCAAACTTTCAATGCTTGGTCAACTCACTCAAACGGTCTTGAGACCGTTTGTCCAAACAGGTCAAGTTAATCAGGTTGAAAATCAGCATTTAATTCAATTCGATTTGCCTAATTGATTGGCCTTCATCCTACGGTTTATTTGGAGTTAACCCCTAAAATTTGGTGGGTTATTAGCCTACATAATTATGAACAGAAATACCAAACGGTAAACACTTGGTCAACGCCCTCAAACGGTCTTGGAGACCGTTTTCTCCAAGTGACCTTGTGAAACCGTTTGCCCTTCAAACGGTTTTGCAAACCGTTTGGCCAAAGGGGGGGAAAACAAGACCGTTTGATAAAGTAACATTGGTAATCATGCCCATCTTCTTCTACCTCCAGATCAAGGTCTGTTCTTCGTGGTTTTAGTTGCAAGAAATCAAGGAAGAGTGGGAAAGAAGAAGAACTAAGTACTAATTGCAAGAACAAAGATATGCATAAGAAAGCAAAAGGTTTAGAGTTATAAAACCCGCCTTAAGGTCGTTCCTAGAGCTCCAAGCTTTCAAGCTTCCAGGCCTCTAATGGCGTCTTGAGCTCCACAGGTTGGCCATGGGTGTTTCTCCAAGAATTGGTTGGGAAAGATCGGCTAGAAAGAAGAAACAAGTAAGGAAGACCATAAAACCAACCTTGCACCATGAATTCCTCCATGAATCCGAGCAAGATGATGACCAAAGCTTACCTAGAACTCCTTAGCCGTCCTCCTCTGCTCCAGAGATCTGTCCTAAGTCGGTCTAAGCAAGGGGATAAGAAGGGAAGTGAAGGAAACGATCCTTGCTAAGTGAGAAAAGGTGTATATATACTTTGGGTGAAATTCCAACATAAGGACAACTTGTTTCTCCATTTCTCATCTAGGTCCTTCCCTTCTTCTAAGCCACGTTTCTCCCTTCCATACTTAAGCAAAACTCATCTTAAACCCAAGGTCTAAAGGTGAAGAAAGCCAACTTTTTACTAAGTTGCACATATATAAGGGTTATTAGGCTTATAACTTGATTATTTAATTTATAAGGGTTATCATTCTTATTTGATTATTCAATTGAAGTGCCCTATTCATCATTCTTACTTTAAATGATGCCAAGAGTCATAAAAGATACTCTAGAAGGTGTATTTTACAAGTTACACCCCATATTTTGGGTAAATTGCACTTTACACCAAAACTAGAGTTTTAAGTACAAGGATTGCTCCACAAGCTGCATCTTGGTGCCCAAGCTTGGAGAATCCATCATACTTCATCATATTCATTCTTATGATGTCTCAACACCAAAGGAACATCTTAACATGTGCAATTTGCAAGTTAAACCCTTTTAATTGGGTAATTTGCACATAGGTCCCTGTATTACAAAACAATATTACAACATTGTTCAAAAGGGACAGAAATGGAAATGTATGTTCCTTAGGAACTTTAATTACATACCAAAAGATAATCACAAGTATCTAATTACATAATTAAGAAAAACACCTAGGGTTAGTTCATAACCCAGTTCAGGGATGTTACACATAAATCTTATCATCTTTTTGCATGGTGTTGCAAGTGGCTCTTTCTTCATAGACAGGTGTCACCTAGAGTTCTAAGGTGGTGACACCTTCCCCTTGATCTCTCTTTTGCCCTTCTTGTATGTATACCTCTTTCTCTCCATGCAAGAGAATCCTTTTGGTTATCCTTGCATTCCCTCTTTGGTGGATGACCTTGAGCTAGAAGAGCTTCTTCGTTGGAGCTTGGAGGATGAGTCCCATGCTTGTAGTGCTCTTTTCATCCTCTACCTTGGTAAGCCATGATACTTAGATTTCTTTCTCTCCTTCTTTCTTCTTCTCTGCCATGGACCTTGGTGACTTTCTTCTCCCTCTCATGCTCTCTTAAATATGGTTCCATGTTCTTCCTTAGAGATGTTGTGGTGATCAAGCTTGGAAGATCTTCTTCTACCGTGATCTTATGAAGCTTGGAGCTTGGTGGTGATTCTTAAGGTGGGTTATATAGCTCTATACCCTCTTTGTTACTATCACCTTTTAATTGCTATCTTGATTCTCTATCTTTGATTCATCATCCTTTGCATTCTAGTAGATTTTTCTTGGTGGTTTTGTGTTCTATTTTGGAAGAAAGGTTTTTCATAGTTGCTTCCTTGTGTTGCACCTTCTTTGTTCTTTCTTGTAATGTCGTTCTAAGGTTGAAGATGAGTGAACTGATATGCATGGTTAGGCCATTATGTATGCTGACCGATAGGCATGTAGCCCGATATGCCTTGGGTGGATGTCACAACCTGTGGCACCACTGACCGTCACCCCTTTGTGAAAGGTCATCATGATCTTTGGGAGACCTAGATTGATGTGCTTTGGTGATGGTCGTCATGATCCATGAGAGTCCTAAACTGATATGATAAGCAATAGGCGTTGCTAGAAATGCAATTTCCCATTATGGCTTAGCCATCACATCTTGATGCATTACCCTTGGAGGCATTGCAACCTGACAACCCCAATAGTCGTCACCCTTACTGATTCCTAAGAGACTTGTGTTGCTTAGCATGTTGACAATCCATCACGGCCTGGCGCATTATTGAACCCTAAGTTGCCAGAGAGGGTTGTGTTGCTCGTTACCCTCCCCCTTAAGCATTACTGCCCAACACACCATCTTAGATGATAAACAGGTATGCCTTGTGCTCTAAACCGATACACATCCTAGTTGGTAGGCTGACACCTCCTTCTTAGGTGTTGCTGCCCGATACCCTTATAATGATAAACCAATACACATCTTGAGTAGGTAGCCCAATGTCATGTTTTCTCACATAACACATCCTAAACTGATACCCTACACTAGAGTGGCTTCTTGACACATCTAGGGTTAACCCGATACCCTATGTTGTAACCCTAACTGACAACTTGTGGTGGTGGTTGTCATACACCATGTTGATGATAGGGTGATATGAGATGATGTGATATGCTATGGGGTGGTCGTATGTATGATAATAAGGGTCATGTTACTATAACCTCTATTTTATAACATGTGTCATAATGATAAGTAAAGTGATGATCTAAGGGTGGTTGTTGATCCAACCTTGTAAACCCTAATTGAGTAAAGAGAAATCCTAATTTTTATGATGTGAAATGTATGGCATGAGTCCTATGACATGCTGGTGTTGATGATGTATTACTTTCTTGTTATCGATTTCTTACCATGTAGGCAACACCAGTTGATATACATACCCAGGTATGAGGTATGGTGGTTATGATATGATTGAATAAGCCTTGTGAGGCACATGTGATGTGTCAGCATAGTAAACGTAAGAAACAGTCTTATGGCCTGATTATAGCTTGATGCCATGTATAACGATTTCCTCAGTGATGTGAGAAGGGGTTGTCTCCCCAAGATATGTAGTCCTTGTGATGGACACATGTTGAAAGATAGGAAAGAAGTGATGATATGATGAGATCACACCTTATATGTTTCACTATGTTCTGGTGATGAGTTATGCCCTTGTTTATGTAGAATTTGTTTAGAGGTTGTAAGTTGTAAGTTTTAACTTGATTGATGCAAGGATGTTTAAATTGGTATAATTAAATAAGTGAAATCTAATAGTGTAGTTTGCCCTGTGTCATAGATCCATTAGTGTTATCATTTGCTGAATGGTGAAATGAGTTTAACTCAGAGCACATATTTTTGAATATGCGGGGTACAAGTCAAGTAATTCCTTGTATCCTTAACTACAGGATGTGTGAGATTACCATGCATGAAGTCAATCTCATTGTGGTGTGGATGTCCATGTGTGAGCCACTCCTTCTTGTTAGAATGGCCATGAGTGAGCCTGTTCTTCTAGCATCGTACTTGTACCAAGATGGGATAGTTATGATTATATATGTGGATGGCCATGTGTGGGATCCAAAATTTTTAGGTGGACGTGCACGAGGAGGTAGAGATCTTTCTGCAGAGGGAGAGAAATAGTTGGGGTAGCAGTAGCAGCTTAGGTTGAGTATACTATCATGAAATGAACCGCTTATTTATCTGAGGTATATGATACCAAGATACGGATCTATCATATATGATATGCAAGATCCGCAAAGAAGTGATGGCCTTTGTGAAAGGACCAAGAAAGAAGCACCCATCATTGCAGCAAGTGTTGCTGCCATAGATAGGAGTATCTTTCAGTTTATTTCAGCCTAAAGGGCACGAAATAGAGTTGAGAACTGCTATTTCACATTTGCCAATAGATAGAAACACTTTATTTTTGCATATTGTATGACAATGATGGCAAATAATAAAGTTGATGTTTCAATCTTAAAGATATGATCTTTATGGCAATGCCTTGTTTATCTTGTGAAACATGGTATGAATAAGATAAAATGATACCTAAAGTTATTGATAACTCAAACAGTCAAATTAGCATCAATCATGAGAAATTCATTTCTAGTTTCCATATGATGGATAAATCTAGAATCTTTTGGTTAGAGAACCAGTAAGAGATATGAATCTCTTGTACATGATTAATCAATCTTCACTAATGGTAGTGGGAGAATGATTATCCAATTAGGTATAATACATGTGATGTATTTACATACCTATTGGAACAAATGCTAATACTTCAAATGGTGTTTAGAGAAATACCAATATGAATATCTTGAAGTGTTCAAGATTATCATAGATGAAGTACAAATTTGGTAAAGTGTTAATTCTTGATGAGATCAATGAATGAAATACTTGGACCAAATGTTTAAGATCCTTATGAGTGATTATGATAATGTATCATAGTGAACTCATGATTAAGGCATGGTGATGTCTAAATCAAGAAGGAATCATACTCTAAGGAGTTAGAGAATGATTATCAAATAATTGAATTCTTCTTAATAAAAGAATACCCCACACTAATAAAGGACATTAAGAATCACAAGGGTTGTGAGTTCTTATATCTCTAACAGATACACCTCAATTATCTATGTGATGAGTTGTTCATGTGATGAGTCAACTATCTAGATGAATATGAGGAACCTAATTTTGAGTTATGGTTTATGACCATTACATCCTAAATGACATCCATGTGAACCATAACGTATGACCTTGATGGTAGCACCCATTGGATGAAATCCATAAGTGCAAATGAGTCTTAAGTGTTAAGACACATGGATAATATTTTGAGAAGGATGATGCTTGTTGATTGCAACTAAATGACTAAGCATTTGGCATATGGATACTAAAACCACATTCCTATGAGGAATAAAACAAGGATGTGTATGTGACACAACCTATAAGGTTTATGAATCCACTAATGCAAATGAAGTCTATAAGTTACAATGGACTAATCAATGTGATTGATTGAGTACAAGCAACTCAGAATTGGATCTTTACTTTGATGATACAGTCAAAGGGTTTGACTGATATGTCAAAGATAAAGGAGGGGTCTATGATTTAGTGGGAGCATATTCACATTCCACATGTTGATGTGAAATGGAAATGTTCTAGAATGGAAATCCAAAAGTGGAAATTATCTTTAAGGTAGATAGAGATGTTTCCTATGTGATAGGAATAGAGATCTATAGAGATAGTTCTCAAAAACCTCTTGACCTGAAAAGAGAGAGCATACATTGGCAATTTGTACTGAAGTGTTCAGTATGCACAGATTCAGTGGGAGAAAACTTGTCCATGCTACATGGAGTTAGTATCCCAAGGCCAAGTGTCCAATTCTTATGAAGAATGGGAACACTAAGAATAGATATGAATCTATCATGTATGTAATCATCCCATTATCTTGCATGTATCGACATGGAAAGAACAAAAAGCATTCATCATCTTGTATGTGAGACATGGCAATATGATATGCTCATCCTGATAACTCATATGTGGGACATGACGAGTGGATGTCTGTCTACTTCCAATAAGGGTTACTGGAATACCATAAGAACTTGATAAGTACTATTTCTATGGAGATAAGGAAGAGTTCAATGTAAAGAGTTACATTGATGCAAACTTCCGATAGGACAGAAAATTAATCGCAAAATATATATAGGATATATAAAAGTGAAAGTTTGTTGATAATTGGAAGTGTTCCAATAAAACCATTCAAAGGAAATGCCGAGTATTCATGTGTTAGAGAACATCAGTGGATACTATATGGATCTAGATGTTCATGAGATGAACTTATAGATATTCCGCTCACTGATGGCAAGTATAGAATCCTTGATCATGCAATGTGGCTAAAGGTTAGCAAAGGAATACAAGATCGTATATTACGACAACTCCATCTCATACGTGTGACGTACAGCGAGGAGATGAGAGACATGCAATTTATACAGAGTTTGGCAAGGTGTTGCCATTACTCACTATGTTAAGCACTAGAGCACAGTAACATGTGGGACATGTTTGAAGATCACTATGAATATGATTCAAGGGTGATTAGCTCACAGTGCAAGTGGGAGTCTGTTGGTATGTATGCCCTGAGAGCCAATCATGGGATGATTGGTGGGATACATTAACATTGATTTGATAAACATTAAAGGCAAGCTTCCAATTCTTTTTGGTTCAGTCATATGAGATAGTGATAGAACATATTGAATGTCTAGAGAATGATAGTACTCAATGACGTATGCTTTCAGGTTGAGGACCTGAATGATGAGATCATACAGATGCTAAGAGTTTGTACATTCTTGTTTTGTCCCTAGTTGGATGTCATTGTGGAAGGTAGATAGACAACAATGACACACAAGACTAGATTGTGGTGTTGTTCAAGGATAGAATCTCATTAGTCATGATATAGAGATATCAAACCAAACACATAGGTACTTGTTAGAGAACAAGTGTACCAGACAGACCCACCGTGAGTTTGACACATGGAACCATGACATGGTAGTCATAGTCAGTATTCACAGTGATGGTGGTGAGTGTGATTCTTAGACCTGAAATCACTACACTCAACACATGTCATCTGGCACACTTTGACATCATCAAACACAGTCCTGAAACATGGGTTGTTATAAAGGTGATGATTGGGTGGCTTTGACACATGGGGTTTTGAGGGGTGAGTGATAGATATGGGATTTTTCCCTCCTGAGGGAGTTTGATATCCAAGGCCACTTGATGAGTAGGATTGAAATAGGCGTGCACACGCATGTGTGAATCAGTATGTGATATTAATGTCATACATATCTCTTCCAATCTTCTCTGAGATCAAGAAAGTGAATGAACGTTGATAGGATGATTGTTCCATGCCTCGAGTTCATTCGGGATATCAGTGATAAAGGAATTATACATTCACTGTAACACCATTCATGGATTGTAGGATTGAAAGTTGTTCTCCAACTTTCTACTTTCACTTGGGTAGCACTGATGTGTGACTAGGCACCGCTCTTTGCTTGTGAAGTCATAAGTGTTGTGGACTTTCACTGCCAACGTGAAATGGACCTGCAGGGTCACACACATAGGATTTAACCTGGAAGAGGAGTTTTGTCCACAAACAATGTTTAGATTGATTACTAAAGGAGTTTAGTAGTTCAATTAAACACTCAATTAATTGATAGCTCAAAATCATAGTGTTCAAGGTGTTGGACTGATTGATTGAAATCGCAATTGACTGATTCTGCACAATCTGCACTCCCAACTGATCGGCTCATGTGATGAACCGATCGGCTGAGCTTGGTGAACCGGTCGGCTCAAGTGTTGATTCGATCGACTCAAGGACAGGGTGAATGATTGCTTCAAGTGTTGAAATGATCGGTTCAACTGTTGCAACCAGGCAAGTTGGGAAAGTAGGATTGGTGAGAATTTTCCTTTCGTTTCACTTGCCCAATTTGATTGGAACAAGGATTGGTATTTGATACCAATTAGAAATAAAAGTTGGAAATTCAATCGGGAACTGGTCAGGACCACGAACCGACCGGTTCAGAAGTGAACCGACTGGCTCATGGGTCCCAACTGATCGGTTGAGGTGTCAACCGACCGGTTCAGGTCCCCAACCGACCGTTTCAGTTGTGAAACAATCGGTTCAGGTTGCGAGTTTGATGTTTTTGGTGGAAAATCTCGAACCCTTCTACTCCTGCTTTAGTCCCATATTGCCTGGGATGGAGAACCTTGTACCATGACCCTCCTATATATAGGGGTATTTGGGGCTTCTCAAAGTACAACTCAGTGCAACCAGTTGCTCTGCAAAGTTGTCGTTCTCTCTGGTTTTGGTAACCGAGAGAGAGCCTGAGCAAGTGCTACCCGCAAAGGGAGGCGCAGCAAGGGAAAGACAACTACAGTTGCAATTGGAGAGTGTGTTGGCGACTAGTACGTCAACAGGAGGGTGCGACTCCTTCCAACTCCTTGTGGGACAAGGAGTGTGGAGTTCCAGGTGGTCCGTGTGGACTACTTCAGAGGTGGAAGGTTTCTGCCACTCAGGAGGACAACTGTCAATCCCGACAGTCCCAGTGAGAGGAGGAGTCATCGGTCCCCGTGCGACCAGGAGCTACACAGACACCGTCCAAGACCGGATTTGAAGACTGCACAAGGCGCGAGGTATTGTCGCCGAGCAAGCCTCGGGACAAGGTATCATTCCACAAACCATCCTTTCCTATTATATAGACGTTGACGTGTTTCCTTGTTCCGGGTTTGGGGGAGAAAATTTTTGTTTCCGCTGCATTCTCTGCCTCCCCTAAAACCCAACACTACTACCATCCTCCGTGCCCATCTATCATCAGATTGAGATCCAGTGGTTCACCAACTAGGACCCGATGCCTATGTGGTGGCCACCAGTACACTGACCAGTGGGTGGTGGTCAGGGCTCACTTTGACCGCCTGTTGGGGAAAGGGAGAAATGGGAACCCATCCAACCGTCTCTATGGGATCCAACAGATGTGAGTTTGTCACCAACCTGGGGAAACATCTGACATTGTAGTGGCTGATCGTGGTGGTGGTGCCTTCCAGACCAGAGAGGAAAATGTGAGGGGGGAGGATACAGGACTCACGATGGGGCCGCTCGAACTCATCAAGATGTTGCAAGTTCAGGGATACTCTTTCCAGCAGCCTCGGGGCAAGGCAACAAGCTCCACCATGGCAGAGGTGCCCTAGGGTTGGAGCAACCAGAGAAGGGGGGAAAAGGCTCTAGGGAACGAGGCAACTCAGAAGTAGTGGGAGATGAGCTAGAGTAAATAAACAAAGCAATTCGAGCATCATTTTGGCAAAAGGATCAAAGTAAAAGCATTTGGTTGGTTGGTCCTCGTCAGTTACACTATAGTAGTGCTACAGTGTACATACTGAGGTGCAAGATAAATCCCCACCATTAGATCAAGGGGGCAGAATCTACATGCCTTGATCCAAGGGTCAAGAATGACCCAAGAATTGATCTGTGGAATTCTGACTAGTATAAAGGCAAGGGGGCACTCACCTTGATGGGCCGCGCCCCAAAATCAGACCCAATAAGGGTTGAAAATCAAAGAAATCAATTAAATCATGATCAAAACAAAGACAACTTTGAAGTACTATAACTTGGGCTATAAAAGTCTGATTATGATGATTTGTGCTTTGTTGCAAATATAATTGAAAATTCTAAAATATGATATAAATTAGGGATCAAGTTGATCACATTAATAAGGTTCAAATTATATTGAAATATGGTGACATGTTAAGGAATGATATTTAGTTCAAAAGTACAAATTAATGTCACATTTAGTTTCAAACATTGATGTGACTAAATTGGAGTCAACAACCATCATATTATTAAATTGTTATTGAATTGAGTAAGAGGCCACTTACTTAGAGAAAAAGGGTACAATCTAATAGAGGGAAAAGTCAAGTTGTCACATCCTTCCCTCCTTAAATAAATTTTGTCCTTGAAGTTTGTGTAAGATCATAAGCAAGAGTTAAACTTACCAATCTTTTGCGCCAAGGCATTTCCATGGTGGGTTGCACACTAGGTTATTATAATAAAGCATGTACTCATATCGTTCATATACACATTTACTTACTGTTCCATCATATTATGACATCATCATGGCATTAGGGTTTTCCCATCCCTTAGTATCCCTACATTAGGGTTTTCGTTCATATCTTCACAGAAGATCAAGGTGTATTATCAAAATATATCTTATCAACTCTCAAATGAACATGTTCACAATCATGACTTACAAATGGGATCATTGTTGGATGTGTATATTTCATCATTATACTAGATTTCATGCATGTTTTAATTTTCAGCCAAAATTCTACCAACTATCCCCAACTATGTTCATCATTTCTCATTTTGGATATGAAATTAAGTAATTTATTCATCATGTTTATTCGAGTTATGGCCTTAAGAGCATCATCATTTTGAGTTAATCATTTTTCATTTGGGTATGAGATTAGGCATGTTACCCCTTATTATTCAACCTAAGATCTCTAGGCATCATCATAACAAGTTCATGATTTCAAATATACATCTTTCATGTATGGTGTGGTTTCATATTAGGTCCAGCTTACGAGTATGATTATCATACATGTATCAAGTTTTCAGCTTAAGTGATATGATTTCATGTACATGAGGGGCAACATTATGATTAACATCGAGGTTTTGTAATTATCTCACTTGTATCTAGAAACAGATCCACAAGTTCAAGCCACTTCCATCTAAGGCCTATATATATCCAACAAGACATGCTAACCACAGTCATCTACCCATAACAAAATTTCTACTCTAACCACAGTCATCTACCCATAACAAAATTTCTACTCATCATTCAAGAAATAAGGGATACCACTAGATTCCTTTATATACAACTACTAACCCGAGTATGAGTCTCATCATGGATATCACACATCATACACATCATCTTATGATCTTGGGACATCTCCCTCACCTATATAGAAAACATCATATATTCAATTGCCTCTTTCTATAGGGTTAGATCTTTTCATAGGAAATCTATAGTTCAACGTTTAAAAGGGTACCACATGCTAGGAAACTTGACTCAATACTAAGAAGTAGTCCAGCTAGGGACTCATCATCATGTATTTCATCATGCATATTTTTCAACATTCACATATTTTGGAGTTTAGGTACTCTAACCTTCTCCCGTAGCAGGTCGACTCTTATCAAGAGGTTACCCTTTTATATATCCCGTACTAGAGGTCTCCTTTGTAAAGATATTGAGTCCTATGTTGGTCCCAAACCATATATCACATATTGTATCGACATGTACAAGACTAGGTATAAGCAAGCATGCCAACCCACTTGATATATTTAGCACATCAAGCAAGTCATATGCACCATACATGGTGCTAGGTCTAGCTATAGTTGCATGGTCAAACTCTTCTCATATCATCAAACATAACTCAAATCATCTTGAAACATCTCATAACATCACATAAACATCATCGTCGTCAGCACCATCATCATCATCATCATCATCATCATCATCATCATCATCATCATCATCATCATCATCATCATCATCATCATCATCATCATCATCATCATCATCATCATCATCATCATCATCATCATCATCATCATCATCATCATCATCATCATCATCATCATCATCATCATCATCATCATCATCATCATCATCATCATCATCATCATCATCATCATCATCATCATCATCATCATCATCATCATCATCATCATCATCATCATCATCATCATCATCATCATCATCATCATCATCATCATCATCATCATCATCATCATCATCATCATCATCAACATCATCATCATCATCATCATCGTCATCATCATCATCATAGGTCATCTATGCTACTTACTAGCCTAACCTTTATCATGGATCTAGACAACTCTAGAGACTACACATATCATAGAAAATCTCTCATCTAGACTTGATGTTACATCTCTTTCTATTACGTTACATGGATACTCACTACCATTCTGGGTGTGTTAACATTTTCATATGTACATATATACTAATATATGAATTAGGTTTTCTTCAATGTTGAAATAGGTGATGAAAACCACCATACTCCATTTGAATAAAACCAAAACAAGTTACCACACTCATTAGGCAGTCTAGTACTATGATACCTAGAGGCTAGTTAGAACATGGGTGCACACTTGTGTATCTACCCTAAGCACATGCCACGAACATATGTCTAGGGTTGTAGTAATATATACCTTTTCTCATCTTCCTAAACCTACAACCCATACTACAGGATAGAAGGAGGAGAAAAGAAAGGCTCTAGTGGTTACAAAAGCCTACACCTAGTTCTAGAACATCTAGGTTCTAACCTAGAGGCTAAGTCAACTTAGTCCACAATGTACATCTTATTAAGTTTCTAGGGTTGAGATGTAAGGTTATATTTATTTTGTGTTTCATGTGAGAATAATTTGGTGTAGTTACTGTTCATGCTTTGATACCATCTGTCAGGGAATCGTTTGTTACCCAAATCCTAACTCCAAATGACTACAACGTCAATGGCGATAGGACCTAGGCGCCCATACCTAGCATGGTATTATCAAAGTGTGAATGTGTAAGAGTAAAGCTTAGCATACATGAAAAGATAAAAAGATAAAGGCACCAATATAATCTCAACATTAAATAATATTATTAAGCAACATTCTTTCATTACAATATTTCAATTATAAATTTAGGTACAAATTTACACAATAATACTCATGTATATTATGAAGCTTACACAAGTACACCCGACATAGCACACCAAGAAAATAAACATCTCTAAACCTATAAAATATGTGAACTGAGGTGGGTCAAGCGCAGGAGGTGCTAAGTATAGGGCGAAAAGATACATATACATAAGCTTTGCATAGTTTGAAAAGATTTATAGAAGTAAACGAGTAAGAATAAACAAGTTAAGTACTTAGCAAAGTGAGAGCCCATATTTTATGTCATTTTACTCCAATTATACCATCGATATCATGTATCATAAGGCCTTTGATCAACTTCCCATTGGAAAGATCCGTAAGGGTGCTCAAGATTAGCTAACCCTTTTATACGTGAGGGACCTCAATAACTAAGTTATTGAGAAAAACCCTATTTCAACATTTGTATAATGGAGTTCTACATTATGTGTTCACATTATAAAACAACAAGATAAGATAAGCATCGAGTACATACTATAATACTACATGAAAATATTTGATCAAGTAAACAAGAATACATATGTATCACATTTCAAGAAAAAAAGCCATAGTCATATAATTATTAAAGTCTGTACCTAATTTAGAGATTCTTAACTTAACCATGACCATATAGATCACAAGATACCACCTGATTAAGAACAAGATTACATGCATGCATTAGATCCTCATCATTAAACCTAAATACATCCATTTTTATGGTTTTGGCCAAAATAGGTTCAATGTTGGCTGATTGCAAATTTTATGTTCTCATAATGATTTATAGGTCACAGAGAAGGTGTGGTTCAAGTTCCAAGTCATTTTGATGTTCCATTCATCTTATATGGACATTACATGATTTAGGTCACTTATAGAGGTTATAAGACTAATAATAGGGCAACCAAGGTCATGATTCATCAATACAAGAGAACCAAGAGTTAAAGAGGGTTTAAGTCAGTCATAAAAGGACATATGAATCACATTTAAGCCTAGGTGGATGACCCCAAGGTCTAGGTATCATGGTCAAACCTGGTATCAACATATCAACTTACATTCAAGATCCAACATACCAGACTTATATTGCTAGGGTCCAACACTTGACCTAAGTGGGTCATTCACTTTCAAGTGATCATAAGCATTAGGAAAATCCTTGATAAAAGAGCTGATATGAATGGTATAAGGATTCATATCACCATTGGGGAACAAATTAGACAAGCCATGAGTGTCAGACTAGGTCATCACAAGTGGACTTAGGACTTCAATCCTTAACATGGGGAAGAGATTGATCATAGCATTAAAGTCACTTAAAAATCACAAGATTACATATTTTAGAGAAGGTTTGTATGCATAAGATGGCTAAGATTCCATCATCGATTTTAGTATACTCATGCATCACTACAAAGGGGTCCCTTCCATGCATTAGGTGTGATATGGGGTGAATAATCAAGAAGTAGTGTGATCTTGGACATGCATGTTATATACATTTAAAAGATGACTAAAAATTGACATTATAATGAATTTCATATAGTAATGGATCAAGATTAGCAAATGAATAAAATTTCTAGGGTTAAAGTTCACATAAATGTCACATTAGTACATAAAAGTCAAACAAGGTTCAAGAATGGTAAAATACATCTTTCATAGCATTCTATTTCATCAAAGATAATGATTTTAAGTGTAGGAAGTATATTGGGTATCAAATATCCAAAATTTACCATAATAGTGCACTTAACATGGTCAACATAGTCAAATATCACTTAATTTTCAAAATTGGGACAAAGGAAGAGGATTTGGGATCTGAAACCATGCTTAAATTATAGGACTCGTCGAGATGATGAATTTGATATATAATTTTGCCTAATTTGTCCTTAAGGTGAGAGAGTTATGTATTTTAGAAAATCTAATAGGAACATTATGATGAGGATCTAGGTGTCACCAATAATTTTCATTTGATGTAGCGAAGGTGGTTGGTCATGGATCCCCGATCCAACGACCCAAAGGGTGGATGCCTCACATCAACTTCGAGGTGGATGGAGGCTGAGGGCACAACCAACTGATGCTCATGACCGCTCCTCAAGGTTCATCGGCGGCCGAGAAATGCTTCTTACTGCCATCCTCTATGTGCAACTACCATTGCATTGGGATCCAATGGTTTGCTGACTGGGACCTGAAACCTAACTGGAATCCACTAGTACTCTGAACAATGGCCCACAGTCAAGGCTTGCTTTGACCACCTACTGAGGCAAGGAAAAAATGAGCGGCCCATCCGACCATCGCTCAGGGATCCAACAGATGCAAGTTTGTCACCAACCTAGGGGAGCAACTGGCATTGCAGTGGCCAATCAGGGTAGTGCTTCCTCCAGGACCAGAGAGTAAAACATAAGGGGGGAGGGGATGAGAATCATAATGGGGTTGTATGGACTCGACAAGACTCTACAAGTTTAGGGCTACTCTTTCTAGTGATTGAGGGGAAAGGAAACAAGCTCTACTATGGTGGCGACGCCCTAGGGTTGGAGCAACTAGAGAAGGGGGGGAAGGCTCTATGGCATGAGACAACTTAGAAATAGTGGGAAACAAGATAAATCAAAGAAACAAAGCAATTCAAACACCAATTTGGATAAAGGATCAAAGGAAGGGCGGTTGGTTGGTCCTCATCGGGTACACTGTAGCAACTCTATAGTGTACGAACTAAGGTGCAAGATGACTCCCCACTATTAGATCGAGGGGGAGGAATCTGTGTGCCCAGATCCAAGGGTCAATAATAACCCAAGAATGGATCTATGGAATTCTGACTTGTCTAAAGGCAAGGGGGGTACCCACCTTGATGGGATGCACCCCAAAATTAAGCTCAATAAGGGTTGAAAACCAAAGAAATCAATTAAATCATGATCAAAATCAAGGAAACTTTGAAGTACTATAACTTGGGCTACAAAATTTCGATTAGGATGATTGTTGCGTTGTTGGAAAGATAATTTAAAGTTCTAAAATATGATATAGATTAAACATCAACGTGATCACATGAATAAGGTTCATATTATCTTGATAGATGGTGACATGTTAAGGAATGATATTTAGTTCAAAAGTACAAATTAATGTCACATTAGTAAAATTGAAGACTGATGTGACTAAATTGGAGTCCAACTACCATCATATTATGAAATTGATATTGAATTGAGTAAGAGGGCACTTGTTGAGAGAAAAAGGGTACAATTTAAGAGAGGGAAAAGTCAAGTTGTCACAGGTAACTTGAGAGATATTCAATTTTAGAAATTTGTGACAATAATGGAATTTTGTTTATCACCACCTTAATGTGCATTAAAGGAAAAGACATGACTCCTCTCTATTTTGTTTGTCTTTGGAAGTTACATGAGTGTAGAAGGCCTCAGGGCTTCTCTCGTACATATCTCAATTTTGTTCACCATCCCAAATCCTTGACAACAACAGTCTATGTAACATATAAATGACTAAATTTCCACCAAACCTTGACTAGAGCCACTGTAGTCTAACTTGGTGGTAACATTCCAGCATTGCTTATGCTCAAAATGAAAATGTGTCATCAACCATATCCTCAATATTTCGTCTAGGTGGCTAGAGCCTCTTGGAACCGTGGATCATCAACCTCGACCTAGGGGCACTATAGACCTACGACCAGCTCGACACCTCCTCGCCTGCAACTGGTCTGCCACACCACCCCAAAACTAGAAAGCTTGACAACAACAAACCTCCACCACCACAACCTCTACCCTCCATCTTTAGACTCCTCTCACAAGATCACATACACCCTTCCTACTACTAATGGATTCTACTACCTTAGAGCCAAGATGAACACTGGCCTTCAGAAATTGCAGCACCGTCAAGGGCAGCGAAGCCTTCACAGGCTAACCATGCCTCAATAGGACTTCACACCACCATTGATGAACCCACATTCTCCCATATATGGTGAGTCAAACTTTTGTAGGGAGCTCTACTAATCATGCCCACCTCTCTCTCTCTCACTCTCTATGACTCTGATCTAATCATAAGATCTTTGGAGATGGCTTGAAGTTCCTATAGATGATGGATGTCCCCAACCTCTGATGAGCCTCCAATGGTCATGGAAGATGCTCCATCCCATCACAACAACACCAGAGGAAGGGCTTGGTGTTGATGAGGCCAATAGAACCCTGATGGCCATGATTCCATAGACCCATGAAGAACCATGGCTATTGGGAAATATGACATCACATATGGCAGCTGTAAATACTTGATATTTACAGTCCAATATTTGCAAAATAATATTTGAATATAAACAATCTTTATTACAATCATGCTTATTACATCAGAGTCACAGAAGATTTCAAAATAAGATTACAAGATTGAAAATAAGAATTGATTCCTATCTAGTCTTCAACAGAGGACATCTCCTACATGTCTCTTCTAGTCCATCTTTGTATCACATGTCTATGAGTTTTCAGAAGAACAAAACCAAACATGGACTCCATGAAGGAAAAATATAGGTCATCTAGGCTAGGATATTTTAAAAATAAAGAGTTATGAGGTCAAATCTAGGTAATATTTCTTGGTGGACTATGGGAACAACAAAAGATAGTCTAGTTACCAATCTAGTTAAAAAGAGGTACAATAATTCAAAATGGTAACTAGAAAACAATAAAGAAATTCTCAAAACTAATATCAAGATTTCAAAATGACAAGATCCTTCTCAAAACTAATATTATGATATCAAGTTATTCAAAATGACAAGAATTATCTATAGGCACAAACAATCTAATATTTTGTCTTCGCCAGTGGCTAGGTGCCTAGAGTTCTCCCCTCTATGAGAGAACAAAACTTTTGCCTATGGGGGTAACCATTATTAGGGCACCTCTAGTTCTCCATTATCCTCTATGCAAGGTTGGGGGATATGACCCGCTGAATCTAGTGAGACAAAGCTCTTTAGCTAATATTTCAAAATTTTGTGCCAATATCAAAATCAACCAAATTTTAGTTAATCAACAATGTTCAATAATCAATTTAGTTGTGTCGACCTTCTTCAATAGGGAAAGGATAATAACAATTTCACCATTTTGTAGAATTATATAAATGAAACTTCAAGAAAGGGACAAATAGTTCAATAAAAGAATTGATAATACAATACCTACTCCAATAAAAAAATTCCAAATCAAGGTGTCCACAAGAATTGAGGGTGCCAATTTCTTAAGAATCTAGAAAGAGAGAATGTACTAGATTATTTGTAGGTTCTTGGCTTGGAAATTAATTTTTATGTTCATGTTGAGTTATATAGGATGGGATTACTTTTATATATTCTCTTGAGTTATGTAGTTCCTATATTTATGTTTTGTACTTATATATATACCTATTATCTCTATTTTAGGCCCTCACTTGTTATTTCCTTTCCATAACATCATACACTTACAAATTATCCCCTTCTAACATGATAACTAGTAATATCATTATTGCTAACTAATTTACTTAGGAATGATTTATGTAGCCAAATATGTTACTTCCATATATTTTCTTTTTCTCTCTTAAGTCCATTGTTGATCACAATAGTTCAATCTTAGGTCAAGATACACAATAAGTCAATATTTGATTTCCATGTATACTCCAATGTATATTTCTAGAGTTTTGAATTTATAAAAGGATACAATTATTATTTAGGTATTTTAAATAATAATTTCTAAAAGATATACTGTATGAATATTATTACACGTGTACCTATACCATCATGATACATATAGGAGTTGGAAAATTGACTAATCAATATAATTAAGAAATATGCAAAATATTTCATACTTCTTATTCATTGGTCTTGCTACACCATCACATAAATATATGCATATTACTAGATGATTACTCAACCAAGTAGTTACACCTAATATCATGACATCCTTAATCAGTATTATCCTTTTACTCTTGTGTATTTTTTCTAGAATAAGAATCATTAGGAAGAAGTTTCTAACCTAAATATGTTGGACATGAGTTTTTTGGTTTTTACTGATGAGTCCCTAGGTTAAGTTCATGTCTTGGAATTGATCATCGATCAAAGAGAAACTCATTTGATAACTTGGTTGAAGAGGCTAATAACTTATTTTCCTGGGACTTGGTTGAGAAGTAAACCAGTTGGGAGATGGAGATCTTAGAACCTTGATTTGTTGAGTATGCTATTAAGTCACTAGTATAGAAACTATCTCTGGCATCGGTTAAAGTAGCCCTTTCACTTTGGTTAAAAACTGACACCTAAGTGGGTGACACTATAGGCACATGCCTAAGATGTCAGTTCTTTGGGAAAGACAAAACCAAGGTCATAGATCCAGTCATTAGTTGTATGGATAAAAGAAACTGACACCTATCATAATGTTTCATGTCACATTTATAACTATTAAAGGACCCTAAATTGTCAGTTAAATCTAATAAGTTGATGCCTATAACATGCTACCCAGTGAGGTCGTGCTGTCCGACATGACCGTTTTGTTTTTTGTCCTTTAATGTTAATTATTTTACTAAAACTTATGATTCATGCCTATAGTGTTGGTTTTATGGATACAACCAATGACTCAATTTTTTTTAAATGGTAGGTATGCAACTTGCTACCTGACTGGTCAACAAGATGCATGACCTGCAGTTCAATTCTGAACATTACTTCTGAACTATAGGTTAACAACATCCTGTGAGTTCAGTTGAATAACTGGACACCAAACGTATAGTAACAAACATAATATGCATATAATACACATCACAGTCCACATTCTAGTCAAACTATTCCAAAAAATCAAATGGAAATTCTTTAATTCACATTTGAAATACACATCACAGTCAAAATCTTCCAAAAATTGAACATAATTGTTGTAGACTTACATAATATTGTTGGTAGTAAAAGGATGTCTAATTCTATTACATTACTATAGTAGACCATAATATTACAAAAAACCTTCGTACATGGGGTTGTATGAGCTAGGGACATTGCTCAAAGATCTAATGTCTATACATCGGGATACAATCATCTCTTATGATGGTACTATCTGACACATGTGCAACAATTCTATTGTGTAGTTTTAATATGCTGCAGATGCTACATCTATGTGCAGAACTATGAATCTTCTTGAACATTGATCAACATGATTCATAGTTATGCACATAGATGCAACATCTACAACATATTCAAACTACACAATAGAATGGTTGCACATGTGTCTGATAGTACCATCATAAGAGATGACTATATCATGAAGTATAGCCATTAGATCTTTGAACAGTGTCCCTGGCTCATACAACCCCCTGCACTAATGTTCTTTTGTAATATTATAGTCAACTGCAATAATGTAATAGAATTAGACATCTTTTGCTACCTATAATATTATGCAAAATCTACTACAATTATGTTAGATTTTTGGAAGAGTTTGACTGTGATTTGTATTTCAAATGTGAATTGAAGAAATACCATATGATTTTTTGGAGGACTTTGACTGGAATGTGGACTATGATGTGTATTATGTTCCTATTATGTTTGTTATTGTAGGTTTGGTGTCTTGTTATTCAGCTGAACTCACAGGATGTTGTTATCCTACAGTTCAAAACCGAACTGTAGGTTATGCATCCTGTTGACCAATCGGGTAGCAAGTTGTAGGCCTACCATTGAAAAAATATTGAGTCGTCAGTTGAATTAACAAAATCAACACTATAGCCTGAATCATCAATTCTAGAAAAATAATTGACATTAAAGGACAAAAAACAAAAGGGTCATGTTGGATAGCACGACCTCACTGGGTACAATAATCGAGGAGAGATTATTCCTATTGTGTTAGGTAAGTGGTCCATGTCTTGGATTTCTATATATTGCATCATTTATGTTTTCTCACTTAATCAGTTCTAAAGTTCATATTTTTATATGTTATCATGTGAGAACCTTAACTTTTAAGAGGTAATTATAAATGCACATATTATTAAAATTCACTCCATTAAGATTCATATTTAGATCAGATCAGTCAAAAGAATATACCTCTTCATGTTTAATTTTAGGAATGCAATTACGAGTGAAAATCCTAAGTAAATTAAGTTTAGATCAGATCAGGATAAGAACAAATAATTAGGCCCTATTCATGAACATTTCTATGCAAGATTGGTACCTCATGAGCTCCCTTCATTTTTTGCATTCAAGCCCAAATCTTTTCACTTTCATCATGTTGAATATGTTTATTATTACTGTGTTCAAACCCAATCTTCACTACTACAGAAACATCATTCAATGTCACTTTTCTGGGAGTCGGTTATTTAAACAAACCGACGCCTATAACATTCCACGTCGGCTATTTAGTAAGTCTGACGTCTATATTCTAAGACAAGCCAGACATGGGTACCGCTTTGTATTCAGCGTCGGCTAGGTAAAACAAACTGATGCCTAAAATCGCCCGCGAAATCCAATTTTCGAGTGAAACAAAAGTGTCACATACAACGTTGGTTTTTTAACTACTAACCGACGCCTATATAAGATAAAAATTTGCGCAAAAAGTGTCACATAAAGTTTCGGTTATCCTTTGATAACCGACGCTGATAATGGTTCCCGCCAAATAATTTAGGGCAAAGATTGTCCACTTGGACGTCGGTTTTTACGATCAACCTACGCTTAAGATGTTTAGGTGTCAGTTTTTTAGACAATCGACGCCTTTTACAAACTTAATAGACCCGCGATCACCCGACTCTTCCCCTTTCTTCTGTTTCATCACGATAATTCTCCTGCTCTCACCGCCACTGCTAGTCGCCCGACTCAACCCCCACCCACCCGCATTCAACCTTGCGCACCGCCGCCGCTCCCCTGCTCCTTTTGTGCCGCCGACGTCTCCGGTCCCTAGTCGTCGCACCGGTCTCTGGTCCCTAGTCTATGCTGCCCTGTTGCCACTGTGCCTATCTGCCCTACGACTGCTGGTTCTGGAGCTCGCCGATATTCCTTGCTCACCGCCGCCCACCACCGCCATTCTCCTCGCCGCCGACCTGCTCGACCTCACCTCACCTCGACCTCGCCTTGACCTGCTCGACCTCGCTTGCCCAGGTACCTGCCGACCTACCCAGGAGGCACCTAGGCACGCCTAGGCGGCCTAGGCATTCACCTAGGGTCCCAAACCCAGGCGCCCTGCCTAGTTAGGCCTCTAGGATACCTGGGCGGATGCTTGGGCTGCACCAAGGCACAATGCTGCTGGGTGTATTTTTTTTAAAATTAAGTTATTTACTTATTTGTGTTTATTTGTGTATTTTTTTAAAATTAAGTTATTTACTGATTTGTGTTTATTTATGTACTGATTTGTATTTATTTATGTACTATTTCAGGAATTAATTGATCATCTACTGCTGCCCGTTGTCTCCCTGCCCTTCACCTGCTCACCTGCCTACTTGCCTGCCTACTCACCTACCCTCCGTCTCACCCTCTCTCCCTGCTGACGCCCGACTGGGCTCAAACAGAGGTAAACATCCCCCAAAACCATGTTTTATTACACTGCTTGATCTTTAATCACATAGACTTAATCAACATTGCTACTTGTATGATCCTAGTGATTAAAAGCACTCTTTCCTGGTCCCCTCAGTTACTAATGTTCCCTTGAGATGAGTGTTAATTGATCTAGCTTGCTTACTTTCCTTGTAATGCCATCTTTTATGTGCTATGATGCACTAGTCACCTTTAGAGTTTTTTTTTTGGGTAAGTCAGGAAGCAATTTTATTCATCTTGCCTTCCTCGTGCAAGCTTGAAACAAAAATTGTTACATTCTCTAATAACAGGATTAAATAAGGTAGTACTACTACCCTTATATAGGTTCAAAATCCCGACAGGGGGCTGAGGATAAAGCAAGTCCTCAGAAGAATGTTTTAGATGAAATTAAGCCAAAAAGTCAGCAGTTTGATTGTCCTTCCAACCTATGTGCGAAATGTGAAAATCATTGGAATCTATAAATCCTATGAAATGATATCAACCCACAAAATCAGTAGTCACTATTATGTCTTGTACACTCTAGAATCAAGATCTAATACTCTTATGCTATTTTAACACCATGAGACCTTTTTTGCTCATTCTAGTGGATTATTATGACCTATGATGACCTAACATGAAACCATGCTCTTAATGATATGATTTTGTTGGACTAGAAACCCGTCCAAGATTTACTCATTAGGAGTAAATATTGGATAGTCCCCAGTTTGGGACTATTCTTGAACACCTAATCTCACTTAGGATGTAAGTGTATAATGTGTATTGGGTTTTCGAGAAAATTTCGACAGCATTTCCCCATTTGTTCTCTAAGTACATATGTACTTGGAGAACAACGGGGAAATGCTGCTGAAATTTTCTCGAAAACCCAATACACATTATACACTTACTAGTGAGATTAGGTGTTCAAGAATGGGATAGGTGGTACATATTTATTATATATAAGAATGACAGCACATGTATTTGTTGTCCTAGAAACCCGTCCAAGATTTACTCATTAGGAGTAAATCTTAGATAGTCCCCGGTTTGGGACTGTTCTTGAACACCTAATCTCACTTAGGATGTAAGTGTATAATGTGTATTGGGTTTTCGAGAAAATTTCGACAGCATTTCCCCGTTTGTTCTCTAAGTACATATGTACTTAGAGAACAAAGTGAAAATGCTATCGAAATTTTCTCAAAAACCCAATACACATTATACACTTACTAGTGAGATTAGGTGTTCAAGGATGGGATAGGTGGTACACATTTATTATATATAAGAATGACATCACATGTATTTGTTAACCGTAGACCCTAATCTTGTCCTAATATATACTTGTTTTCTCTTTGATCATAGAATGGATAGATCATGGATGTCCATTCGCAATCGCTGTACCCCAGAGTTTATATCTGGTCTTGATCAATTTATTAGATTTGCCGAGGAACATAGGAAAGAACCTGGAGATAGGTTCTACTTTCCATGTATCCACTGCGGTAACAACTTGAAAGTCAGCACAGGTGATGAAATCAAAAGTCATGTCATGTGCAACGGGATTTTACAAGGCTATACAGAATGGCACTGGCATGAAGAGATTTCAAACTCGAAACCAGTGGATGTCGATAGCAGTGCTTGGGTGGAAGAAGAAATTGCCTCCGATGATGTAGATGTGAACAAACCGGTTCCAGTAGACATCGTTGATGTGATGCTGGATAGTTGTAGGGTAGAGCACACTGATCCACCTCCTATCTTTAGAAACATTGTGCATGATGCTGAGATACTGTTATACACAGGTTGTGCTAAGTTTATGAAGCTTAGCGCTGTGTTGAGATTGTATAAGTTGAAAGTTAACAATAGATGGAGCGACAAAAGCTTCACTTCATTGTTGACTTTGTTGAAAGAAATGCTTCCTGAAGGAAACGAGCTGCCAATCTCAACATACCAGGTAAAGAAATTGTTGTGCCCAATGGGAATGGAGGCCAAGAAGATACATGCATGCCCGAATGATTGTGTATTATTTCAAAAGGACTATGTGGATTTGAAAGATTGTCCAAAATGTGGTGCGTCACGGTATAAATTGACGACTTCGGGGGAGTCCAAAATTGGTTATCCTACCAAGGTGATGTGGTATCTACCTATAATATCACAGTTTCAACGCTTGTTTGCAAATCCGAAAGATGCGAAGAATTTGAGGTGGCATGCAGATGTTAAGAAAAATAATGATGGGATTCTACGACATGCATCTGATTCCCCACAGTGGAAGAAGATTGATCTATTGTACCCCAAATTTGGGGAAGAAGATAGGAATCTAAGACTTGGGCTTTGTATAGATGGGATGAATCTATACGGGACATTGAGCAGCCAACATAGCACTTGGCCAGTCATGCTTGTTATATACAATCTTCCTCCCTGGCTGTGTATGAAAAATAAGTACGTTATGCTGTCGTTGTTGATATCAGGCCCTAAACAACCTAGAAATGATATCAATATTTATCTTGAACCTCTGATTGATGACTTAAAGAAACTTTGGGCTGATGGTGTGATGACCTATGATGCTTCAGGAAGAGAGACATTTCATTTGCACGCTATGTTGTTTTGCACTATTAATGACTTTCCAGCATAAGGGAATTTGTCTGGATATAGTGTCAAAGGAGCTAAAGTGTGTCCTATATGTGAAGAAAACACTAATTCAATAAGACTAAAACATGACGGCAAGACTGTATATCTTGGTCATCGAAGGTTTCTTTCAAAATTCCATCAGTATCGTAGGAAGCACAAAGCATTCAATGGATGGAATGATGAACAGAGTGCACCTAAACCTATACCAGGGGATGTTGTTTATGAAAGAGTAAAAGACATTGTCAATGAATTTGGTAAGAAATCACAATGTAGTATGGCCACACGGAGTGACAATTCTTCATTCAAGAAGAAGTCAATATTTTGGGATCTTCCTTATTGGAGTTCTTTGACAGTTAGGCATTGTATCGATGTAATGCACATTGAGAAAAATGTCTGTGATAGCGTCATTGGTACTCTGTTAAATATACCAGGTAAGACTAAAGATGGGATAAAATCTACGTGAAATGGGAATAAGGTCAGAATAAACAGAATTATGTGAAATGGGTAATAAAAGAGCATACTTACCTCCCGCTTGTTACAAGTTGTCTAGAAAGGAGAAGAAAGCTTTTTGTGAATGCTTGGTAAATGTTAAGGTGCCACAGGGTTACTCATCCAACATCCGTAGATTGGTATCAATGAAAGATTTGAAGTTGATAGGTCTTAAATCTCATGATTGTCACACTCTAATGCAACAAATATTGCCTGTGGCAATTCGATCTATATTGCCGAAGCATGTAAGGTTTGCAATCACCAGACTTTGTTTCTTTTTCAACAGTCTATGCAGCAAAGTTATTGACCCTGATACTCTCGATAATTTGCAAAGAGAAGTGGTGGTTACCCTATGTCAGCTTAAGATGTATTTCCCTCCTTCGTTCTTTGATATCATGGTACATCTTGTTTCCACCTGACTAGGGAAGTGAAAATGTTGGGACCAATTTTCTTGCATTGGATGTATCCCTTTGAACGATACATGAGTGTTTTTAAAGGTTATGTTCGAAACCGTTATCGGCCTGAAGGGAGTATTATTGAAGGTTATGTGGCGAGAGAGGTTATGGATTTTTGCAATGACTTTCTGAGTGGTAATAACACTCCTGTTAATGACAAGAATATTGAGGAGGACAAAGGAATTTCGGGATCACGGGTGAAAGTAATCTGCCATGAGCAGTTGGAACAAGGTCACTTGTATATTTTATACAACATGGACAAAGTGAGTGTTTATATCGAGGAACATACCAATTTCATCAAGAGACAACATCCTTGAGCAAGTTCAATGTGGCTTGCTAGAGAGCATAACAAGACTTTTACTAAGTGGTTTGAAGATAAAGTCTTACATCAACTATCTCAAACACCAAATGATATTACAGAAACTATCAAATGCCTCGCCTTTAAACCAAAACCAAATGTTATGTCTTATGAAGGGTTTGACATTAATGGGTTCACATATTACACAAAGCGCCAAGATGATAAGAGTGTCGTCCAAAATAGTGGGGTCACTCTTCAAGCGTTGACTATGTATTTTGCAAGTGCAAAGGATAAGAGTCCACATGAAGCTAAAATGTCATATTACAGTTTCATTGAAGACATATGGGAGTTTGACTACATAGATTTCAGAAGTCCACTTTTTAAATTTAATTGGGTTGATAACACCAAAGGAGTTATAGTGGATGAATTGGGTTTCACTTTAGTGAACTTTGAAAAGATTGGCGAGAAGGGTGAACCATTCATATTGGCATCACAAGAGAAACAAATATTCTATATCGATGATCCTGCAAATGATAAATGGTCAGTTGCTCTTCATGGTAAAAGACAGTTCATTGAAGATCCTATAGATGAAGAAGAGTACTATGATAAGTATGATGACTCCAATCCATTCTCAGTTGGGTTGCCAACTCCAAAAAATATTGAAGCTAATGATGACTTATATGTGTGCGGAGATCACAATGAAGGATTGTTAATTGATTAAAGATCACAATTTTAGAGGCATGCATGTTTATATTTTTTATTGAAGCTAAATGTTTGCTTATTTAATATCAATATCATTTTCATATTTGATGTTTCATTATCTTCTAGTTAATACAAATGCTAAATGTTTTCCCTTTTAATGACATTTTCAGATGGCTGACCATGATGAGCATGATGTCCATGATGAGAATGAAGTCCATGATGAGCATGGCGAGGATACCAATGTAAGTTCTAAAAACATATCTTGTATTTCTATAAAATTCATTATCTTCCAGTTATGTCATATATCCCATATTTCTATATTGGGCCAATTCAGTGTGTTTATTTTTGTCAAATTTTAGGTTGATGATGCACATGTACCCACTGAAGCACTAGAGGAACTTGATGCGCATCACCAAACATTTAACAAGAAAAGGGGCATCACTCTGTTGAAGAAGTTAGTAGTGCTAAGTGGCAGTGGATCCAGATTGGTTGTGGAGTTTGACAATGGAGGAAATGCAATTGGAGTGAACCGCAATAATTTTGTAAACTATCCTGGGGTTGTCACTTGAAGCCATTGTGGTGTTAAGTATGATAATTGGCATAAAGTTCCTCAGGAAAAGAAAGACATGATATGGAAGGATTTATGCGTGAGTTATTATTATTTGCAATTCTATTTTGTAGATTACAAATTCTATTATTTGCAATTCTATTTTTGGATACTAGTTAATAGCAATTCTATTTTACAGAATCTGTTTGCATTGGATGAGAAGTTGCATCGTAAAAACGTGATGCAATGCGCTGGAAAGATGTTAAGGAACTATAGGAAAAATCTCAACAGAGAATACATAAAAGATGGTGATAAGAAGAAGAAGTCAGCCCTTGAACAGTGGAACTTCTTAGCCAAAGAAGATTGGGACACGTTTGTTGCTTCAAGAAAATCTGAAGAATTCAAGGTATTAGGCGTCACTCCCAATTTAATTAATATACGTTCTATTCACCTATTCAAGATTAACATTTAGTGCTACTAACCAAATCATTAATGAGCATACTAACTAGGCCCTCAGTGAGGCGCAAAAATCATGGTGTGCACTGAATGTGCATGACCACACTATGGGTCCAAAGGGCTATGCAAGCGTTCGCCAAAGACTATAGGCGGAGTCTGCTGCTACTCAGGAGTCCTCTACTACATGTGCCACACCCATGCCTTGCCATGATGTCTGGATAGCTGGGAGGCAAAACAAGAAGGGTGAAATAAAGAAGCCCGTAACTGCTGAGGTAGCTGTGAAAATGGTAAAATACAACTCTTAGAGCAATCGTTTGAATATTGATTATTTGTGGTGTTAACTTACCAATTTTTGTTGATGGTGATTAGCGGGAGCTGCACAAGCAGAGGAAACAAGGAACGTTCATCCCTCAGGGCACAAGGGATGAATAGATAGTTGCTTTGGGTAACCCAGAGAATCATAGATGTGTTAGGGGTGTAGGCACTGGTGTGGGCATCAAAGTATTCTTTGGGCCATCCCAGCGCAAACTCAGAGCGGGACTTTCACAAGAAGAGGTAACCTATTCTTTTTTTAGAATGTCACTGCAAAAGGGAATTCAATAATAAGAAGCTGATGTTTCTTTTATCCATGTATAGGAGAATAAGAGAGTCGAGGATATAGTTGCTAAGAAGGTCAATGATATAGTTGCTGAGAAGGTCAAGGAAGAAATGGTGTGGTGGGAGGCATCTAAGGCTTCCAATCAGCCTATGGCGACCCACTCTTCTCCCGATGCACAGACTGAGAGTAATCATGTAGACCCACCGTCTAACACGTCTGCTGTAAGTATTGTTTATGACATTGTTGCTAGTCTTTTCAAGATGATATGTTTTCAAGATGATATGTATATATGTATAACATTCTTTACATAAATTTGTAGGTGTTGAAGCCATGCCGCTTAAGAATGCAAGACTATGTTGTTGCAGAGGTGCAGGCTTACCCGTCCCTTCCTGGGGCAATGCTTTACGGGACTCCAATGCCACAGGGCTACATTTGTGTGAGCCTGATACGTGTATTACCTGATTGGAGGGAAGCTACATTGCCATATGCCCACCTGGATATTGATACACTTGCTGAGGCAGAAGGCGGGGTGATATTGTGTCCCAAAGAAGATGTCGTCTACACTACTAAAATTGTAAGATAAATTTACATTATTTTAGATTGTTAATGTGTATATATGAGGTCAATTGATCTGAAATTATATATACATGTTAAAAAGAAGACACCCGGAGCACCTAGGCCTCCACCTCCACTTCCTGCATTACCAAGTTGGGTTCCAAATGACCTAAAATACCCGTTAGGTCCTGCTTGTAGGGGAATGACATGTTGGCTATGGGCACATAATATACATTGCCCTATATCTTAAGAAGAGAATTATGCAGGTCAATCATATGAAAGCTCTTTATTTATACAAGATATTATTGAGTTGTTTATATATGATTGGCTGAATACATCAATGATAGAGACATGGATAAGGTGAGATCTTGTTTATACATCCATATACCTTATGTAAGATTCGGTGATCTGGTTCTTATATATTAATGCATACGTAATACATATTTTGCAGATACTTAGTCAAAAATCAATGTAAACAATTTCCTTTTGACCATGTGGGATTTTTGATTTCATCATTGATTAGTATGGTATCTAAAGACCCTGATAGTGTTCAACAATACTATATAGATGCTTTTATAATATTCGATCAACAAAAGAAGACGATAATAATAGCTCCATTCAATGTCAAGTAAGTTTACTTTACTTATAATTTGGACTTAAGAAAATTACATTTTTATTGTGGACTTTGAGTTATTAATTTTTAACTTTTTTACCTCTAGCGGTAGGCATTGGGAGTTACTAGTTATTCTCCCGGGGATGCTCACTGTTTATTGTCTAGATCTTGTGGGGAGTACATTGAATAATAAAATTGGACACGTAATGAGATTGCCATTATTCTAGTGAGAAATATTTCATTTTTATATCCGTTAACATATGTTATTACATTACTATTTAATTATGCAATTTACTGTGTTACATTAACATGTAGGGGTTTAGATGCATTCAAAAAGGCTGGAGGAAAGGTCCCAAGGAAAAAGAACCAGCCAATAATGTGGGAGAACGTAAAAGCAAGTTCCCGACTCCAATGTATATATTATTTATGTGAACTGTGCTTAGTTGTATTTTTTAATATTTTGTATGTTTCCATTTATAGTGCGCTACACATGACAACAGCTGGTCATGCACATACTATGTGATGCAATTTATGTAGATGATTATCCAATATGCCACATTGGACATCGATACCATACATGAGGTATTATATATAGTCTCATTAGTTAGTATGAAATATATCAATCTTATTTTTATATTATTACTTATATATACATCATTCTCTTTGCAGGTGTTTGAAATTGACCACACTATAGGTAAACGCTTAAAAGATGTACATGCTCCATATACAATGGAAGTATTAAATGAAGTAAGAGAAGAATGGGCAAGAGCCATACAAGCAGTGGCGATTGTAAGATATAATTGGGATGCTGATAGCGATGTTGAATGATATTTTGTAAATGAATATTTCTAAATGTTTATACATGTATGAATGTTTCTAGATGTATTTGAATGTTTCTACATGTGTGAATGTGAGAATTGAATTGATGTCTGAATGTATCTACTTGTGTGAAAAATATATTTTTGATTTTACAAGGTTTGTGGCCTGTTTGTTGGCTGATATCAATGGATGTCGTAAACCTGTAGTTCAGAAAACTGAACTGTAGGTTCTCATCCTGCTGACCAGCCATAGAAGACCTGTAAATTGATAAAAAAAACATAGGCGTCAGTTATTTATAGAACACCGTCATCAAAGGCTTACAACGTCGGTTATTGGATAAAAACCGCCGCCTAATATGACAAACAACCCGACCGTGCAGGAAAGCATGGCTGTGGCGGAAAAAACATCGGTTATTAGTACAAAACTGACGCCTATAGTAGCACATCCGTGGCATCTAGGAATACGGCGTCGGTTTTTTGGTAGCAAACCGACGCAGATAGTGCCCTAGATGACACCCTTTTTTTGGCACGAAGCCTTGTGGCGTCGGCTTACTATAAATAATCGACGCCTATCATTTCCCTGCTGGCGCGTTTTCGGTGGCGCGAAGCCTTTTGGCGTCGGTTATAAAACCGACGCTAAAGAGTTCGACCTTTAGCGGCACCCACATAGGTGTCGCTTTAGAACCGTCTCTAAAAGGTCATAAACAACCGACGCCAAAGGCTTGTTCTGTAGTAGTGCTTGTTCACTTTTAATGTGTTCAGAAGCATTCACACCTCATATGTGTTGTGAGATCAAATCAGATAAGGTTCATTGGGTAGGTTCCCTAATAAGAACTATTAATTAATTTAAGAACTCGTCCTAAAGTCATAATTAATTTTTATGCAAGTTCATAATAGTTTTAAGCTTTATTTATGTTATGCCCATATATTTTTACTAAAACCCAACCACTTACGATCAGTTTGTTGAATACATGGTTGGGGGAATGATGCCCAAATGTTAGGAGCAATCATAGAGGATAAATCCATCTGACACATGGATTATCTCACAAATCTACATACAAGTTCAAGACCTAGTGTGGTGCCATCTATAAGACCTAAGGAGGTTTAACTAGTTTATCAATTATATCATATATTATGTTCCTGGTTGTAAGCTTTTTGGAAAGAATGTGTATATTAGAATCAATATAATCATATCTTGTGTGAAGTTATATTGTTATTGCAATGATGATATATGCTATTTGTGACAATCTCTAAGTGTAATCTTGATATTCCATACTTCCAACGTTGCGATATATGGATTATTCTTGGGGGTTGCTACAAAAGTGATATTAGAGTAATAATATAGATGGCCACAAGGAAAGGCTCTCACATACTTATCATCTTCACCTTTTAGATAAGTCCTAAGAGTAAGGAAAGTCATACCAAGTAGTAGATAAGAATCTTATTAAGATAGAGTTTTGTTGACATGATCACCATCATGATGGAATACGAGAGGATATAGAATGTCCTAGCACGTGGGGTTGTTATACCTTATATTAAATGTATACCTTTCTAAGAAGACAATTAAGTGTACATCAAGTAGGATGGAACCTCAACTAAGTTAGCTTTGATGATGATGGAATAATTAGTGACTTGATGAGGGTCATATCAACTTATTTAGGTAAAAAGAAAAATCTCTCACTGTTGATAGATGGCTAGCATGTGGGAACAACTATCGATCTAGGTTTTCTCAAATAATGACTTTGGATCCATATTTTGTGACCGTTTTAACATTTATCTTGATCAATTTGATTTTAATAAGAAAGGAAAAATGTTTTTTATAAGTATCATATTATAAAGTGTTCAAGATTTCATGAAGCTTATGTTCTCAATTTTTTCTAAAAGAAGGTATAAAAAAGGTTTTATCATGATTTCATGTTTTAGAAATTGAAGTTGTTACATATTAAATGTGAGAACCAAAGAGGGATAGGTGACTTTAAGTGTCTATTTTCTATGGGTTTGAGTAATGACTTCATATCTCATAGCATGTCCTATTTTGTTCTCAATAGTTTTTCTTATGGGATGCAAATATATTGAGTACCTTAAAGGATATATTATGAGACATATAATCTTATTATACTAATATCCTTCCTCTGGTAATATGATCTATCATCTCTAGGTACATATATTCATGAGTATGTGTCAAGAAACGACATAAAGAGTTAATGCTAGGAATCCATGTGTGTGGTCACTTGAACCTAATGGTACTATAACTATGTAGAAGTTCACAAACTGTGCTTTATAGTAGTTTCTTTGGTATAAAGAATAGAATATTAGGCTTAAAGTGATAGTATATAGATTCTAAATACCCTAAAGTTACAATAGTAAGGCTTATTAGTATACATATTCATCGAGTAATGGATGCTCTAGGTTATCTAGAAATGATTGAGGAAGGTTGAGAACTAAGTAAATCAAATAAAATAATTTAGAATCTATTTCCTTTAAAAGGTTAGGGAATGTGTACAAGGCTAATAACAAATGATGTCTTATCACAATGATTTCTTATTAAATGAGATGTTAAGCTATGCAATCCATAAGTAGTTTGAGGACTAATTGTTGATATCTAGGAATCCTAACCTCAAATGAAAGGATATAATGTTTTCTTAAGGAGGAATATCCTAATATGTTTGTGTATGGATATTTAAAGTGTATGAAGTATTATGTAAGACCTGAGGTAGTGGCCAGGGTAAGTTTGTTATGACCGTATCCGAGCTTAATTGGTAAACTAGGGTTTACCTGGATGATTATATGCTTAATTGGATTGATCATTTCTTAAATCTAATTAATGATGATAATTCATTTATGATGTTTTAAACCTAATAAGAACATTAAGTGTTCTATTGTTTGATAAATTAGGGTTTGAGAAATATAAACCCTAGTTGGCTGAAATTAGGGTTTTGATGGTACATGAGTATGGAATTTGATCAAGATAGTAGTACGGTAAATAATTTATCATATTTTCTATGTAATTTGGATTTAATTTAAATTTGGATATAATATGTATAAATCAATCGTGCATTTTATTAAAAAATTTCATAATTTTTGGATGATCTTTGAAAGTCATTCTCGGTCGAGATATACTTCAACCGACCATGCTAATAGAATGTTGCTCAGTAGTATATTGTCTAATTTTTAGTTATTTATTGGTAACTCCAAATGATCTTATATTTTAACTGGAGATCTAAAACTCAATCATAAACAACATGTAAAATTTTCATAATTTTTGGATGCTTTTAGACCTTATCAGTAGATGAATTACAATAACTGACATTTCTATAGAATTCTAGATAGAAGTGCGCTATTCGATTTTTTTGTTATTTAATAGAAGCTTGGAATGATCTCAAATTTTAATTGAAACTTTTTAACTTAATTATACACAACATGATAAATTCTTATATTTTTAGGAGAAGTTTTGATCTCTGAAATACACAAATTTACTAAAAATTTGTCTATGACAGAAAATTTGCTGAAATAAGAAAAGGTATAGTAAGGGGTCAAAGTGCAATTCACCCAAGCAGCTCAATTGCTCTATATGGTCAACCTAACACACGAGGAGATCTCATAGTTCGTTATTCAATCCATAGAAACGAAATCCTAGAGAGAGAGGGAGAGTTAGGGTTTGAGAGGAGAAAGTGATGGAGATGCTGACCTAGGGTTTTGCGGTCTGAGGAATGATGAAATCATATAAGTTTAGCTTCTTTGGATATAGTTTCATGGTGAATCTTCTCTCACATGTCAAAATTCTATCTCTCCTATGATTTGATCCAAAATGGTATCAAAACTTCTCCTTTTCTCACTCATTCTTCATAATCCCTCATTTCTAGGGTTTCCGAGTTGAAAGGAAGAAGAATCAGGTGAATTGCTAGGGATTTGATATGAGATCAAGATTTCTAGGGATGAGCTGCGTTTTTAAGGTGTTTTCACACCTTAGGGTGAGTGACAACTTATTTTGAATAGTATATTGCATGGAAATTGGTTAATTCATCCATAATCTTTAATTTCTTAGTATGCGACTACAAACTATGAATTGTCTATTTGTTCTAAGTTGTTGAAAAATGATATGAAATGGATTGTTCCTTTTGTGGATGAATTTCAGATGATAAAATCATATTAGAAATGTATACAATACATCCTAATGAGAATTCCCTAAGTATTCACAGAGGTTACAAGAGTAAACTGAAATATAGGGAATTTGTCTATGATTGAAATTTGTTGTATAAGTAAATAGAGAAATTCGCTTATCTAGATCCCCTTGGTTATGAATGATTGTCAATCTAAATTCATAGTCCATATATTTCAGATACTATCTTGGATTTTGTTCAAAGTAAATATTGTTTGTTTGATATCTTAGTAAAGAGGGTGAAACCCTAGATGCGAGGAAAGTTGGATATTTGCAAATAGATATCGTGAAATCCATTTGAAGGGATTTTCTTGACATGATAGACTTTATTTATTTAATGTTATTATTGATGCATGATATCCCAGTGAATGGCATGGAAACCTGAATTCAGCTCAATTCCAAGGTTTCATACATATATTGATTTTATATGATTTGTTGATAGTAGTCTTTATTCAGTGAATGTTTATGTTGCATGAAATCTTTATGGGAACCATGTGAATAAGTCGTTGCCTAGTGAGAAGTGACAAGATGTGTGATGGTCTTGTCAGCCATGAGAATACTTGTACAACCAGTGAAATGAATACCTTGGTCTAAGGACCTAGAGGTAATGGTTACCTGTTACAGAGGTAACAATGCTATGTGATATCTAAGTGTTTGAATACCCAGATCTAGTAATCATGATAATGATGTGAAGGGATGAGAATTTCCAGTAATGTGATAAGGGATTAAGATCCCAGGTATCATGTGTTTTAAAGATTTGAAAAGTACATGATAGATGTATTACACCTTTCTTTGTAGCATTTGTTGTGATTAAATGAAACCCTAAGGGTAGGGTGTTCAATGAACCAATTATTGTGATATCATTGTTCTCAGTTATTATTAATAATTCTTATCATGATAAGTAATTAACTCTTAATTGAGTTATGAGATGCACAACTCAAGATTTGAGTTGATATGCACGTTCTTTGAGAAATTATAGATAAGTTGCAGGTGCTACTGACGATTACTCATATGTTAAGTAATTAACTCTTATCAGTGTAATAAGATGATAAATTGCATGATTCTAGTGTGTATGTGCCAAGTGGACATGTAATACATTTATTTAAGAATTTTAGTCTTCCTGCATGTATAATATGTTGATTACTCAGTATATTAAAATGTTTTTGAGTATACTGCTCTGTCAGGTCTAGAATGATATTCATGTTGTGATTTTCTAGGAAATAATAAAATTATAGATTTAAGGTCCCTGACACCGTAGAACCTCTATGTGAGGTCTGCGCCTTAGGGGTGAAATGACCTAACCCTGGAAGTGTCCAGTATACGGGGGTCAAAACATTCTATCAGGTGGCACGAGGGATGAAGCCCTAGTGGATGTCTCCTTAAATTATAGTTTGCAGTGTCCAACATCAACTAGAAGTCCTGGTGGCACTAGAGTATAGAAAAGCATGTCCACCATCAACCAGAAGTCCTAGTCGCATGGCTTGACTCTCTACCTATGTGCTCAGGTTAGAGGAGTAGTTCAGTTTATGGCACAATAGGAATACCAAGGCCAGAGAGCCAATTTCCCTATTGCAGACTAGAAGAGTAGTCAGACTTAGCTATCCCGGGGTGTCGGCTATGTCTTGTACAGTGGGATCACAGTACACTACGAGTCTTCATATGTAGAGTACACTATATATGGTCAGGGCATAATAAAATGAATGAGAGGTCAAATAAGTGTGTACAAGTTATTCAATTATTCTTTGTATGCTTCTGAATTATTAGTTCTCTTTATGATCAATCAAGCATTTCATATATGGATTCACTCTTATAGATATCTAGAGTATCTTGCCATATTTATGATTGATAATTATTAGACTCTTTAAAGCTTACTGTTGTTATAATTGATATCAGTTGCTCAAAAGTATATCTGTAATTATATCAGTGTTTTATACTATTTCTTTGAAGTACTCATTCATGGAGCGTGTAGGCTCACCTCTCTACTCAAAATTTCTTAAGGAAATCGCATGGACTTGAAGAAGATATCATTGCATCAGAGTAGATCTGCCACAAGAGTTAAGTCTGAGTATAGTTAAGTTTAGTCGGTCCATGTCACTCTAGGTCCTTGTATAGATGTGAGAGAGTTGTAAATGATGTTTTATATGTTTGTTTCCTTAATAAGAGAGAATGCAAATGATTGTCATGTCATATGTACATGGAAGTGTGAGAAACATAATGAATGTATGGATGTGTATCATTAATGCTGAGATTATATTAGAGAAATAAAAATTTAATTCTCTTGTAAAGTTAGTTTATGTGGTTCAATGCGAGAAAACAAAGAGTTTGAAAAGGAATAAAAAGTTAAGGGTGATCTTTGTATTACGTTAAATCCTCAATTTATGCCCTAATCTCATGATTAGTAGAAATATTGAGATCAGGGTTTAACAACTTGGTATCAGAGCTTAGGCTGAGTTGTCAAGGACCATTAAGTTAGTAAGTTAGAGTCATAAGTGTGGTAGATAGGAGATGTTATGATGTTAGCTCTGGGTATTTTCATATTTGGATATCATGGCCCGGTATTCGAGTACTTGGATCAACCAGTATCAAGCTACTCTGTCTATTCTTTCATGTATACCCTGGCCAGGTATATAATGGAAGGATGGGATAGAGAGGAACCCTAGAAAAATTAGGGTTAGAAACAAGATAAGTAACATGAATTAAGAGCATAAATATAAAATGTGATAGAACTTTCATTTGATATTGTTGTTTTATGGGAGATGAACAGAAAAGCTCTTATATGTTTGAATTCAGATATTCAGTATTTTGAAATATATATGGGTCTTTAAGACTTGTTGTAAACTATGCAGTTGTAGCATTTATTGATTACATTCTTTGTATCAAGTAGACTAGAAATGATCTTTGAATGAGATTTCCTAAGTGGATATTCTTTCCACATGTTTGAGATTAATAGTAGTTAATCCTGAGCAACTCTTGGCTTCAGGACTACAGGTTTGGCCTAGTCCGGCTGGTAGGGTGCGTTACTAGGATCTAATGACTCCTATTGAAAATATAATAAGAGTATACTCTGGATAAATTAGACCCACATCATAGTGATAATGTACATATAATAAGATGCTGAAACATATGGGAAAGATTAGAATAGCTAAGAATCAGTAGGAACTAAAATCTGAGATCCAACTTTGAGGCCTCATATGAGAAACCCTTAATTGGGAATAAAGGAACACAACATAAAGTTCATATTAAATTTAATTATTAGTATTATATGAACTTTAAACATGAAATATGAATTTTAAATATAAGAGAATGTAAGGGCCAAGATAGTAAGAATCAATCATGAAGAATGGATTATATAATTGAGTACAATGCTTTTATGTACTCCAAAGAAAAGGGAAAATGGAAGAAAAGAATTAAGTAGACAATAAGTAAATATAAGTGAAGAGTCTTCAAAAGAGTTAAAGTAAAGAGAAAACTAGAAATTAATGATGACATGTGGAATAGCAGTATATGGTGAGGGGATTATGGAAAGTAATGAAAAGGTTTGAAACATGGTGGAGTAATATAGATTATAAAAGAAAGAGTTTAGGAGGTTCAATCAAGTGCTAGTTAGTCAAGTATCCTTGTTGATAATTAATTAAACCTACATATGAGAAATGTATTAATGAATGTTTAAAGATAAGAATTCTAAGTCTCAAAATGATCTTCTCTTTCATATCTTCCTTAATGAGAGCAATGTGGGAATAAAGTGATAAGAAAATGAATCATATATGAGGTGTAACCACCATAATAGAGGCATCTAATGAATGTAATAATGACATACAATATGATGATGAAACCCTAGCAAGGTAAATTGAGAATATAATATATCTGAATGGCCAAGTAAGAGAAAGGAAATTCAATTGATAAGATAAGGAAGACTTTAGTAAAACTTGTGAGATCCAAAGTTTGATTTTCAAATTAAGGGAGCAAAGTCACACACATTAACGTCGTGCTATTGATAAGAACCAAACCTTAGAATTTTTAGAGTTGTAGTAGTTCAAGGGTTGTCACTAGTGATTTGACCTTGAATACTAGCATCTCTATAAAACAAGATCATGCTATTTGCACTATGAGAAGTAAACTAGCACTGATAGTAATCCTAGATAATCTGAAAGGTTGATGAACAATATGAAAATGATTCAGAGCAAAGGGTAAGAAATAATTTTGAAATGTAACAAGTGTGTTTTGAACAAAAGGAGAAGTGCAAGATGAGAAAAGTGTAATCTAAAGAAAATTCTTGCAGTGATAGCAAGAATGATGAATAATCTATTGTATGTTTCAATTTTAGGGATGTTTAATCTAAATGATTAAAATGAGAAGGATAAGTAGCAAAAAGTAAGTAGTAATGAATGAGGAGATAAGAGAAAACAATGGATTTCAGTAATATGTGAATTTGTTTTTAGAAGTATAATTTGTTGAAGGTATATTAAAGGATGTAAATTGGTTCTACATATGATTTCAGTGTACATGTGCAAGCAATATGTTAATTAAAGGTGTATGATAGTTGTAGTCATTCATACCAGTAATCCATATTAGTAATGTACAATTGTTGTATGGTGATATGGTTCAAATGATGATAAAACAAATGGAGGGTTACCCTGAATAAGGTAGTCTTACCTATTCACTCATATAAATAGAAGGGATGATAACCATATTGTATCAATATGTAACCCTAATGAAGTACAACTTGTTATACCTAGTTTAAAATAACTAAGTGATGGTAAATGGGTATGAATGGTCCTTGAATGACTAATACAATCATGGAGTACTCTATTACTATTGTTGAAACCTTAGTATGCTATAACCCGATGGTTACACCTTGAATTATGTGTGGGTTCATATTTGAGAATAGTATGGAATGTGATGGTAATGCTTCACCTTATGCATCCATGACCCAATGGGAATGATGTGAGTAGTATTGTACAATTATTGTTGAATCTAGTCTTTTAACTCAAGACTATTTTGCTATTTGAGTAGAAAAATAGTAAAAATTCAAAACAACATCATGAACTCTCTTTTGTGACATAGAGGTAATACATAACAATAGTACATATTGAGCCGTATGAATTGAGATAGTTGGATCGGATTATCAATGTTGAGGTAACACCTCAAGAGTATGAAAATATTGAAATGGTTGTTTCTCTCTCTATCCTATGATTGATTGTGGCATAGAGAATTCATTTGTTATTATTGAGTAGTCATGATTTAAACATGTTGTGATTAGAAAAGAAATAAAGGACTTAATGTTGAAAACTGCATTCAAGTATGAAATACAAGAATATAATGACATGTAAGATTTCAGAAGCTTAAAATAAACCTTGAAAGTTCTTTTCTTACACGTTTATGTTTTGGGGACAAAACCTTTTATAGGGGGGAAGAATTGTTATGACCGTATCTGAGCTTCATTGGTAAAATAGGGTTTACCTGGATGATTATATGCTTAATTGAATTGATCATTTCTTAAATCTAATTAATGATGATAATTCAATTATGATGTTTTAAACCTAATAAGAAGGTTAAGTGTTCTATTGTTTGAGAAATTAGGGTTTGAGAAATATAAACCCTAGTTGGTTGAAATTAGGGTTTTGATGGTACATGAGTATGGAATTTGATCAAGATAGTAGTACGGTAAATAATTTATAAAATTTTCTATGTAATATGGATTTAATTGAAATTTGGATATAATATGTATAAATCAATCGTTAATTTCAGTAAAAAAATTCAGAATTTTTGGAGGATATTTGAAAGTCATTCTCGGTCGAGATATACTTCAACCGACCATGCTTACAAAATGTTGTTCAACATTATATTGTTTGATTTTTATTTATTTATTACTAACTCCAAATGATATGATATTTTAACTAGAGATCTGAAACTGAATCATAAATAAAATATAAATTGTTCATAATTTTTAGATGTGTTTAGACCTTATCAGTAGACGAATTATAGTAACTGACATTTCTGTAGAATTTTGGATAGCAGTGCACTATTCGATTTTTAATTATTTAATAAAAGCTTGGAATGATTTCAAATTTTAAATGAAGATTTCGAATTTAGTTATACAGAACATGATAAATTATATTAATTTTTGGAGAAGTTTTGATCTCTTAAATACACGAATTTACAGAAAACTTTTTTATGATAGAAAATTTGCTGAAATAAGGAAAAATATAGTAAGGGGTCAAAGTGCAATTGACCCAAGAAGCTCAATTGCTCTATATGGTCAACCTAACAGACAAGGAGCTCTTATAATTCGTGATTCAATCCAGAGAAATGAAATCCTAGAGAGAGAGAGGGAGAGTTAGGGTTTGAGAGGAGAAAGTGATGGAGATGTTGACCTAGGGTTTTACGGTCCGAGGAATGATGAAATCATGTAAGTTTAGCTTCTTTGGATATAGTTTCATAGTGAATATTCTCTCACATGTAAAAATTCTATCCCTCCTCTGATTTGATCCAAAATGGTATCAAAACTTCCCCTTTTCTCACTCTTTCTTCATAATCCCTCATTTCTAGGAATTCCGAGTTGAAAGGAAGAAGAATCAGGTGAATTGATAGGGATTTGATATGAGATTGAGATTTTCAGGGATGAGCTGCATTTTTAAGGTGTTTTCACACCTTAGGATGAGTGGGAACTTCTTTTAAATAGTATATTGCATGAAAATTGGTTATTTCATCCATAATCTTTAATTGCTTAGTATGCAACTACAAACCCTGAATTGTCTATTTGTTCTAAGTTGTTGCAAAATGATATGAAATGGATTCTTCCTTTGTTTGGATGAATTTCAGATGATAAAATCATATTAGAAATGTATACAATACATCCTAATGAGAATTCCCTAAGTATTCGCAGAGGTTATAAGAGTAAACTGAAATATAGGGAATTTGTCTATGACTGAAATTCATTGTATAAGTAAATAGAGAAATTTGCTTATCTAGATCCCCTTGGTTATGAATGATTGTCTATATAAATTCATAGTACATATATGTAAGATACTATCTTGGATTTTGTTCAAAGTGAATAGTGTTTGTTTGATATCTCAATAAAGAGGGTGAAACCCTAGATGCGAGGAAAGTTGGATATTTGCGAATAGATATCGTGAAATCCATTTGAAGGGATTTTCTTGACATGATAGAATTTATTTATTCAATGTTATTTTTGATGCATGATATCCCAGTGAATGGCATGGAAACCCAAATTCAGCTCAGTTCCAACGTTTCATACATATATTTATTTTATATGATTTGTTAACAGTAGTCTTTATTTTGTGAATGTTTATGTCGCATGAAATCTTTATGGGAACCATGTGAATAAGTTGTTGCCTAATGAGAGGTGACAAGATGTGTGATGGCCTTGTGAGCCATGAGAATACTTGTACAACCAGTGAAATGAATACCTTGGTCTAAGGACCTAGAGGTAATGGTTGCCTTTTATGGAGGTAACAATGCTATGTTATGATCTAAGGGTTTGAATACCCAGATCTAGTAATCATGATAATGATGTGAAGGGATCAGAATTCCCAGTAATGTGATAAGGGTTTGAGATCCCATGTATCATGTCTTTTAAAGATTTGAAAAGTACGTGATAGATGTATTACACTTTTCTTTGTAGCATTTGTTGTGATTAAATGAAACCCTAAGGGTAGGGTGTTCAATGAATCAAGTATTGTGATATCAATGTTCTCAATTATTATTAATAATTCTTGTCATGATAAGTAATTAACTCTTAATTGAGTTATGAGATGCACAACTCAAGATTTGGGTTGATATGTACATTCTTTGAAAAATTTTAGATATGTTGCAGGTGCTACTGACGATTACTCATATGTCAAGTAATTAACTCTTATTAGTGTAATAAGATGATAAATTGCACGATTCTAGTGTGTATGTGCCAAGTGGACATGTAATCTATTTATTTAAGAATTTTAGTCTGCCTGCATGTATAATATGTTGATTACTTAGTATATTACAATGTTTTTGAGTATACTGCTCTATCAGGTCTAGAATGATATTCATGTTGTGATTTTCTAGGAAATAATAAAATTATAGATTTAAGGGCCCTGACACCATAGAACCCCTATGTGAGGTCTGCACCTTAGGGGTGAAATGACCTAACCCTGGCAGCATCCAATATACGGGGGTTGGAATGTGCTATCCAGTGGCACGGGGGACAAAGCCCTAGTGGAAGTCTCCTTAAATTGTAGTTTGCAGTATCCAACATAAACCAGAAGTCCTGGTGGCACTAGAGTACAAAATTGCATGTCCAACATCAACTAGAAGTCCTGGTGGCACGGCTTGACTCTCCGCCTATGTGCTCAGGTTAGAGGAGGAGTCCAGTTTATGACACAATAGGAGTGTCGAGGCCAGAGAGCCAGTTTCCCTATTGCAGACTAGGAGAGTAGTCAGACTTAGCTATCTCCGGGTGTCAGCTAAGTCTTGTACAGTGGGATTGTAGTGCACTACGACTCTTCATATGTAGAGTACACTGCATATGATCAGGGCATAATAAAATGAATGAGAGGTCAAACAAGTGTGTACAATTATTCAATTATTCTTTGCATGCTTCTGAATTATTAGTTCTCTTTATGATCAATGAAGCATTTCATATATTGATTCACTCTTATAGATATCTAGAGTATCCTTCCATATTTATGATTATCAATTATTAGACTCTTTAAAGCTTACTACTGTTATAATTGATATTAGTTACGCAAAAGTATATCTATAATTATATCAGTGCTTTAGACTGTTTCTTTGAAGTACTCATTCACTGAGTGAGTAGGCTCACCCCTCTACTCAAAATTTTTAGGAAAATCGCTTGGAATTGAAGAAGATATCATTGCATCAGAGTAGATCTACCACAAGAGTTAAGTCTGAGTATAGTTTAGTTCAGTCGGTCCCTATCACTCTAGGTCCTTGTATAGATGTGAGAGAGTTGTAAATGATGTTTTGTATGTTTCTTTCCTTAATAAGAGAGAATGCAAATGATTGTCATGTTGTATGTACATGGAAGTGTGAGAAACATAATGAATGTATGGATGTGTATCATTAATGCTAAGATTATATTAGAGAAATAAAAGTTTAATTCTCTTATAAAGTTAGTTTATGTGGTTCAATGCGAGAAAACAAAGAGTTTGAAAAAGAAGAAAAAGTTAAGGGTGATCTTTGTATTGCTTTAAATCCTCAATTTATACCCTAATCTCATGATTAGTGGAAATTGTGAGATCAGGGTTTAACAAAGTTCAAACATGATTGTGTTCCCTACTTATGCAAAGCAGGTGTAGTTTTATCATGGAACATGTTAAGATCATTACCTTTGAGTTCACTGAATATTTTTAGTTAAATGAACATGCTCATATACATATTTAAAGTTCAATATCATGTTGGTGTTGCATGCATCTATGCCATGTTTCATGCACATAAATGCTTATGTGGATGAAAATCCTTAAGTTTAACTAATATCTAGGACTCTACCCTGGGTTTCAGCTATAGAATGGTGTGACTTAGTCTTTGTAGTCGTTGACATCATGTGGTAGGGATATAACAACATTTGTTTAAGTGGGATTACATTACAAGATGGAGACCAACCTATGTTTATGTGCAATATGTTGTGTATTAAATCATATTGGTTCATTGTATAGATGTCCATACATATAATTCATGTTATGAGTGAGTAATGAGAAGGTACATACATAAATCTAGTTAGTGAACCATGGTCAAAGATGTTTCATGATGTTAATGTATGTATCAGAAAGTTTTATATTAAGACTGATAAGTGAGGACACACTAAGTAGTATCATCTCTTTGAGCCATACCTTATTGGTCTACTAGTTTAATGATTTGGGGTAAACTAAGTCTTTTCTTACTAGATATGATGATGATTTAGAATCTCTCAATTCATTTGAATTTGGGTTCTATGGAGGAACATGTATCATTAGTTTAATCATAATTTACCTTTTTGTTTGGAAGTAGTTGAGGACAATATGAATCATGTTTATGCTTCAAGTTTAAGTTGGTAATGTTACATTACGAGGATGACTAGGAGTATCCATAGCACCTTTTATGGTTATACATGAACAATGTTATTTTAATCGAAGATACATAATGTGTAGTGTTATAAGTTATGTGGATGTATCAATCATTGGTCTTGTATCACAATAATATGATGTTCTATATGATGTGGACATAAGGTAGGGACTAGAAAAGGTGTTTCAATAAATTTTTTATTTATTATTCATACGGTCAATAATGGCTTTATGGTAAGATAGTCAATATGAATACCTTGGTATGATCTATCTAAGAGTACCATGGTATGATGGAATAAGTTATAAAGTGTAATGTTAAGAATGTATTGATAACTTGGTGATCCTCCAAAGTCAGTGAGCACCTAGTTCAATGAGCTCTTGGGAGCAATGAGCACTTCGGTGCAAGTTTATGTGGAGAAATCATTTTTATAGACCCACTTATGGCAAGTAGTGAGATCATGATAATGATAAAGAACCATGAGAAAATATTTACGGTACAAACCCTAACTTAGTTCCTTAAAAGAAAGAATCTTCTAGGGCCTAGATTAGTAAGTTGAAAACCGATGACCATGTGTGTTTAATGGTTTCTAGCCACCTATAAGATAATTGGGATATAGAGTTTTGAACTCCTTTAAAAGGTCATTACCTTTAGCTAAGTGAATGTATTATATGATAAGAAGATACATAAGAAATAATGACTAGTGTATGTGAACTCCTGAAATCACACGAGGGTTCTAATTAAAATAGTAAGATAATGTTTTCCATAGAAAAAATATTCATGTTTGGATGATACTTAATTTTTCTTAACTCATGTTATCCAAAAGTTGAATGATAAGTAATGGTCACAATAAACATCATAAATTATTATTTAGGGTTTTTTTAGACAATATGAGATGATCTACCACATGATGCATTTAGCTAGTAATATGAGAAGATTTTGACATAGGTACCAAGTAGTATGATGTAAGTCTTTAGTGGTAAGGGTGAAGAATAGTTAGAAACATGTAATTCTAACTCTTTGAGATAATGTTACTTAGTCTCACAAATGAATACAAATAAGCATCTTGATCTGACAATACAAAACTTTCACCTATGTTTTGGACCAATGAGAATTATGTGAGCGACATGGTTAAAGTTAGGAATAGGAGTGATTCACTAATTCTATCACAACCCTAAGGTGGTTATCTCAGTTGATATCATGGGCCAAACATTCAAATTTTAACTGCAATATTTTTATAAGGTGGTTAGAATTGTAAAACCTTGAAGTTTGAGGTCTCATAACCCAAATGAGACTACATGTATCAGTAGACTTGGTGATCATGAAATCCCTAGATAAGTAGAGTTAATAGTTTTGACATGTATTGATCCTACAGAAGGGAGTGAAAGGACTATTATCGTGAAACTTGGAATGATGGATGATTCTCTAGAACATACTTCAATTAATTGATAAGTGATGATGATGATGATGAATATCAAATGACTAAATCATCCAAACTAGGTCATCTATAAGAGCAGACCTACGATGACCTACCATGAGTCTAGCCAAGGAATCTCCTGGGTGACCTACAACTGAAGAAATGTCTTTCCTTCCCACCACCTATGCATCCTAGAGGATCAACAATGTTTGAGTGGTCTTCTTGGGATCTAGCCACCTTATCCATGCCTGAGAGGGAGCGCCGCTATCCTCCCTTGAGTTGATGATCATATCACGACAGAAAGCAGAACAAGGAGTTGCATATTTTCCTTGGTGCGATAGTGATGGATGGAAGATGGCCAGAGGACAAAGTCATTACTTGGACTGTACATATAATGTGAGTATATCCGCTCTTCTAGTTAGGGTAAGGAAGCCGACATCAGCCTACAACACACTTGGTCTTCTCCGTAGGGAAATAACACAAGACCACTAAGATCATTTGGTAGTATAACATCTATATGATGTTTTTAGGTCATGTATGACTTGCAAGATGCAACACCCTACCTATGGGACCAAGAAAGAGGTGGTAGAGGCCTCGGGTCCTCGACGCACATCAAGGAACACCAACACTACACATGACATCTACTAGATCCCCCAGTCAATGTCTAGTGCTTTCTGCGTGAGGCGAAGAAATAGTTGCCTACACGTGACCTACTAGATCCCGCAGTTAATGTCTAGTCCACACTGATCCAATTAATGTTTGACTAAAGTAAGTAGTGTCACATTAAGTCATTCTTGCATCTAACTTGCACAAATCATAGACAATATGTCCTAGCTTGGAAATATATGAACCATATATGATTTTTGATCAATTTTTTTGAGATCTAGACATTGGGATAGGTTAGTAGTCATGATTCTGACTTTAGTTTCTTGGATTTTAAGACTTGAAGTAATTGGGGTTTATAATATATTAATCAGGGTTTGGGTTATTTTGATATAAAAAACAAAGGAATTGAGATCAGGAATCTAGGAGCGATTATTCCTACTGGTTTGGTAAGTGGTCCTTGTCTTGAGGTTCAATATACTGCATCATTCTATTTTCACTCTTAATCATGTTTAAAGTTCATATTATGTATGTTATCATGTGAGTACCTTAATGTCTAAGAGGTAATTATATAAGCACATCTTATTGAGATTTACTGCATTAAGATTCATATTAAATATATCAGATCATCTAAAAGAATATACCTCATGTTTAACACCTATAATGCAATTATGGGTGTAAACCCTAATTAAGATAAGATCAGATCAAATTAAGAACAAATATTTAGGCCCACTCAAGAACATTTTTATGAATATTGGTGCCTCGTGAGCCCCCTTCATTTTATGGGTTCAAGTCCAAATATGTTCACTTTCAACGTGTTTAATATGTTTATGATTACTGGGTTCAAGCCCAATCCTGTTCACTTTTAGTGTGTTCAGAAGCCTTCATGTGTGTTTTGAGAATAGATCATATAAGGTTCATTGAGTAGGTGCCCTGATAAGAACTCTTAATTAAGTTAATAACACATCCTAAATCTGTAATTAACATTTATGCAAGTTCATAACAATTTAAATCTTTATTTGAGTCATGTTCATATATTTTTACTGAATTCCAATCATTTACAATCGGTTTGTCAAATGCATGGTTGGGGTCCTGATGTCCGCAAGTAAGGAGAAAGCATAAAGGATAAAGCCATGTGACGTGCAAGGACTCAAGGATCTGCATATGAGTTCAAGACCTAGTGGGGTGCCATCTATAAGATCCAAGGAGGTTTAATTAGTTTACCAATTATATAATGTATTGTATTCCTTGTTGTAATCATTGTAAAAAGAATGTGTATATGAGAATCAATATAATCATAGCTTGTGTAAAGTTATTTTATCAGTACAATGAATGCTATATGCTATTTGTGACAATCTCTGATTGTGATCTTGATGATCCATGTTTCTGATGTTGTTATATATGGATTATACTAGGGGTTTTATACACGAAGATTCATCATGGGACTCTTTTAAAATATCTTTACTTATAATTTATTAGGAAAATGCGTACATAGTGACTAGGATAAATATCTCGTATCCAATAACTAGTCGTTTGTCATGTCAATCCTTTAGGACCCAGGTAATTGAATTTTCTTCCATAAATGGTTTGTGTCAATAAATTATTTTGATCCAAAACTTGACTAGGATGATATCATGTATCCACATGTATATTATTATAATTTTATCCTTCAATTTTTCTTTGATATAATCAACATGATTTTTTATGAATTGTTAAATATATACTTGAGACACAATCCATTAATTGATTGATATATTTAACATACCTTACTATATCATAAGTTCATCTATTAATAATTATAATACTCAAGAACTAATGGGACTATTTTAGTAAAAATTACTGTCTCAAATGAGAAATTGCACCAAACATCTGAGTTCCATTTGGATTTCCTTCTTGATCATGTTTGAGTTCTTTATGTGTATGCACAATTACTTAAGTTCAAGCTTTTCCCAACCCCTTTTCCTCAATGAACTCTTGATATATATGAAGGAGTGTGGTTTGTTTGAGAAATTCCACTACCTATAGTGATGTGATAGGGTGTAACCTCAATTCTCACATACATCAAGGAACTTGTGTCTAGATTGTGGTTTTTCCTAGACTTCCACCACCCTATCACTACTTTGGTAGAAGGAATGGTGCAAAAATACAATGCATATTTCCCCAACTAGGAATTCTAAAATGACAAGCTATAGCGCCATATTTTATTCATGAGATTCTAACACAACATGGGTAGAGAGGTGCAGTAATAATTATTCCTTATCTCGCTCTCAATCTATAACATAGTTGAGTGTCGAAGGATATGGAGTAGACAATACTATTCCAATCACTTGACATCATTACTAATAACATTAATTCAATATTATTAGGTTTAGGATACAAACTTGTTAATATCGTCTTCTGAAGTAGACATCACTAGTTTGAACCTAAATGTAATGATTAATAATAATATCACTATATCAGAGCAAAAAATATTTATAATACAGAATTTGGAGCTCTTACAAAATTCATCTATGGATAGATATGGGGAAGGTGCTCTAGGCAACTTGGGTGACAAGTAGGAAAATGATGATTCCATGAATAATTGTAGGGGATCTATAGAGGCCTGGTTTATTAAATAGGGGATGCATGTGGATGATTAGAATTGATAGTTGTGATTCTAAAATGGTTCTGCACAGTTAGGAAAATCAAAACTATAATTACTAAGCTACAAACATGTTAGGAAGACTATAACCATCCATTCCTTTTACTGACTCACACCATGAGGGTTAATTATGCATGCCAATTGGTTAGATGAACTTTGCAGAGCGATGCATGCCAAGACTCTGGTGGTGACCATGGTGTGAGCCTGATCATGAATTTTCTAGTCAAAATGATGTTGCAAAGCATATACCACCGGGAATAGGATATTTGACAATGGATGCAAGGAAAGGCTCTTTATGAATCTCAAGGCAATAGAGACAATTTATCATTAATGAGTAGGTGATGGAAATGAGATTCATGTTTATGAAAGACATGGAGGTCCCTTGCATGGAAGTCATGGGTGATGATAGATCAATAAAGCACACACTGAGATGTCAGGCTCCTACTTGATGATCCAAGTGAGTATTCATTTCATCTATGTGTATATGATGGGATCAAACATGGAATAAACCATTAACCCTGATGTAAACATGTAAGAGCTACTACAAATTCTTATGGTTGTAGAGTTGGCAGCGGCTACAAAAGCAAATGATAATGGAACTATATTGGATGATAAATTGATGCTTGTGCTTGTTTCAAAATCATATATAGGTTCTAGTGGAGCATCCTTATAAAATATTGGTAATTTTTTTCTCCTCAATGAAATTCTAAAATCAATCTCAAAAAATGATATATCTTTGGTAAATGATCAGGGATTTAATGAATTCATAATTTTTTTAAAGTTCGCTCCATTTTGCATAAGTTGAGTAATTTTACAATCACTTTAAAACTCATTTAAAGAAGAATAAGTTACTTAACTCTAAATAATCATTTACAAACCATGTGAAATCCAATTTGAATATGAACCATTTTTCCATTTAGTTATCATGTAATTAAGACTATTTGTTGGCATTAAATGATGCCCATGGACAAGCTTTGGTTGTCTTGTAATGGTTTGGTGATGATAAGAGGATTTGATTCCATCGTACTCCCTTATCGTATTATCACTTGCCACATATCTCACTCTTCATCTATATTCAGTGATGTTTGACAAGATCAACCTAAAACTTGGGAAGTTTATCAAGAGTGATGAACATACAACTAGTTTTACATGTGGTACATCTATGAGATTAGTAGTCAAGGTTGATACCTTGTACCATTACAATTGAAAGTAGTAATCAATGGATCTAATCTTCAAAGTGGAGTATGAGACTATTCCAAGGATTTATCTTCACTCCGGGTTAATAGGTACACTACTACAGAAACAACATTCAGTGTCGCTTTTCTGGGCGTCGGTTATTTAGGAAAACCGACGCCTATAACATTCAACGTCGGTCATCTAGGTCATCCGACGTCTGTAGCCAAGACACGGGTACCGCTTGTATTAAGCGTCGGTTTTTTTGGTAAAAAACCGACGCCTAAAACTGCCGCGAAATCCAATTTTCGAGCAAAAAAAATATGTCACATACGGCATCGGTTATTTACCTAAAGCCCGACGCCTATATAAGATGAAAATTTGCGCGAAAATTTACAGCTTAGGTGTCGGTTATCCTTAGATAACCGACGCCTATAGTGGTTCCCGCCAATTTATTTGGGGCAAATTTTATCTAATTGGACGTCGGTTTTGTAATAGGAACCGACGCTGAAGACCTTAGGCGTCGGCTTTGTTAGATACCCGACGCCCTTTACGAACTTATTAGACGCATGATCGATCGACTTTAGGTCCCCTTTCCTGTTTCATCGTCTTCATCGCCCGACCCTCCGCTGCTCACCGACGCCGCTGCCCGCCACCCTCCGCTACCGTCGCCCGACCCTCCGCTGCTGCTGTTGCTTGTGCACCGCTGCCGCTTCCTGCTCCTTCTGCTGCCGGTGTCGCCACCGCCTGCCTGCTCCTTCTCCGCCGCCTTCCTGCCCGCCGCCGCCTGCCGCTCCCTGCTGCCGGTGTCGCCTTCCTGCTCCTTCTCCGCCTGACGACCCCCGCGTCTCCGCCGCTGCTGCCACTGCCCTACGCCGCTGCCGCCTCCACTGCCTACATCGCCGCCTCCACTGCTCATCGTCGCCGCCTCCACTGCTCTTCTTCCTTAACGGAGCTCGCTACCGACAGAGCTACTCCTCTTCTTCCTCCACGAGCTCGCTACTTACAGGTACGATTTTATACCTAGTTACACAGCTCATTTTTGCTTCAATCATATTCATCATGTTGTTGTTTTTTATTGCAATTTTATGTAGATATTCTCCTTTAAATCCTAAGAAAATTATACACCCTTTAATTACAAACCCTAATTCACCTCTAGTCACTCACTTCTATCGATTATCCAAATGTAAATTGCCCCTTACTATGTCACCATTCATTCCAATGCAAAACTGGACCTTCCTACGCCACCATTTACTCAAAAGGTAGTTTTCATTTGATATCTAATTATTACATTAAGGATACTGAAAAAACTATATGAGTTACACCTTCATAGGAATGCATACAACTTCTATCTGAAAGAGATCTAAACATGATAAAAAATAATCTAAGATACAACTTTCTTCATTTAGGACTAGTCCAAGTATCTACAAAATCCTTAACTAGAAAAGGTATAAATTATTCCTTACTTCTATCCCTTAGAGACTGTAAGCATCTAAAATTCTCAGATTCCCTTCTTAGACTTCTAGAATCAACACTACATGAAGAATATGTTTCCTTCGATAATATGTTATAACATAGTATGATCTTAATCTGATCTGGATGTTCATAATAATGTAGTATGTTAAATATGATGATTAGGGATACATATAATGTCTAGTAAAGATTCCTAGACCTTTTGTTTGAAACTATTGATTTCTTGATTTATTATTTAATAATGCTCTGTTGATTAGGATTAACCATGTTGCATGTAGTTTATAGACAATTATTATATATAAGAATGCAACACATGTATTTGTTGGCCTAGAAACCCGTCCAAGATTTACTCATTAGGAGTAAATCTTGGATAGTCCCCGGTTTGGGACTGTTCTTGAACACCTAATCTCACTTAGGATGTAAGTGTATAATGTGTATTGGGTTTTTGAGAAACTTTCAGTAGCATTTCCCTGTTTGTTCTCTAAGTACATATGTACTTAGAGAACAGCGGGGAAATGCTGCTGAAATTTTCTTGAAAACCAATTACGCATTATACACTTACTAGTGAGATTAGGTGTTCAAGGATGGGATAGGTGGTACACATTTATTATATATAAGAATGACATCAAATGTGTTTGTTGGCCTAGAAACCCGTCCAAGATTGACTCATTAGGAGTAAATCTTGGATAGTCCCCGATTTGGGACTGTTCTTGAACACCTAATCTCACTTAGGATGTAAGTGTATAATGTGTATTGGGTTTTCGAGAAAATTTTGGTAGCATTTCCCCGTTTGTTCTCTAAGTACATATGTACTTAGAGAACAGCGGGGAAATGCTGCCGAAATTTTCTCGAAAACCCAATACACATTATACACTTACTAGTGAGATTAGGTGTTCAAGGATGGGATAGGTGGTACACATTTATTATATATAAGAATGACATCACATGTGTTTGTTGGCCTAGAATGTGAACAATCATTGTTTTTTATATTACTTGTACATTGGTATAAATTAGAATGAACAATCACTAAATTATATACTGTTTGTATGGAATCCGGCTTCATTGTAGATATCTATTATTGTTGGCCTAGAAACCCATCCAAGATTGACTCATTAGGAGTAAATCTTGGATAGTCCCCGGTTTGGGACTGTTCTTGAACACCTAATCTCACTTAGGATGTAAGTGTATAATGTGTATTGGGTTTTCGAGAAAATTTTGGTAGCATTTCCCCGTTTGTTCTCTAAGTACATATGTACTTAGAGAACAGCGGGGAAATGCTGCCGAAATTTTCTCGAAAACCCAATACACATTATACACTTACTAGTGAGATTAGGTGTTCAAGGATGGGATAGGTGGTACACATTTATTATATATAAGAATGACATCACATGTGTTTGTTGGCCTAGAATGTGAACAATCATTGTTTTTTATATTACTTGTACATTGGTATAAATTAGAATGAACAATCACTAAATTATATACTGTTTGTATGGAATCCGGCTTCATTGTAGATATCTATTATTGTTGGCCTAGAAACCCATCCAAGATTGACTCATTAGGAGTAAATCTTGGATAGTCCCCGGTTTGGGACTGTTCTTGAACACCTAATCTCACTTAGGATGTAAGTGTATAATGTGTATTGGGTTTTCGAGAAAATTTTGGTAGCATTTCCCCGTTTGTTCTCTAAGTACATATGTACTTAGAGAACAGCGGGGAAATGCTGCCGAAATTTTCTCGAAAACCCAATACACATTATACACTTACTAGTGAGATTAGGTGTTCAAGGATGGGATAGGTGGTACACATTTATTATATACTAGGGAAATGTTGCCTAATCTTTTCCTAATATATACTTGTTTTCTCTGATCATAGAATGGATAGATCATGGATGTCCATTCGTAATCGTTGCACCCCAGAGTTTATATCTGGTCTTGATCAGTTTATTAGATTTGCCGAGGAACATAGGAAAAAACCTACAGATAGGTTCTACTGTCCATGTAGGCATTGCGGTAACAACTTGAAAGTCAACACTGGTGAGGAAATCAAAAGTCATGTCATGTGCAACGGGATTGTACAAGGCTATACAGAATGGCACTGGCATGGAGAGATTTCAAAATCGAAACCAGTAGATGTCGATAGCAGTGCTTGGGTGGAAGAAGAAATTGCCTCTGATGACGTAAATGTGAACGAACCAGTTCCAGCAGACATCGTTGATGCGATGCTGGATAGTTGTAGGGTAGAGCACACCGATCCACCTCCTATCTTTACAAACATTGTGCATGATGCTGAGATACCGTTATACACAGGTTGTGCTAAGTTTACGAAGCTTAGCGCTGTCTTGAGATTGTATAAGTTGAAAGCTAACAATAGATGGAGCGACAAAAGCTTCACTTCATTGTTGACTTTGTTGAAAGAAATGCTTCCTGAAGGAATCGAGCTTCCAATCTCAACATACCAGGTAAAGAAAATGTTGTGCCCAATGGGAATGGAGGCCAAGAAGATACACGCATGCCCGAATGATTGTGTATTATTTCAAAAGGACTATGTAGATTTGAAAGATTGTCCAAAATGTGGTGCGTCACGGTATAAATTGACGACTTCGGGGGAGTCCAAAACTTGTTCTCCTGCCAAGGTGTTGTGGTATCTACCTATAATATCACGGTTTCAACGCTTGTTTGCAAATCCGAAAGATGCGAAGAATTTGAGGTGGCATGCAGATGTTAAGAAAAATAATGATGGGATCCTACGACATGCGTCTGATTCCCCACAGTGGAAGAAGATTGATCTATTGTACCCTAAATTTGGTGAAGAAGATAGGAATCTAAGACTTGGGCTTTGTACAGATGGGATGAATCCGTACGGGACATTGAGCAGCCAACATAGCACTTGGCTAGTCATGCTTGTTATATACAATCTTCCTCCCTGGATGTGTATGAAAAATAAGTACGTTATGTTGTCATTGTTGATATCGGGTCCTAAACAACCCGGAAATGATATCGATGTTTATCTTGAACCTTTGATTGATGACTTAAAGAAACTTTGGGCTGAAGGTGTGATGACCTATGATGCTTCAGCAAGAGAGACATTTCGTTTGCACGCTATGTTGTTTTGCACTATTAATGACTTTCCAGCATATGGGAATTTGTCTGGATATAGTGTCAAAGGAGCTAAAGCGTGTCCTATATGTGAAGAAAACACTGATTCAATAAGACTAAAACATGGCGGCAAGACTGTATATCTTGGTCATCGAAGGTTTCTTTCAAAATTCCATCCGTATCGTAGGAAGCGCAAAGCATTCAATGGATGGAATGATGAACGAAGTGCACCTAAACCTATACCAGGGGATGTTGTTTATGAAAGAGTAAAAGACATTGTCAATGAATTTGGTAAGAAATCACAATGTAGTATGGCCACACGGAGTGACAATTCTTCATTCAAGAAGAAGTCAATATTTTGGGATCTTCCTTATTGGAGTTCTTTGACAGTCAGGCATTGTATCGATGTAATGCACGTTGAGAAAAATGTATGTGATAGCATCATTGGTACTCTATTAAATATACCAGGTAAGACTAAAGATGGGATAAAATCCAGACTGGACCTACGTGAAATGGGAATAAGGTCAGAATTAACAGAATTACGTGAAATGGGTAATAAAAGAACATACTTACCTCCCGCTTGTTACACGTTGTCTAGAAAGGAGAAGAAAACTTTTTGTGAATGCTTGGTAAATGTTAAGGTGCCACATGGTTACTCATCCAACATCCGTAGATTGGTATCAATGAAAGATCTGAAATTGATAGGTCTTAAATCTCATGATTGTCACACTCTAATGCAACAAATATTGCCCGTGGCAATTCGATCTATATTGCCGAAGCATGTAAGGTTTGCAATTACCAGACTTTGTTTCTTTTTCAACAGTCTATGCAGCAAAGTTATTGACCCTGATACTCTCGATAATTTGCAAAGAGAAGTGGTTGTTACCCTATGTCAGCTTGAGATGTATTTCCCTCCTTCGTTCTTTGATATCATGGTACATCTTGTTGTCCACTTGACTAGGGAAGTGAAAATGTTGGGACCAGTTTTCTTGCATTGGATGTATCCCTTTGAACGATACATGAGCGTTTTTAAAGGTGATGTTCGAAACCGTTATCGGCCTGAAGGGAGTATTATTGAAGGTTATGTGGCGAGAGAGGTTATGGATTTTTGCAATGACTTTCTCAGTGGTAATGACACTCCTGATAATGACAAGAATATTGAGGAGGGCAAAGGAATTTTGGGATCACGGGTGAAAGTAATCAGCCGTGAGCAGTTGGAACAAGCTCACTTGTATATTTTACACAATATGGATGAAGTGAGTGTTTATATCGAGGAACATACCAATTTCATAAAGAGACAACATCCTCGAGCAAGTTCAATGTGGCTTGCTAGAGAGCATAATAAGACTTTTACTAAGTGGTTTGAAGATAAAGTCTTACATCAACTATCTCAAACACCACATGATATTACAGAAACTATCAAATGCCTCGCCTTTAAACCAAAACCGAATGTTATGTCTTATGAAGGGTTTGACATTAATGGATTCACATATTACACAAAGCGCCAAGATGATAAGAGTGTCGTCCAAAATAGTGGGGTCACTCTTCAAGCGTCGACTATGTACTTTGCAAGTGCAAAGGATAAGAGTCCACGTGAAGCTAAAATGTCATATTACGGTGTCATTGAGGACATTTGGGAGTTTGACTACATAGATTTCAAAATTCCGCTCTTTAAATGTAATTGGGTTGATAACACCAAAGGAGTTATAGTGGATGAATTGGGTTTCACTTTGGTGAACTTTGAAAAGATTGGCGAGAAGGGTGAACCATTCATATTGGCATCACAGGCGAAACAAATATTCTATATCGATGATCCTGCAAATGATAAATGGTTGGTTGTTCTTCATGGTAAAAGACAGTTCATTGAAGATCCTATAGATGAAGAAGAGTACTATGATAAGTATGATGACTCCAGTCCATTCTCAGTTGGGTCGCCAACTCCACAAAATATTGAAGCTAATGATGACTTATATGTGCGCGGAGATCACAATGAAGGATTGTTAATTGATAAAAGATCACAATTTTAGAGACATGTATGTTTATACAAATGCTAAATGTTTGCCTTTTTCTAGTTAATACAAATGCTAAATGTTTGCCTTTTTCTAGTTAATACAAATGCTAAATGTTTGCCTTTTTCTAGTTAATAGAAATGCTAAATGTTTGCCTTTTTAATGACATTTTCAGATGGCTGACCATGATGAGCATGATGTCCATGATGAGCATGAAGTTCATGATGAGCATGTTGTCCATGACGAGCATGGCGAGGATACTAATGTAAGTTCTAAAAACATATCCTGTATTTCTATAAAATTCATTATCTTCTAGTTATGTCATATATCCTATATTTCTATATTGGGCTAAGTTAGTGTGTTTTATTTTTGTCAAATTTTAGGTTGATGCACCTGTACCCACTGAAGCACTGGAGCAACTTGATGCGCAACACCAGACACTTAACAAGAAAAGGGGCATCACTCTGTTGAAGAAGTTATTAGCGCTAAGTGGTAGTGGATCTAAATTGGTGGTGGAGTTTGATAATGGAGGAAATCCAATTGGAGTGAACCGCAATAATTTTGTGAACTATCTTGGGTGTACCACTCGGAGCCATTGTGGTGTTAAGTATGACAATTGGCATAAAGTTCCTCAAGGGAAAAAAGACTTGATATGGAAGGATTTATGCGTGAGTTATTATTATTTGCAATTCTATTTTGTAGATTACAAATTCTATTATTTGCAATTCTATTTTGGATACTAGTTAATAACATTTCTATTTTACAGAATCTGTTTGCATTGGATGAGAAGTTGCATCGTAAAAATGTGATGCAACGCGCTGGAAAGATGCTTAGGAATTATAGGACAAATCTGAACAGAGAATACATAAAAGAGGGTGATAAGAAGAAGAAGTCAGCCCTTGAACAATGGAACTTCTTGGACAAAGAAGATTGGGACAATTTTGTTGCTTCAAGAAAATCTGAAGAATTCAAGGTATTAGGTGTCACTCCTAATTTAATTAATATACATTGTATTCACGTGTTTCAAGATTAGCATTTAGTGCTACTAACCAAATCATTAATGTGCATACTAACTAGGCCCTCAGTGACGCACAAAAAGCAAGGCGTGCACTGAATGTGCATGACCACACTATGGGTCCAAAAGGCTATGCAAGCGTTCGCCAAAGACTACAGGCGGAGTCTGCGGCTACTCAGGAGTCTGCTCCTACTCAGGAGTCTGCCACACCCATGCCTCGCCATGATATCTGGATAGCTGGCAGGCAAAACAAGAAGGGTGAAATAAAGAAGCCTGTAACTGCTGAGGCGGCTGCAAAAATGGTAAAATACAACTCTTAGAGAAATCGTTTGAATATTGATTATTTGTGGTGTTAACTTACCAATTTCTGTTTATGGTGATTAGCGGGAGCTGCACGAGCAGAGGAAACAAGGCACGTTCATCCCTCAGGGCACAAGGGATGAATTGACAGTTGCTCTGGGTAACCCAGAGCATCCTGGACGTGTTAGAGGTGCCGGCGCTGGTGTTGGCATCAAAGCATTCTTTGGGCCATCCCAGCGCAAACCCAGAGCGGGACTTTCTCAAGAAGAGGTAACCTATTCTTTTTTTAGAATGTTACTGCAAAAGGAAATTCATTAATAAGAAGCTAATGTTTCTTTTATCCATGTATAGGAGAATAAGAGAGTTGAGGATTTAGTTGCTAAGAAGATCAACGATGTAGTTGCTGAGAAGGTCAAGGAAGAATTGCTGCGGTGGCAGGCATCTCAGGCTTCCAATACGCCTATGGCGACCCACTCTTCTCCTGATGCACAGACTGCGAGTAATCCTGGAGACCCATCGCCTAGCACGTCTGCTGTAAGTATTGTTTATGACATTGTAGTTAGTCTTTTCAAGTTGTTATGTTTTCAAGATGATATGTATATATGTATAATATTCTTTACGTAAATTTGTAGGCATTGAAGCCATGCCGCTTAAGAATGCAAGACTACGTTGTTGCAGAGGCGCAGGCTTACCCGTCCCTTCCTGGGGCAATGTTTCACGGGACTCCAATGCCACAGGGCTACGTTCGTGTGAGCCCGATACGTGTGTTACCTGATTGGAGAGAAGCTACATTGCCATATCCCCACCCGGATATTGATAGACTTGCTGATGCAGAAGGCGGGGTGATATTGTGGCCCAAAGCAGATGTCGTCTACACGACTGAAATTGTAAGATAAATTTACATTGATTTAGACTGTTAATGTGTATATATGATGTCAACTGATCTGAAATTATATGTACAGGTTAAAAAGAAGACACCAGGAGCACCTAGGCCTCCACTTCCACTTCCCGCATTACCCGATTGGGTTCCAACTGACCTAACATACCCGTTAGGTCCTGCTTGTAGGGGAATGGCATGTTGGCTACGGGCACATAATGTACATTGCCCTATAATTATTTCTTTAGATGCAGATTATGCAGGTCAATCATACGATAGCTCTTTATTTATACAAGATATTATTGAGCTGTTTATGTATGATTGGCTGAATACATCAATGATAGAGACATGGATAAGGTGAGATCTTGTTTATACATCCATATACCTTGTGTAAGATCCGGTGATCTGGTTTCTTATATATTAATGCATACGCCTATATGTTTTGCAGCTACCTAGTCGAAGATCATTGCAAACAATTTGCATTTGATCATGTGGGATTTTTGATTCCATCATTGATTAGTTTGGTAGCTAAAGACCCTGATAATGTTCAACAATACTGTATAGATGCTTTTACAATTTTTGGTCAGCAAAAGAAGACGATAATAATAGCTCCATTCAATGTCAAGTAAGTTTACTTTATTTATAATTTGGACTTAAGAAAATTCCATTTTTATTTTGCATTTTGAGTTATTAATTGTTAACTTCTTACTTCTAGCGGTAGACATTGGGAGTTACTAGTTATTGTCCCCGGGACATTCACTGTTTATTATCTAGATCCTGCGGGGAGTACATTGAACACTAAAATTGGACACGTAATGAGAATGCCATTATTCTGGTGAGAAATATTTCATTTTTATATCCGTTAACATCTTTTATTACATTACTATTTACTTATACAATTTATTGTGTTATATTAACATGTAGGGGTTTAGATGCATTCAAAAAGGCTGGAGGAACGGTCCCAAGGAAAAAGAACCAGCCAATAAATTGGCAGAACGTACAAGTAAGTTCCCGACTCAAATATATATATTATTGATGTGAATTGTGCTTAGTTGTATTATTTTGTATGTTTCAATTTATAGTGTGCTACACAAGACAATGGATGGGCATGCGCATACTATGTGATGCGATTTATGCAGATGATTATCAAATATGCCGCATTGGACATCGATACCATACATGAGGTATTATATATATTCTCATTAGTTAGTATGCAATATATCAATCTTATATTATTTTTATATTATTACTTATATATATACATCATTCTCTTTGCAGGTGTTTAAAACTGACAACACTACAGGTAAACGTTTAAAAAATATACATGCTCCATATACGATGGAAGCATTAAATGAAGTAAGAGAAGAATGGGCAAAAGCCATACAAGCAGTGGCAACTGTAAGATATAATTGGGATGTTGATAGCGATAATGAATGATACTATGTAAATGAATATTTCTGAATGTTAATACATGTATTTGAATGTTTCTATATGTGTGTGAATGTGAGAATTGAATTGATGTCTGAATGTATGTACTTGTGTAGAATTTTGCTTGTGACTTTTGCAGGTTTGCGGCCTGTTTGTAGGCTGATATCAATGGATGTCGTAAACCTGCAGTTCAGAAAACTGAACTGCAGGTTCTCATCCTGCTGACCAGCCACAGCAGGCCTGCAAACTGATATGAAAAAAAAAAAATATAAATAGGCGTCGGTTATTTATAGAAAACCGTCAGGAAAGACCTACAGCGTCGGTTTTTTCAATAAACCGACGCCTGATGTGGCCAAAGCAGTCCTGGAAATGGCGTCGGATATTCATATCAAACCGACGCCTATTTAACATATAGGCGTCGGTCGTTTAGTATATAACCGACGCCAAAAGTGTTCGCGCCACAAAAAATGGCGTCATCTAGGGCACTTTATGCGTCGGTCATCTACTAAAAGACCGACGCTATATTCCATAGTGGCGTCGGTTATTTACTAAAACACCGACGCAGAAAGTGCCCTAGATGATGCCGTTTTCTGTGGCGCGAACCCTTTTGGCGTCGGTTCTCTACTAAACGACCGACGCCTATAGATTAAATAGGCATCGGTTAAAAAACCGACGCCGAAGTGTTCGACCTTTAGCGGCGCCCACATAGGCGTCGGTCGGAAACCGACGCCAAATGGGGTTAAACGACCGACGCCAAAGGCCGTTTCTGTAGTAGTGGTAGTGACCAGACACATTGTAAAATTGCAATAGCTTCCTTGAATACGGATTATGATGAACCATATAATGATAGCATGAGAGTTTCATGGATTGAAGATGAACTATGCTCGAAGATTTACTATACCATAATAAAATACAAGACAATTAGGTTGTGATGCAATAAATAAAAGTATAGATATAGATAAACCTAAATGATAAAACAACCACTACACTATTCTATAGGATCTTGATGATGTGGTCTCTAGCGATAATGGCATAGTTATCAAAATTTTGTTGTAACTAGCACAAAACTAGTGGAATAGAAAGTCTAAACTCGAAAATGCAAGAAACTGAAAAAATATAAATATCATTTTGACATATGAAAATAATGCACAAGAAGAGGTCATGCTTGAGGGAGAGCAGATTAAAGATGACACTATTCATACTTAATTTCAAACTCTCATGCTTAATCAATGTGGAATGACAACATACTATAGTTAGTGTAGATGTAGATGGTTATGATACATTCATACTCCCAAGACATTGATATGAATACTCAGAACGTAGATAATACTAGTGAAACTTTTGAATCCACAATCAATATTTTTTAAAAGAAAACTTGGTCGTGAAACTCATCAAAACATTGGAAAAATGGGGTAAAGTCCTTATCAGTCAAAAAACAAAGTGAGAAAACAATTTGAGTCAATCTTTAATATTGAATAATGGAACATGTTGGTCTACATGGGTTAAATCCTTGACATGTTTCTTGATTTCATATTCTTATAACAAGAGAAGGAAAGAGAATTCATTTGAAGCTTTGTCAAGATAGAGATTTTAGTCAAAGATTTGAGTAGTCTTCATTCAGACTTGCTGGAAACTAACGAAAATGTTTACCTCATTTTGAAGGGTACTACTACTTTGGAATCTTAGATTGCTTCTAGAAAGTTATTATTTGTATTGTTTTTTGTAATGCATGTAATGATATGTACATTAATGGAATTTGTACCTTACTTGTAAACTACTTAAATGGAGTAGTTTATAATTAAAGGTTAATCCTTTCTAAAAAACTATTCATGTTACACATTAAACTTCAACCTATCATAAAGGAGTATGTTGATATAATAAAGTATTAAGTTCCAAATCATACAAAATTTCACATTCCTTAACATGATTACCTTCCTAAGGCAGTGTTCATTATCATAAGAGTAAGCATAAACCAATATCTATTATGTTCATGTAAAAGTAATTTTTTTTAGAAATTCCTATTTAAGAGATAAACAACATTCACAATGCATCAATTACCACAAAATCTATAGGCATCTCAATTCAAGTTTTATTGGAACATATGGGTAGCATCTAGTCACCTCTTATGAAACACCTATGTGGTTGATTTCCCTTCTATTAGATAATTAAAAAGAGCAATAAGACATGATTTCTTTACTTATATTCTCAAGATTTCAAAATTTTAAGTAGTATAAAAATACGGAATTAAGATAAGAGTTAAGACTTATTACATAAAAGTCATATAAATTTAGAACAAGGTAAGCAAACATAAAAAAAATTAAGAGTATCAATAACTCACCATTTACATACATAGTCAATCTAGGAAATAAAACATGTACTTTTTTGGACTCAACTAGGGAAGATCCTCCCAAACCCTAGATTTCACACTCTTTTGTGCCCCCTTCATCTTCCATGACTATTTACACACAAATGAGATTTTATTCATGTCTTTGGTTCACATGAATCATTGTAGTTTTCTCTGGAAAGATATATTTACCCATTTTTATTTTTAATCATACCAATCACAATAAGTTTTCATTCCTTTCATTTTTCACTTGAAACCCCAATAAGTCGGTAATTTTTCAAAGGTAGAAGTCAACCTCACTTATCAAATATCATTTTACTTTCCAAAATCCTAATAGAAGTCATGTTTTGACTAAGAAAATGGTCTACTCAGTCTTGATACTAATCAAATGACTTGTCACAAGTTGGTATGTCTTGTATGATTAAATTACAACAAGTGAGTCTCATACACATCACCTATCATAGTTCAACATGAAATTGTAAAGCATGAAATTAAAAAATATGTCCATTTTTAATAATGAGATACTAAAATAAAATAAAATTATACTTTTGTATATTTGGATAATGATTGATAAAAGCTATTTATTTCGACTCAAACAACATTGAATGCCAAAACATATAGATATCTTCCAAAATTTTATAACTTAGAAATTGGAATTAGAAATAATAAATTAAGAATGAGCCATGAGATAGAGTGAGGTTCTCTCAATCCAAGAATGATACAAACAACAAGAACACACTAGTTTAGAATTAAATTGTATCATTATCAGTTACATGATACATACTCATGATCTTAAAAGGAATGCAACATAGTGACTCGCATGTAAAGACTTACATCTAATAACAACAAGCTAAAAATACCAAAAGATACATTCTATACTGAGTTGTAAGCATTTAGATTGAGTTGGAACAAAGAACCTAGTTGGGGTAGAACCATGAGGAAGAATGGGAGTAAAAGTACAATTTGTAACAAATCCTATCTCTAATTACAAACATGAAGATGAAACAAAAATGATTGGAGTTGAGTTATCAAATCAAAATATTAGTGCTAATATAATATAAGTTTTTGTTCTAACTAAAACAAATATATAATAACTAAGCATTAACTAATCTATAAACCAAAAAAAGTATGAATTTCCTCAGGAAAATCATTGAACACTTGTATATAGGAAGATAAATTTAAATAAATTAATATTGGATGTTAATTTTTTGGGATACGTCTAATATAACCAATCATATAGGAACAAATGTTGAAAATCATACAACATGCATCAAATCCATCCAGAAACATAGGATTCATAGTAGGTTTGCAACCCTGAATTTATTGCATCGGGACTCAAATGGACTAGTAGAATATCACATCACAAGTCACCATTTACCCTAACCTTACAATTCTCTCCATCAAAAGAGAAAAAAGAAAAAAAATACCCAAATGTAGATATAAGAACATATTTCTTAATGGATTTCCATCCCTCTACTTTGTGGTGTAAAAAATATTGGGGAATAATACATCAAATATCAGCAAATATTTAGCCTCACGATGGATTCTTCCAAGAGACACGGGAAAATCACTAACTAATTGATATCTTTTATTGGATAGATTTTAAGTCTAGATAGTGTCACAATGTAGAGTTCAGCCAATTCCCTGTAGAGCTCATGGGATCATTTAAGTTTCCTTAACCATGTCCATATTCTCTCTATATACTAAATGTACAAATTAATATCCATAACAGAAATTGTGCATATATAAAAAACAATGTTCACCCCCAAAAAATGCAGACCAACCCATTACATGTGGGATACCAAACTAAGATTAGCTAGTCTTATGTGCATATTCAAGAAAAGGAGGAGATATATATATACAAAGTTATGAAATTGATACGATTAATGAATGTGGGGAATCCTTCTCTTCCACACTCCTCCTTCATGCACATTTGTCTTTGTCCAACATAGACATATGGTAGTGCAGGGGTAATGGAAATGTATGTTCATGGAATTAGATCTGGATTTTGATGGATGCATATGGTGGAGGAGATTTTAAGATGGTAAATTGTCTAGATATGACGTGATTCATGATTATTAGGGTTTATTTAGATGGTTGGTGGATTACTAAGCCCTAGTTAACTGGGATATAAAAGTAGTTGTTAGAAAATCTAGTTAATGTTAGGGGTACAATGGTTGTTTTTTATGGAACTGTGGAATAGGTTGTTGATTACCAAGAAGATCAATGTGAATATTGATATTGTGGCTAAATTACTCGTCCAAATAGTGTTAGGCTGAATTGAATAGGGCATTACTATATCTCCTTATTGAGCACCAAAACTACTGTTGGGATATAAGATAGTGGTATCTTGTGGTAACAACAACCATGGGTAGATTCCATGACCATAGTGTTCATATCCTATTCGCTATTTATGTCATATTAACATGCTTGGAGACCAATATATTTTTAGGAAAATGACAACTTTTAACAAATTAACTAATAACCATTGTATCGGGTAATGGTAAGAGTTTTTAGCTCCACTATGAGTTCTTTTGTGATTGCAAGATATGGCCACAATAATAATTAGTAAAAGTATACATGGTGTATGTCTGTGACTTCATTACAACCACAATATATTGAGTTTTAGTTCATTCTATCTTGACTCTTTCATCGGATTTGACATGTCATAGTGGACATTTTCACTCCCTTGAACTTTTATGGAGTGTAAAAGAATCTTTGGAAGTGCAAAATTGGGTTTGTCATTGAAATTGATTCCCAGTACTTATTAAAATTTAATGAAAGCATGGAATATATGGGATTCCAACTTTATTCATGACATTAGAATGAAGCATGCACTTAACATATCTTACCATGAGTATTCAACATTCTAACTACAACTAGAGCACCAAGACGGTATTCCATCACTATACCAAGATTGAACCATGCTTGTCGTGAAGTATGCTTCAACCAAGACAAACAAAAATATCAAAATAAGAAATGATGATATTTGAAAATTGTTTTTCAAAAATTAAAACTGACAACAATCATAGTCAATATGATTTCTTTTATCTCCTCCCCTAACAAATCATCCAGTTAATTGTTAGACATTAAACCTCCATGTTTTCTAAGATAAGGTGTACATCCCTAACTAGACAATGAAAGGGTTTTAAAATGCTACAAAACTTTTGTATATAATAAAAGAAGATAAAATAGTGATAGATTCTTATTCCACTCTCTCTCATAAAATGTGAAATCCCAAAAAGTATGTAATTCCTTACCCTATTTGGATAGAGAAAAATAGTTTCAAGTGATATGATGTTATTATGGTCCCAATTTACATAGGTAGAAAAGATACAAAAGGGTTGTGTAGAGGGCGATCATGCTACACATATAAACTTACTTTACAACTTTTAGTTTTTAGTTTTAGTAATTGTGATGATTATATTTATTTTGCAATTTTTTTTCTTTCTGATAGTTCGTGAGTAAATTGGGGTTGACGGTGGTTTGTTGAATCAAAGAGAGGAAGAGTTAGACATGTAAGAATCCTAGGATTGGTCATTTTTACTATTCATATGATTTTCTTAGATGTGAACGGTGGAAGAATAAAATAACAACATTCATACCTTATTATAGGATAATATCTTACTTGGAGTCTTTAAAGAATGTAGTAAAATAAATCTCATCTCCCCTAATCAATCCTACAGCAAAAAACATAATGAGAAGTGATGATCATACAAATGATTGTGACAACCTCAATTTAATTTGTTTTCTTTAGATTGTCTTGATTCCAAAGAAACTCTTCTTCATGACAGAAAATTCCACAAGAGGATTTGAGGGTAGTATTATTTAAAAACATGAACACAAGGAAACATATTCCATACTCTTTGAAGTTAATCACTTTATCTTGAAAATGTTTGGGTGCTATGGTGAGGCAAACATAGTATAAAGTAGGTATAATAATACTTGTTTGTTATTTAAATCCATAACAAGATTAATTTTCTCAATTAATACAAAAAAGTCAATATTCCTTTAATCTTTGTTCCATATAAGTGCCTTGAAATAAGCCCTGGTCACCTTTCTTGGGACACGTCATGATGGTTTCCACATGTTGATATCTTGTTTTATGTTTGGACTGAAGGAAATCAAACTTGTGTTGATCTAATTGGTATTTCTCATATGACCAATAATCTTCAGCAATTCAAGGTAGGCCAGGCCTCATGTGATGCCGCCATACAAAAAAGAGCACAAGCATCATGTTGCATGTGAAACAAACCATCATCATTTGCTTCCTTTTGCCTTTGATGTCTTTTGACTTTTAAATAATGATTATGTTTCCCTCTTATGAAGAATCTGACATATCATAACTATGAATGCATGATGCCATCTTCCACATCTTCATATTTTGTCTTTAGATCATTGGGATTTGCCATTCAAAAAGGTTTGGCAGCCCTATTTGTAGCTCGTGCCTTCATGTAGGCATTTCTTCAAGTGTGTTTTGTAAGGTGTTTGGAATACTTTCTCCTATTTTAATTGATCGTTATTGAAATATGCCAACAAATTTCAATAGTACCACATGATATACATTAAATGCATCCATTTTAGATAAATTAAGATAAATTATCAAACAAAGAGTCAACACACATGCTAATCAAAATAACTAGATATACATGCCAAAACCCAAGCCTTTGAAACATATTGACCACAACATAACACTAAGTTTAGAAAGATATGGGAGTGACACTTAGTTTGGTCAAGTAAGTTGATATTGAGTGGAACACACCCTTCCATTGTAGTTACATGTCTATTTATACCAACTACCCCAATATTTTATATCTAGAAGTTGGTGTCATTACGGGAAAGATGGCATGCAAACTTGATAATAGCCTTTCTCATGCTACTAGTCATGCTCCTTGTGGATGTGGTGATAGAAATGATATACTTCATATCTAGGATTCTACTCATCCTAATGAATCAAATCCTGACAACAACAATTCTAATCTATTTGTGTTGTTGAGGAGTTCATGTTGATATGCTGCCTAGGGCTTGTGAATGTGGCTCGTGTTCATAATATTTACACCACTTCACCTAGTATTTGGGGATGTAAGGATTCAATTTGGGTGTGTTATCTATGTACTCCTCTATTAAGGCCTTGTCCTACACAGATCTGGGTGGTAATGCTCCATATGGTATCGAATCTTACAGTATTGTTCTTATTTCATAATTTCCTCAGTAAGACTGACTTTAATGCCACACTTTCCTAAAATCCCCAGGGCTTGATAATACAATTACGTGTAAACTCATAATAATGGGGATGGGAAAACTAGAACGACTTTTGATCCCTATATGTGAGAAGGCATGAACACATTGATTACTCTAAATTATAATTTAGGGTCTGAATGCTTCTTCAAGAATTTTGAGGTCATACTCAAAATGCAATGCAATGAAGGTTATCCCCCTCAAGAAATCTTGTTGTATAATTACCCATCATAGAAAACTATCTAAGTGTTTTATAATCATTGGTCCTATATCCACAAGTTAACTCCTAATTACCTTGTAGAGGATAAAATACTCCTTGATTGATAAGAACCCTTGATTAAGCTATTGGGTCAAAGGTTGTTGAGCAGGAATTCTAAATGAAAGCAAACATGAAGTTCATAATTAGGGTCATCTTTGACACCTTGACTATGAAATCTTGCACATCAATAACCAATATGATAGGATGAGGAAGAGTTGAATCTTGTGCCCTCTCACTCTATAATCCTACTAGAAAGATTTTATAAAGGAACAACAAAACATTACTTATATTGAAAGAGGCAAGTGTCTGGTTTTTGGTCAATAAATAGAAATTAATTTTTTAAGTTTTTTTTAGTTTTTGTAATTTACCATGTTGACAAAATCCAAAGTGAGAAGAGTGTATGTATTGGTAAAATCTAGATCCAATCAAAGCCCTTCCAAGAGGAATCAATCCAAACAACCATAAATGTCTTACTTCCCTGTCATATATATAATCATATACAATAAAATTTATGGACCCTCCTAAATGCAACTCCCCAAGAAAATCTCATTGTCTTAAAGATACAAATCATCAACTTTCTTATGATTCCTAACACTAAGGGTTAGGGACTCACTTAGTGAATTATTAGAAGTGACAAGAATCAAATGGAACACTCACTATCATCAAATTTGACCTATACTACTTCATCACTTTTGGATAATTCATCATCCTCTTCTTAACATAAATATAGAGTGTGTGACACAAATACACCTTAGAAGAGGATGAATCATGTCTACAACGAGTGATGACTATATGTGATCTTTGCCTCACCAATGGATTTTCACATTATGGTTCCTTGATAAATTCCTTTTTTATGGGGCCATATTTTTGCTTACCACTGGTAAATAAGTTTTGGTTAGTGATGGATTCATGTTTCTATGATGAAGAAGATTTATGTATTGTCCGGCCATAGTAGCCCAGGTGGTAAGAGCTCGGTAAGTCTCAATGAAGGACCCGGGTTCGAACCTCACTGAAGGCACTTTGCGAACGGCAATCCATGCTGATTAGGCGCGGGAGGGAGGTGACCAGACCACACCCTCTCATTCCTCGAGAGTTTACCATGTCGGGCTCACCCGGGTGGGTTCTCTTGGTCACCAAAAAAAAAGATTTATGTATTTATGGATTTTGGTGTTGATGTGTGATATTCTTCCTACTTGCATAGTACGTTAATTTTTTCTTCCCTTTTGATTTCATTCCTTTATAGGAATGACAACATGGCACAAATATGAATATTTGTGAAGACTGCCCAACCCCAATACATCTTTGAGATAAAATGTCTATGAGTGACCTAGAGACATTTCAAAAGAGAAAGCACAAACTCAAAGATGCATCTTGTTTTTAAGTTATAAAACTTGTTGGGGGTACTCTAGGACCTTTCTTGTCCAATTGGGGTGAAGATAAGGCATCATGGCCATATCTAAATTTTATAGTATGAATGTGGTCAATGTTTTATTTGCACATGGAGGATTGTTCAGTTGATCCTAAGAAATTTTACATTTTTTTTGCTGACTTCTCACCATCATTTTTAGAGGAAAAAGTCAAATTTGATGGAAATTGATTACCTATGGTCATGATATTTCCCACATTTAGTGAATGTTTACTGATGTCCTAAACTTCATGATGTCTTTTAGGTTCTATTAGGACCATTTTGAACTATATTTTTTTGGGTACCCAAAACTCCTTTTCCTTTTTTGTATTTTTTCAAGAGTTCTTTACAAAATAGAAGAAAATGAGAAAAGAACTTTACAATGAGGATTCAAATAATAAAATTAATATGAAACAAAATGTCACAGAAATCTAAAATAAAAAAGGACAACCATAAGGATTTCAAGATAAATGAACTCAGGATCTTCAGAATATTGGAAGAGAAATAAGAAGACCACAAAAGTTGTTGGCGGAAGAAAAGAAGAGGATCCTATAGAGCCTCTTCAACTGATGATCTTTAAGATATAGGAAGAAAAACAAGAAGACCACAACTAGTTGCATATCTATATAGAAGAAATATATCCCAAATTGTAAATAGCTGCTCAGAACACTTCAATTGTAGAATCTACTACAAGATTCAACAACTAATAAAAGGATAAGTTGTAGGTAACAACAAGTAAGAGAAAGAGGAACCCAACAACTAAAGAGCCTGAGTAAGCATCATAGAAAGACATAAATCTTTGATTCAATTCTTTTCCAAAGTGCATCAAAGTCAGAATATCTTTCTTCATGAACTCTAAAATTTCTTTCTAGCCATCAATAGTAAGGAATGAGTCTACATATGACCTTAGAAACAATAGAAGTCTCTGAATAGAGATTATCCCAGCAGCCAAGAACCTTACTAATAAAACCAAAAGACATAGCATTACTACAAAGGTTCTTTGCATAAGAACAAGAGAATGTCACTTGAAAAGAATCGTCATAGTCATTCATACACAAGAAGTAGATAGAAGCTACTCGAAATCCTAGCCTTATAGTGTAATAAGAAGTCATGAGCTTATTCAAAGAAGCTTTCTAGAGATGTCTAAGACATTTCTTAGGGGCCTTGGATTTCTAAACCCATTCTAATTATCATGTATACATCATCCTTGCCATCAATAATACTCGAAATAAGGTAACTTTAACATCAGAAATACCATTAATAGTGTGTTTATCACAAGGAGACAACTTAACATTATAAGTTTCTAGAACTTGGAGAATTATATTAGCTGCTCTACAAGGAGGTGAAAACCACTTTCCGTCCTAAATAAGCCAACTAGATAACTGGGAAAATTACCAAACATCCATGAGTCTATCTAGAGCTTGAACCTAGTACTTGAGCCAATATCAAACAAATAAGAGGAAGGAGAACACTTTTTGTGTTGATAATCTTGTTTAGCAACCAAGAATAGTTAGAGGATTCTTCAATACTCCATAATGTTTGTTTATTCATACATTTCTCATCAATCCATTTGACCCCATAGAGAGTATTTTTTATTAGCAATTTCCCACATGTTCAGAATGAGGCAAGCTTTGGATATCTCCTTGATTTTTCTGAGGCCTAATCCACCTTTAGGTTTTGGGAGAAAACTTTATCCCATTTCATCAAGTGAAATTTTTCCTAGATTCAATGTGACCCCATAGAAAGTCTCTACAAAGTTTATCTATCTCTTCAAGAGTATCCAAGTGAATAGGAAAATTGTAAATCCAATACAAGTGAATAGAGGCAAGGGTGGACTTAATAAGGTCACTACAACATGCCATAGTGGGAACTTTTTCTTACAACTATCAAGCTTGTACTTGATTTTGTCGATAATATTAGAGTAAAGGTTTTTGGATAACTTACCAAAAAAAGAGGCAAACCAAGGTACTTATAGTTATTAGAGTTTTCAGACATACCCAAAGTACACATAATAGATTTATCACAACCTTTTCTGAAAATGATAGAGCTCTTTTCGTAATTGATCAGTAAGCCAAACATATTACAAAAGGAGCACAAGATAGATTTAAGAGACTCATCATCATGAAGATCAACTCTCAAGAAAATCATAAGATCATTAGAAAAACAAAGTGCAATATGTATAAGTTCTTAGAAGCCTTGATAGAAGAGATTTCATTATTAAGAACAACTTTCTTCAAATGTTTAGACAGGCCCTACATCACAGTGACAAACAAGTAAGGGGCAATAAGATCATGTTTTCTAATACCATTACAAGGGAAAAATGGATCTGTAGGTTCCCCAATTATAACAATTCGATAAGATGTAGAATAGAAAATGTTCTCAATCCATTTGATCCATATAGTAGAGAATCCCATCCTATACAAAATATAGAAAAGGAATCTCCAATTGACTGAATCATAGGCTTTAGAAATATCAGCTTGAATACACATATTCTTTGCTTGAGATCTCTTAAAATCACTAATAAGTTCATTTCTAATCAAGGTTGTATCTTTAATTCTTATTCCCTTCACAAAAGCACATTGGCTAGAATCAATAATAGAAGGTATGATGGGTTGCTCCTATCAGTCAAGACTTTAGATATAATCTTATAGAAGACATTGCAAAGTGCTATTGGTCTCCAATCTTTAATGAGATTCATGTTAGAATCCTTAGAAATGAGAGAAACAAAGGTTCTATTGGCTTCCTTGAGGGTGTTACCATTAGTGAAGAAATCCTTGATAGCATCAAAAACATCATTACCAATAATACTAAGTCTTTTTATAAAAAAGGACATTGAAACCATCAGGCGCAAAGCTTTATCATTCTGGCTATATTCATCAATATTGATCATTCACTATTTTTTATTTCTGTATCCTACATGGATATATGAGTATGACTTTGTAAGAATGTGCTTGAATTGATCCATGCTTTTTATACCAATGAAAATGTAGCTTCCCTATTAAGAATTTGTGTTATAAGTTGTTGAGACAAATAATTTTCCTAGGTTAATGTGGAAGATAAAACTAGAAACTAACAAGATAATTTATTAGACAAAAGATTACCCCTATTTATACTTACAAGGAAGCAGACTCAAACCCTAGTGGATCAAGTATACTTGGCCCATATACATAATAAAGTAATAGTTCTAACACTGCCCTCAAGTTGGAGCATGGAAATACATGTCCATCTTGTCAATACATGAAAAAGATAACATTAGTTATGCAAAATCAATCTCCCCTAACAAGTAATTATCTCCCCATGCATCGTTTAGTGTAGAAATCGAATTATTCTAACACTCCCATGAATAATATAACACACAAAAGGTAGAAATCACTTTATATCCCCTTGACAAAGATAGAACTAAGGTAGAAGAAGTAATTGCATATGTGACTCCCCCTAAAATTGATGATATCCAGACCTTTATGAGCAATCACTGAATTAATATCAAAATCTTTAGCGAGCGTCAAAAGCAATTGATGATGGAAGATGTGTGTAAAAATCATCTGATTCATCATTATTATTGAAGTAATTTCACACAAGAAGAACCAGTCCCATAATAATGAATGGTAGTTGTCATAAGAGCACTACTTAAGGAATATTGAGCTATAGCAGGAGAGCAGCATGTTTGAGAGACATTACTATATGAAATATGCACTATAGTATGTGACAAAAAAGACAAGATGAATATGAAAAAAAATGAAAGATGTGTGAAAATAATTGATCTTCTTTTATCCTATATATCTTCCCCACACACCAATCATGATGAAAAAAGAAGTGGTTTTTAGTGGATGGTTTATAATAAGGGTCTTCTCTATAAGTTGGTTGCATCATTATTGGTAGTGATAAGATGCTTGGTGGCTTGATGTTGGATCAATGTCTCTATATTAGGTAGTCAAGATGTGATATGATACCCATTTACAAGAATTGTAACTACAAGAATGAAACACGGTTGGAAAGTTACACAGAAAAGAAACAATAGCAAAGTACATCCACGGTAGGAAAGATATGATAAAGGGAAGCAATACCAGAATTTAGGCATGATAAAATAAATGAAAATCACATGAATGTATGCACTATGATGTGTAACATAGAAACCCCTTAATCAAAACAAAATCATTTAGTAAGGTAAGTAACGGGATCCACATGGAGAGTAAGAAAAAAATGTCTGATGTCATTTCTCTTCTTTTTCTTTAAATGCTAGCACATTGACTTTTATTTTCTCTTTTTTGTTGTTGTAGACAAATAGGGAAATAGAAGTAAATCACATGAATACGATGTTGTCAATGATATACCCAATTATGTAGGAAATTAGATAGATCTAGGTAGAAAACTAATAGAATCTATGTATGAACCAAATAGGCAAATTTGTCTGAACCTTCAACTAAAAAATCTAGGTGATCTGGGGATAGAGATCTTGTGGTATGGATTGGGTCAAAAATTAGATCAAATTAATTTCCCAATTAACAATAGATATAGAATGTATGGAGGATGGGGCTTGTGAGGCTTGTGCATATTGTAATGGGAAAAAGGTAGGGCGTGTTCAACAACTGATGGAAAAGTTCAAGAGGTGGGCTGCAAATGAGAAATGATGAAGCAAACTTGCCAATTTTAGATCTTTGTGGACACCAAAAAATACCATGCTCAAAATTCCCAATTTTAGATTTACACTTGTCTCTTGGCAGGGATTTGTCTTCAAAATGATGTATAGTGCCTCAAGGAGCCTCTCATTAAAGAGGAGGAAGAATCCAAAAAGGGAGGGATCTAGATTCCCAGTGCCCAAAAATTAGATGTTGGAGATGGAGATTTTGACGTGTCCACTAGGGGTGAAGCCAAAATTCTCAAAGAGGATGAGGGATATAGTTTCATTAGTGATATCTAGATCTTTTTTAATCTTGTAGGTGCACTGTGTGATCAGGATGGCTAGGAGAAGTAGAGGGAGGAGAATCATAGGGAAGGGAAGTGTTATATTACCCATCTATGGATACATCAGGAAACGACTATGACACATATGAGACATCTCACAACAACCTTCTTCACTTGTTCTTTGAGATGGATCCTGGGAGCCCAAATCTGGAAAATGTTGTAGATTTAACTTCCTTTTCTGTAGATGAGGGCCCTAGAGGAAGATGAGAAGTAACCATAGTGCAAAGTAATATAGAGATGATGGAATTCTTGTGAAAGAAAAAGAAGAGAAGAGACGACCATGGAGGCTGGACAAATGCATGGATGGTAGCAGAGATAAGAGAGATGATGGAAAATGGCCACAGGAAAAGAATCTCTCTTTTTCCCAGGGGTTACGATCAATGGTAATCCCTAGTGTTAGGATCAATTATCTGATAACATGTGAAAACCAAGATTGGAGGCTAATGATATGATTTAGTAGACAAAATGTCCCTCATGTGTATAGGAGAGGATAATACTTACAAGGAAGTAGACTCAGGCCCTAATGGTCCAAGTCTACATGGGCCCATATACATAACAAACTAATAAGTATAAGAACTAGAATGTATTATTACAAATCAAATTCTCATGCAAAATCCTCTATTTGTATTATTTTTTCATGTTTCATACTTCATGTTGATATTGAAATATTAGCCTAGATTGCCCATAACACCTTGTGATAGACTTAACTAAGAATTGGTGACTCTTCCCACATAACAAATCGAATTATTACTTTCTTATATGGGTTCAATGGGGGTGTGATTCACCCTTAAGGCATTATCAAACCTAATTGAAAATATTTATGTTTTGGTTAAGCCTTCTTGTCAAGAACAAGTTTTATCTCCCTACTAGAATGTTCCACTTGATCACTCAACTATGCATCTAACAGGGAGATACCCGATAAGTAATACTGTGGCACTTTAATAGAGTTTTAAAAGGAATTATGGATGAAATAAGTTCAATCATTACATGTAATCTCTCTCAGCATCTCAAACTAGCTAAAAAAATCTACATAACACATTGTAACCATTAGTTACCATGAACATTGCTTCAATATACTTTTTTTTTGGAAAATTGGGTAAGTATATTCCAAAAACCCCCTAAAAGGGGACAAAGTTACAAGCCACACCCATACATGTGACTATACACATCTAGGAATTGGTTACAGCAGATCCCAATTCCTAGCTATAATAGGAGGAAAATCAAGACAAGATTTAAAAGTAAAGTACATTCTCTTAATTTCAAGTGCAAGACGGCTGAAGATGGCAACAAAGTCAGAAGCGCCACCGTTATGTAGCCTTTTATTACGCTCCTCCCAAATGAACTGAACAACACTAGTGATGGCCCAAAGTTCAATGATTTTGGATTGCTTTGACCTTTTACCAAGATCCATGAGGCTTTCATATAGAGAATATGAAGCTCTGATGTTGAGTTTAAGTTGAGCACGTCCCCAAATATATTTCTAGTATTTGTAGCCCCCAAAAAGATGAGTGATGGAGTCATTGTGTTGGCCACATAGTAAGCATGCAGGAACAGGAGCCCCCGACCAGGAACTAATCTTTTCCATAGTAGGTAGTACATTAATGAGTGCTCTAAAGGTAGTAAGACTCCATCTACGATAGTGCTTAGAGAGCCAAAGATTTCCATAAGCCTTATTAGATGGATGCTTTTGTCTTGTGTTCTCCCAAAGATCCTTGCCTTCCCAAGCTGAGAAGGAAAGCCATAGAGCTACCATACGTCTGTGACAAGTAGAGCCATTCCTGGAAGCAATAGACAAGGTATCACCATACCTACAAGAAAGCCATGAGCTCCATACACATTGAGCTTGGTTGAACTTCTTGATGTGACGTAACAAATGGTAATCTGCAAGTTCATCAAGTCTCTTAATCCCCAAGCCACCTTTGTCAAGTGGGTAAGCTAAACGTGACCAACTAGAGGGATGCATCGAGCTACCCCAAAGGAAGTCAGAAAGTAACAACTCCATTCTTTGTAAGACAGCAGGAGGGATGTCACCCATACGCATCCAATAGCTAATCAAACCCATGGCACAATACTTAGCAAGCACAAGGTGACCAGCCATAGATATTTCAGAACCAGGCCATCTATGTATCATATCTCTGAGCTTATCTAAGCATTCATGGAAATGGTGCCTCCTGAGGTTCCCTCCAGCCATAGGAAAACCAACATACTTTGTGGGCCATGTACCACGCTGAATACCCAAGTAGCTAATCAAGGTGTATTTGTTGTGGCAAGAAGAGGATAAGAATATATGTGTTTTATTCGGATTGCATTTCATGCCAGAAACAGAACCAAAATCAAGAAAAACTTGTTTGAGTTTGACAAGGCTGCGTAGACGTCCCTCAGAAAAGATACTTTGAGAGTAATCTATGGTCACTAATACATCAATCATGGAGAAATAGGGTGGGAAATTACAATGGGTAAAATTCCTTAAATTATGGATGTTTCTGGATATATAAACTAATATTTAAATGAATTCCACCTACTACAATATGTTACCCAATTGTGAAGCTTTTGAGAATATTTAAAAAGAGTTTTCCAATACAATGTAATAGAAATAAAGTTTGAAGAAGTTTAATGTCCTAAAAAAATTAAAATCATAGGATTCTAAGTAGAACACTAAAAGAATGTTGAGCTTTTTGGATCCTAATACATATATTCAATTAGGTTTCTTAAATAAATACTTAAGATAAGGAGGGATATTTGAAATGTAACATTTGAGTGATGCGAGAAACATATTTCTTTACTCATGGGTCCATGTGGAAGGATCATATTCACTATCTAGGTATCTAGTGATATGCAAATACCAAGACCGTTTGGCCTAGTTCAATAATAAAATTTGTTCATGTGTCAACGTGTACTTGAAGTTTACATCATGACTAAGAGGTGTATCATGTGGGGCACATGATGGGCTTTTCAGTTTAAAGTGGGACCCTGAGGGGATCCACTCCCTACTAAAATTTAAAGAATAAAACATCCATTAAAAACACACTCAAAAGGCATACTAGAATAGGTGTAAAATTTTCAAATCTCACATGATGGTATATAAAAGATTAAAGTAAAGTAGCAGAATAAAAGTTTCATGACTATAATAAATTTTACAAAAGGACATCATCATGTCTCATAAAGGGTTTACATGGATATTACATCATAAGGATCTAGTAGAGGAAAATCTAAACCACATCAAGTTTGTCTCCAAGCTTCAACTCCTTAAGCTAATTCCATGTTGAAAGCCATGTTCTCCTTTACCTACACCTGGGGGTTGGAAGCATACCCCAACAAAAGGAGAAAAATAGATGACATCAACAAAAGGCTGGTATGTGCATACTAATTTGGGTATTGAGCAATATATGGAGTAAAGGGCATCAAGTAAATAGTTCTTCCCATAGAAAAAGAAAGAACTACCCAAATGGGTGTAAAAGAAATATGAATTCAATAAAATATGATTAAGGCATCCATGTGTTTCACTTATGATAATACTACAACAATATAAACATGTTGGTAGGAAATAACACATCTACCATAAATATGGGGTGAGTAGGAACATATACACATCCACTCAGAGTATGGGGTGAGCAGGAAGATATACGAATATTCTCTGAGAAGGACATGATACACAACTTCTCTAATAATATCTATTGCATGAATGATCACCTCTGCATTTTCAATTTTGTGGAAACTTACACATCCACATAAAATAACACATGTAACATTATACTAGAAGTCACCACAAAAGAGTAAGCTAGAATAAATCAGAACATTAAACAGATATAATGTGGGATTAGAGGATCCATATAAAATTCCCATGACATAAAAGTTCAATATAAGCATCCACCAAAAGAGTGGGAAAATTTATGGATTATTCAAGAATAAAAGCACAAGCTAAAGTCAAAAGAAAGTCTAAAAAAAGGATGATCATAATTTCCATATCAAGAAGAATATTCCACATGGATAAATTTCTCAAAAGAGAGACACTATGTGGGCTATCAAAAGAGTGATAAATTAGGTTTATTGCTCATATGAATAATAGGTGATACAAACATACCTTGACTTGAGACTCTAAACAAGTCCAAAGTCAGTTCAAGATCCAAGCCTAGGTTTCCAAAGAACCTATTAAGCATGTATTTGGAATTAGGGTTAGGTTTATATTAATTATTCAAAACCCTAAAAATCACCTTTTTATTATCTATGAAATGAGGTTATCAAAACCATGGCATGTTGTAGGTTATATTTTTTTGAGTTCGTAACATATTTTATTTTATTTTTTTACTTGTAAATTATTAGATATGAATTTTGCAATTTATAACCAATTAGGAAAATCCATTGAAATTCACATATCATATAGTTTTGAATTTGACAATAAAACTAATGCCATTATATAGATTAAAAAATTATAATTATAGTACATATTTTATTGTATTTTTTGATCTTTAAATAATTTATTATGGACTTTAGAAGAACTGACCAATTAAAAAATCTGACAAATCAACGTATGTATTTTATCTGTTTATAAACAGGGCGACTTTGACCAATAAGGATTTTCCAAGAAGGTTGGTCCCTTGCACAGTCAGGCGCATGACTAGATTACACAAAAGATGAAAGTACCATCGATCAGAAACAAAAATGTGAATAAATGAGAAAGGCAAAGACAAGAAATTACAAGTGCTCATCGTCTTGCCTGATGAGAACATCTCAACACTGACCATTGATGAAGCAGGTTGCATTCAAGGATCAGACTAGTGACCTCTTCAACTAAAATGTCAAGGAACAAGTACTGACATGATACCATCATCAAACTGAACTTCAGGAACCATGTCAACATAAAAAAAGGTGTAAAAGACCACAAGAAACAACTCGCCACCATTTTTGGCAAGTGGAGGAGCTTGGGGAGCCATCTAGGAAAAACCTCACTGGAAAACAATTATGGGAAACTATTTGGTGTTAGTCGAAGAGGCTAAGGGTGAAGGAAAGGATTGAAACAATATAGAAGAGCTCTTAATTGGTCATATGATCGTTATGTATCTCAAAATAGGGGAATTTGGGATACCTTACAATTGGTGATGTTGATGGTTTTGAGCTTCTACGAACCTCGAAGGATGGTTTTGGGTGGTCCCCAAGCCTCGGAGGGAGTCAAGGAAGAATGGAGAACTAACCTTGATGATACAGGAAGGTCAGGTAGGGGAGAGTTACTTCGGGTTGTTCAAGATCAAATAAATTAGAGGAAAAGGTATCAATCACCTTGGCAAAGGTGGGGAAACATATATATAGAGGCCTGAAGATAAGAAGATTTGTGCAAAAGGAAATGAGGTAGAAATTGGGGAAAGGAGAGTGACTCTCCCTGTCATACGGGTTGGGGAAACAAAACCCTAGAAAACTTAGGGTCAAAATGATTCAAAAAGATGCAAGGTAGGTGAGGGGAAAATTGAGGGAAGATATGTAATAGTGAGGGACAAAATCCCTTAGAGGAAAAATGGGTATTGTACACTTGTTCCCTTTCTAGGAATCGAGGTTGAAGAAAACCTAACGACCATTGGATCGGTAGATTAAATCATAAGATCAAATAAGAACTTTCAAATCAGATCTACCAAAAATGAATACATGCTTGATAAGCAGATCTCTAAGAAATCTTAGGAGAAACCAAGATTTAAATCATGTGACACATTAAACATGGAACTATATGGAATTAGATATATTAAAGAAAATATTTATCAAATTAGCCCTATAAATGCGTATTTGTTTCCAAATTTATTTCAGGGTGCAAATAATGCTCAAACAAAATGAAATTTTACGCCTAGGCTAAATATGACATGTAAAATCTGATTTAGGCATTAGTTTTCCCCTTGTGGAGACTTTGGCTATTTTATTTAATTTTTTAAAGTAAATGATATGTGCTCTTTCCTATCACATTAGGGACATCTAGAAACCACCAATTAATGTGAAAATTCACCCTCAAGCAACCTTAAACATGTTGAACATAAATTTTCCATTAATTTCATCTCTTGAGATTATTTATCATATTATTTAATGTTTTGGGCTTTATTTACACTTTCTCTCTCCTAAACACATTAGAATGTTAAAGATTGTCCAAATTAATTGAAAAATAACACATAGGATAATTTTGATATCTATATTATGAATTTGAGATTTAGTTCCTCTTTTAGAGTCATTTAATGATTTATTTGCAATTTTTGAGAAAAACTCATATTTTCTTTTCTAAAAGAAATTCAGATAGTTATTATTGTGCAAATAAGGTGAAATTGGAATCCCAACCTAATTCAGGCACAAGGAACATGATTTTAATCTTAGATTTCATTTTAGAGATTTCCTTTAATGAGTTATACCAAATGAATATTTGTGACCATTATTGCCTTATATAACATATTATTTCATTATTATTACTATTATTCATCAAATTGTGTTCCATATCTACACATTACAACCAAAAGGTTTATATATCATTATTGTGCGTGAAATTCTATAGATTTATCAAATAACTCATTTAATTTATCAATTCCTTATTTATTTTAATTATGTATTAATATTCTCAATTATGGACACCTAGATCTTCTATGTGTATATGTTAGGGTGATATATTTGTGCATTAACATATTAGGGTTACAATTAACTACTATTAGGTGTATCTTAATCCTTGTTTGGCCAAACCTAAAGAACCACGCTGACTGTCCTCTAAGACATATGATTAGGGGTGAATATTCTAGGTTTCGATTCTTTACAACACTCCACCCCTTAAAAGGATTTCTTCTTCAAAATCTAATCATTCATACTTCATAAACCAACTACTCTCCACCCCTTAAAAGGTTGAATGTAAAAATCCAAGCCAAACAACATCAAGGTACTATGGTCACCTTTGCATGTTTTAGTTGTGAGTATTTTTCAGGGTTTATGTGGTTCAAACATCCAACTAAAAACTCATATCATCTTAAGGTTGTGTTGTAGGTCCTTGTGTTTGTAACCTAACAACCCTAAGGTTTGCATTATCAACAAAAAAAGTCATAGGGTACAATGGTAGGTCAACTAAACCTCTTTCACAAAACATATCTTCCTAGTCATCACTCCAACATATAATTATGGTTTAGGAAATCTTTTCCATCTAATTATAGGGTTTTACTATACATACTTCACACATCTCTTCATTGTGACTTACTTCAAGAAAACATCAAAAAATCATAGAAAATTTTAGTACATATAGTAGTATAATTGAAAAATAATTTTCTTTGAAAAATCATTCAACATGAAACTAAGATGAGGTCAAAATCAATGGAAAACCAAGTCACAATTTTCCATGATAAGATCTCCTTATCCTACCAGTAACTCATCCTCATAACATGACTATATCCTCAAGACAAAACCTCATAACATCCAAATATATATGCCATTGTTAACATATATGGTAGGGTAAGATCAACTAAAACTTCATCATGATTCTAATATATACGTCAAATCAACCTTTCAACATATCATGAATTATCATAAGTCAATTATAGGGTAAACATCTCACCTAATGGGTGATTATGCATGGCACAGTTCTAACTAGGGAGACAAAATTGAAATATTTAGATTCCAACTACCATGGGCTCTAATACCACGCTATAAGGAGTGGGACCCAAAGGGAATCCACTCCCTACTAAACTTTGAAAAATAAAACATCCATTCTAAAAACACTCAAAAGGTATGTTGGATGGGTATAAAACTTTCAAATCGCACATGATGGTATCATAAGACCAAAGTAAAGCAGCAGAATAAAAGTTTCATGGCTATAATCAATTTTACAAAAGTACATCATCATTTCCCATAAAGGGTTTACATGGATATCATATTATAAGGATCTAGGAGAGGGGAATCTAAACAACATCAAGTTTTTGTCCAAGCTTCAACTCCTTAATCTAAGTCCATGTTGAAAGCCATGTTCTCCTATACCTACACCTGGGGGTTGGAAGCATACCCCAACAAAAGGACAAAATAAGATGACATCAGTAAAAGGTTGGTATGTGTATACCATGGTTTAGGAAAGCGGTATGCGGTGTATCGGCAGAGAGGGTACTACATAGAGTATATGCGGTATGCGGGAGTATATACGGGAGTATATGCGGTTTTGGATTTTTTATTTCAATAAACTAATTATATATAAAATAATATAGCGAGATCATAAATCAAAATATATAGAGTAGGCACGTACATCTATTTACTTATAAGCATATTAATATGCATGTATGATGTATGATATTCTTATATATATGTATATATGTCTATATATAGAATGTGTTTGTAATATATGTACAAATACTAAAATGTAGGTAAATCAATGTACAAATATATGTATAGTGTGTATAAATGTGAATAAATCAAAATGTATATATACATGCACAAATATGTGATTGTATATTTAGGTATATTGTATATGTTTCTATAGATGTTAATATATCAAATCGTATTCGAATAAATGTACAAATGCGTGTGGAATTTTTTTATATGTATTACAATGTATACATATAATTCAATGACTATATCTCAATTTATATATATAATGAAATGTGTGTATATATATGCATGTATGTACAAAATGCGTGAACATTAGTTGTGGGCTTTTCAAAAAGCAGAGTTTAATCAACTGCTTAATCGGCCAAGCGTGAGTATATGTGGCCCATGACCGCTTAGTGGACCGATTAGTAATACGCGGTGCGGTAGGGTGACTGAATAGGTGTATGCATGAGTATATGTGGTTGTGCAGACCGATTTCCCGAACATTGGTGTATACTAAATTAGGTATTGAGAAATATATGGAGTAAAGGACATGAACTAGACAATTATTCCCATAGAAAAGGAAAGAACTACCCAACATGGCATAAAATAAATACAAATTGAATAAAATATGAGAAAAGCATCCATGTCTGTCACATGTGACAATCCTAGAACAATATAAACATGTTGGTAGGAAATAACACATCTACCATAAATATGGGGTGAGTAGGAACATATACACGTCCACTCTGAATATGGGGTGAGCTGGAACATATACACATCTTCTCTAAGTAGGAAAGGATACACATCTTCTCTAATAATATCTATTACATGAATTATCACCTCTACATTTTAAAATTTTATGGGAATTTACACATCCACATAAAATAACACATGTAACATTATACTAGCAGTCATCACATGAAGCATAACTAAAGAGTAAGCAATAATAAATCAAAACATCAAACAGATATCATGTGGGATCTGAGGATCCATATAAACTTCCCATCACATAAAAGTACAATATAAACATCCACCACAAAAGTGCCAAATTTAGGGATTCATCAAGAATAAAGGCACAAGATGAAGTCCAAAGAAAGTCTAACAAAATAGGATGATCATAATATCATAATCAAGTAGAAAATTCCACATGGAATAAATATCTCAAAAGAGAGATATTATGTGGGCTATCAAAAGAGTGATAAATTAGGTTTGTTGCTCATATGAATAATAGGTGACGCAAACATACATTGACTTGAGAGTCTAAACAAGTCCAAATTCAGTTCTAGATCCAAGCCTCAATTTCCAAATCACCTATTATGCATGTATATGGAATTGGAGTTAGGTTTATATTAATTCTTTAAAACCCTAAAAATCACCTTTTTATTAATTGTGAAATTAGGTATCAAAACCATGCCATATTGTAGGTTATATTTTTCTAAGTTCATAACATATTTTATTTTATTTTATTTTTTTGACGTATAAATTATTGGTTATGAATTTTGCAATTTCTAACCTATTAGGAAAATCCATTAAAATTCGCATATCTGTTAGTTCAGAACTTGGAGATAAAACTGATACCATCAGATTGATACTATTTTTTTATTCCATGACATATTTTTATTCTATTTTTTAGCTTTAAATATTTTATTATGAACTTTAGAAGAATTCACCAATCAGAAAATCTGACAAATCCATGTATGCATTTTATTGTTTAGAAATAGGGTGACTTGGAACAATAGGGGTTTGTCAAGCAGGCTAGCCCTCACACAGCCAGGCACATGACTAGATTACACAAAAGACAAAAGTACCCTCAATCAGAAATATGAATGTGAATAAACAAGAAGGGCAAAAATGAGAAATAACAAGTGCTCATAGTCTTCCCAGATGAGAACATCTCAACACTGATCATTGATGAAGCAGGTCAAATTTGAGGATCAGACTCACGACCTCTTCAACTAAAACATTAGGGAATAACTACCAACATGTTTTCATCATCAAATCAAACTCAAGGACCCCTATTAACATAAACCAAGGTGCAAAACATCACAAGAAACAATTTGTCACCATTACTGGCAGGTGGAGGAGCTCGGGGAGCCATCTAGGAAAAACCTCACTAGAAAACAATTATGGGAAACTATTCGATGTTGGTCGAAGAAGATAAGGGTGAAGGAAAGTATCGAAATAGTAGAGAGGAGCACTTAATTGGTCAGACGGTCATTAAGTATCTCAAAAGAGGGGAATTTGGGATACCTTACAATTGGTGATGTTGATGGTTTTTTAGCTTCTATGAACCTTGAAGGATGGTTCTGGGTGGTCTCCAAGCCTCGTAGGGAGTTGAGGAAGAATAGAAAACTCAACCTTGATGAAATAGGAAGGTGAGGCAGGTAGAGGTACTCTAGGTTGTTCAAGATCAAATAAGTTGGAGGAAAAGGTATTAGGCACCTCAACGAAGTTGGGGATACATATATATAGAGGTTTGAAGTTAATACGATTTGTGGAGAAGGAAAGGAGGTAGAAATAGGGGAAAGGAGAGTGGCGCTCACTGTCAGAAGGGTTGGGGAAACAAAACCCTAGAAAACTAAGGGTCAAAAAGATTCAAGGAAGGTGAGGGACAAAAAATTGGGGGAAGATATGTAACAGTGAGGGAGAAAAATCCCTTGGAGGAAAAAGGGGTATAATACACTTGTTTCCTTTCAAGGAACTGAGGTTGAAGAAAACCTAAGGGTCGTTGGATCGGTAGATCAAATCACAAGTTCAAAATAAATATCGTTAGATCAGATCTACAAAAAAGCATGTGATAAGTAGATCTCTAAGAAACCTTAGGAGAAACCAAGATTTAAATCGTGTGACACATTAAATAGGGAATTGTATGGAATTAGATATATTAAACAAAATATTTATCAAACAAGCCCTTTAAATGCATATTTTTTCCAAATTTATTTGAGGGTGCAAATAATGCTCAAACAAAATGAAATTTTACATCTAGGCTAAATATGACATATAAAATCCAATTTTTGTATTAGTTTTCCCTTTCTGAGACTTTGCTACTTTATTTAATTCTTTTAATGTAAATTATATTTTCTCTTCCTTTTACATTAGGGTCATCTAGAAACCACCAATTAATGTGAAAATTCACCCTCAAGCAACCTTAAACATGCTGGACACATGTTTTCCATTAACTTCATCTTTTGAGATTATTTATCATATATAATGTTTTAGGCTTTATTTACATTTTCTCTCTCCTAAAAACATTAGAACGTTAAAGATTGTCCAAATTAGTTGAAAATTGACATATAGGATAATTTTGACATATAGATTATGAATTTGAAATTTAGTTCCCATTTTGGTGTCATTTAATGATTTATTTGCTATTTTGGAGTAAAACTCATATTTTCTTTTCCAAAAGAAATTAATATAATTACTATTGTGCAAATAAGGTGAAACTTGACTCCCAAGCTAATTGGGGCCCAAGGAACATGATTTTCATATTAGATTTCATTTTTAAGATTTCCTTTTATGAGTTATATCAAATTAATATTTGTGACCCATTATTGTTTTAGTTAACATATTATTTCATCATTCTATTATTCATCCAATTGTGTCCCATATCTACACATTATAACCAAAAGGGTTATATATCATTATTGTGCTCGCAATTCTATATATTAATCATTTAACTCCTTAAATTTATCAATTCCTTATTTATTTGAATTATATATCAACATTCTCAATTATGGACACCTAGTTCTTCTATGCATATATATTAGGGTGATATTTATAGAATAAACTATAAATTTTATTTGCAACACATAGTATTATAATTTATAGAGTACAAATTCTAGCATAAGAAATTTGTTTTAAGTGTTTGTGTAGTTTACTTATACTGCATGTATGGTCTAGTTCAGTACACTGCATGAGGTATTTGACCAGTTCTTCATTTCAGTTGTATATGTGCCACCATATCAAACACATCAAGCATGATCTCAAGTTTGGTGGATTAATCAAGGGGTTTTAAAATAAGAGTAGAAATCAAGTTGTCTTTCAATTTTTCGTGATATGACATGCATTTTGCATCAAAAATATATTCATTATCCTTATCAAGCAAGTGATAGAGAGGTACATAGATTTTACCAGTTCCTTAAAAGAATTGGTGGCAAGTTCTTGGATGACCTTATAAGGATTTAACCTAAACAACTATGTTTACACTAAATGTGGATATCAATACTTTTTTGCCTTTATCATCTTTGATTCTAGATTTATAAACATAATTGAAGTGAATTTTCACATTCTGAAACATTATACTTCTCTTCATAAATCTGTAAAAAATGACTTTGAGGTGCTTCAAAAAATCATTACATGTCATGTTGAATAATAAAACATTTATAAACTCGTAAAGAGAAATTTAGAAATTGGGAAATATTGATCCAAATATCTAATGTTGAAAAATATTTTATAATATCATTGGGTATTCTTCTATACACAAAGGTTCCTTTGTTCATATGATAACATGGTTTTCTCTTGATCTTATTGGAAATGATGGGTCTTTTTGTTAGAATTTGTTTTGTGATAAACCATGCACATGCACCATTTATACTTTACTCATATTGGTACCATGTCTCCTTGAGCATCCATAGAAATAATGATTCCACCATTCTGTGGTGTTACTAGATTTTTTCTCATCCATTTGCTATATAAAATAGGGTAGATGATATGGACATAAACATACTCAACCACTTATACTGTAACAACTTCTTTTTGGTAAAAAAATACTAGAGTCATTATGGGATGGAGGAAAAAGAAGAAGACTACTGATGAGGGTAGAGACAATGAGGAATTATGTGATGTTGTTCCAGAAATCAATTCAAATATCCAACAAAAGATGGATAGCCCATCAATGTTTGTTGACTTAGTAACTACTTCAGAGAATGTTGTTGAGTCCATTCCCTATACTATGAGGGTAGGTGATTCTTTTGTAAGTGATAGGAAAATCCCTTAATTTAATTTGGACATACTCCTAGAAAGGAAGGGTGGAAAACCAACTATAAACCAAAAACGCCTCCAAAGTTCCATACAAAGAGCATAAATACGGTTACTTGACATATTTACATTTCTCCCAACACATTTTCATTGTTGGATTTAGATGAGGATGGAGATGTTGACATAGATCCTATGTAGGAAGGAGCATCTCAACTCCAAATGGATGTCTACATTCATCTTACATTCATGTTGGAATGTCAGAGGGGCCCAAAATAAAATTCTTTGCATTCAAGATCTATTGAATAGGTTGGAGTCAGATATCTACATTCTTCTTAAATCCATGTTTTATATGTCTGGCATTGATTCTGATGTTAACAAGCTATGGAATGGTGGTATTTTCATTAATAATTCTAAATACTATCAATATACTAAAAATATTGTTTTGTGGTATAATCCTTTGATTCAAATTGTTAAGTTTATAAATAATGATCAATTTATTCATTATGATGTTTTATATGATGATCATAACATTCATCTAACAACTGTGTATGGTGACAATTGTGATTCTGATAGAAATTTTCTCTGGGACGGTCTTGTTAGTATCTCAAAAATTATTTCTCATAACTGGTGTATACTTGGAGATTTCAATGATACATGTCTTTAATGTGAAAAATTAGGGAAGAACCCTCTATCAACCAAAGCATGGAAGGGTTTAACAATTCTCTATGGGACACTGGTCTTCTTCAAATCCCAAGGAAAGGTCCCTTCTTTACCTTGAATAGAGAAAGTAAAACTGGTCTCAACACTAAGTCAAAAGTGGTTGTTCCCTTTGCCATTTGAATCTTCTTGATAACTTTCCTACTGTCTAGGGGGAGATTATCTTTAACATTTCTAATGGTCATAAGGTTTATAAGTTACATCCATCAACATGAATAAGTTAAAGGTCCTTTTGGATTTGTTAATTTGTGAGAAACACAAAGGAGTTTTCTGGACATTGTCAAGGATTCTTGGAGTATTGAGGTGAGTGGACCTCCTATGTATAAACTATAGTTTTCTAGTGGTCATAAGGTTTATAAGTTGCATCCATCAACAACAATAAGTTTAAAGGTCCTTTTATATTGTTAATTTGTGGGCAACTCAAAGAGTTATTTTGGGCACTGTTAAGGATTCTTGGAGTATTGAGGTGAGTGGACCTCCTATGTATAAATGTATAGAATATTGAATAGATCTAAAATGGTTGTTATTAGGTGGAACAAGGACTTTATGGAAAATTTTACTTATGTAGCTAAGAGGCTAGATGTTGAAGTCTTTTCTTAACAACATATTGTTGATGCAGACCCAACTAAAATGCTTTGCACTTCATTTAGGTTAATTGAGATTGGGAATTTGAATGCTTTGAATGGAGGAGTATTTTATTAGATAGGATTTTTGTGTCCAGTGGCTGAAAGCGAATGATCGAAAGTCTAGTTTCTTTTGTACCTCACCCTAGACTAGTACACTTAGAAATTGTATCCATAATCTAGACATTAATGGCATATTCTATTCTAATTTTATAATTATCACTGATGATATTGTGGATTATTATAGAATATACTTAATTCTTCTAATCATATGGATTTAAAATGGATTGACACTTGGGTGATCCCAAATCATTCTACATCTCAATTTTATTTCTTAAGAAGAGTGTTCACTGAAGAGGAAGTTGAAGATGATTTCAAAAGCATGGGTTTTGATAATGTTCTAGGTCCTGACCTCTTTAAAACTTTGCTCAATAGGAAGGTTTTTGATGCAATCAGTGAGGATGTCATTTAGATAGTGAGAATTTTTTTAAGAACTCAAAGCTTATTTGAGAATGCAATAGGTCCTTTTTTGTAGTTATTCCTAAAATTAGAGGTGCATTAAACATAAGGGACTATAAGACTATTTCTCTTTGTAATGTTGTTTACAAGATCATTACTAAGGTCATTGACAATAGATTGAAGGGCATTTTGCCAAGTTTTATTAGTATGAATCAAGACGCTTTTGTTGATGGAAGAAATATTGGAAATTCTATTCACTTGGCTGACAAAATTTTGGGTTCTTTTAATAGTGTTTATCGGGGATCTAAGATGTGCACTAAAACCAATCTTTGTAAAAAAATTTTGGAAAAGGTAGTAACCATTTATTTATATGTCACCACTCTAAAGGAATGTGACTGGTACAAAGGATATCTAGGGTTATCATGTATGAAACCTCATTACAAAAAATACCAAGTAAGACATCAATGTTATACATTATAATGAATGATAATTATAAACTATCAAGATTTTGTCATATAAGTCTATTTAGAAAGAAAATTCATGTAATGTCTTTCACTTGCTCTTTGCTTTCCATGTAGAAGCACATAAACTAGGTCATCTTCACTGTGTCAAATCTTTGAGTTGGGAGATTTCAATCCTTAGCAGTCTAAGCCTGTTTATGAGCCTGACATTGAGTGATATAATTAGATATCTTCATCTTCCTTGCACTACTTCTTATTTCACCACCAATCTTCCCTGATGAATGTTTAGATTGTGACTCAAAATCAGTATCATGTAAGATTGTGTTCAGCATTGACATCAACTTTTTCATTACTTGTGCACTTACTAGTTATTATATGAGCGATAACTTCATTTATATTTGGATTTACCGTTGTATGTGATTCCTCAATATTCATTGCATGTATATACTTGCTAACCTAATGTGATGTGTCTACAATATCATCCTTAATATGATCCATTTGTAATAAAAATGGTCCACCCTCATGATCATTAGTGCAACCTAAACTTGTAAAAAAATTGTTTGATGTTTTCCTATGTTTCCTCATCCATATATTTTATTCTATAGGTGTATTGTCATTATGTCTTGTGGAAACAATTAGTGGATCAAAATTATCCACAAAGAATTTCATCCTCCTGATGTAGTGCTGCAAATTTATTTTTCATGTTTCTACATCTAGCTTTGGTCATAGAATTGTTTGTAGTCCTTCTATTGAGTGGTCTGGCATGGATGCTTTTGCCACAAAAAGTATACCATCCATCCTCTTGTTTTACCCATTCACCTACCTCTACATTTGACTAGGAGTGATATACACTTTCTTCATAATATATTGATTATATGTAGAGTGCGTTTTTCAAATATAACTTTATTGTACAGATGCAAGGAAAGGTTGATGATCCATTTCTAGGTAATAAAATGAGAAGGAATCCTTTTGATGGGATGAAATGTTCATCCTAGTACCAAACCATTAAACATGCTCTAAAGATGCTTGAAGGTCCTCTAGTAAGAGAATTCATATAGTCATGCTCACAAGACAATTTAATGGTGAAATGGTTCAAACTGAATTCTTAAATAGTCCAATGGCCAATAGATTTCCATATGAAAAAGTTCATGCCATAGAGAGTCATGCAACCACAATTTTCCCCTACAAGTTTGACGATGAAAGTGAACTTCCAAGGTTTGTGAAGTATGGTGTAGGACTCAGGGATGATGATAAGTTTAGGGTAACCCCACTCATACATGATCAAGATGTCCTCTGGTTCACTTCTTAAATAAAGTCATCTAGAAAGAAATATGAGCATTAAGATGCATTACCTATAGTCTCTTCTTTAAACAATCTCTCATTCAGTTGTGTTACATTAGCTACCTATTTGTGATTATAGAAGATTCTACCAAGTTAGCATTCTCTAGAAGATTAGGATATTTTGTAGATGTAATTAAAGAATCATATTGTTGATTTTGACCATCTTTATCCAAGTTACCGACTGAAACAAACCCACACATGCCACTATAAAATAATCCATCCCTACTTCTTTCACCCTAAAGTGAGGACATTGTACTTGCATCAAATCATTATATCCTTCATCATTCTCTAGAACCATATATCCTTCCCTTATGTGTTGTCCTTCTACCTTAGAACTGTTAGGTTGAATGAAATCATCAAGGTTCTTTAAAAAGATGCATCCATTGTTTATTAGCGGTAGAAATGACTCTGTTGGATGATCACTACTCTATGATCCCCCTTGACACCCATCCCTTCCCTACCATGCTTTCCTCAAGCATGATCACCAATGCTGCCAAGCTACAACTGACGATAACTATCCTTTCCTCTACTTAGATCACTCTCACCCTCACTCACCATCTCACACGCAAGTAATTCTTTCTGAATATTTTGACTTAGTTAGAAGGAATTTCATTCTATTTATCTGTCAAAGATGTGTTCTCCTCAGTCTTGGTTGAATTGTATTGATTATTGACTCTATTCTACCTCTTTTCAAGTTCTTGTCAATGGGTCCTCTTCCAAATCATTTAATTCCTCTAATAGGGTGAGACAAGGAGATCCATTGTCTCCCTACCTCTTTGTGGTGGCCATACAAGGACTTACTTCAATTATTGATGCTTCTACTAAGGATAATTTGATTAATACTTCGCACAATTATAGATATTTTTCTATATCTAATATTATTTTTTTAGATGATCTCTTGGTTTTTGTGAAAGCTGATGTGAAAAATCTTGAAGCTATTTTACATATTCTTAATAAATTTGAAAGGGTTTCTAGTTTAAATATGAATTGTTCAAAAAGTCAACTCATTCTCAGTAAAGGCTTTGTGTGTCCTTCTATTGAATGTTGGGAAATTCCAATTACAAACTTTCCTATTAGATACCTCAGTTTGCCACTCTTTCCTAGTAGACTCGCTAAATATATGTGTAATTCTATCATGGATAAGTTGAAGATGAAGCTTGACGATTGGAAAGGGAGATTTCTAAGCATGGTAGGTAGAGTTGATCTATTTATAACTATCCTATCATCCTATCATATGTTTAGGATGGTTGGATTCCCTCTTCCTTAATTAGTGATTGATTATTTTGAGAGGATTTTTAGAAGATTTATTAAGGGTGATCAATATGATGATAAGATGAAACTGCACACTATTACATGGGATTATATCTGTAGATTGAAAAAAGAAGGGGCTTGGGGGTTACATGAATGATGAAATCATCTAAGGCAGGTATGCTGAAGAATGCATGGGATACAGCTATTTGCAAAGTACTCTCTATGTTAAATGGATTAATGAGAAATATATTTTTGAATGTTTATTTTTGTCCTTGGAGTTCGATTCTAATGCCTCCTGGATGTGGAAGAGATTTATTTCTTTAAGAAACTTTATCATTCCACTGGTTGATTTTAAATTTGGTAATGGGGACATATGTTTGTTATGGAAGGATCCTTGGGGTCTAGGTAAATTTACCTTATTGAATGACCTTGATATTCAGCTCGTTCTTAGAGTTGGAAAAGGGATTGACTACAATGTTAATGTCTATGTTGAAGCTAACTCTTAGATGCTTCCAATTGTCAGAGGAGCTAATAATGCCTTATCTTTTCTGAATAGCATTCCTGACCTAAAGTTTGGATTAATGATTCTCTTTGACTTTATGGAAAACATGATGTAAAGAAAGTAGATATTTGGGATATATGTAGAATGCAATATGTCGTGGTGCTCTAAGGGGGATGTATTTGATCGAGCCTTATTCTAAGAAAGTTACCTATCTTTTTGTGGAATTTATTTCTTGAAAAACTCACTATCATGGACCTCTTGAAATAAATCAGTTATTCGCTTACTTCTAGATGTGTCCTATGTTTGGAAGATGAAGAGAACATAACTCATATGTTGTTTATTGTGCTTATGCAAAGGAGTTATGGTCTCTTTTCAAGATGAAGCATGGACTGTGCCCTAGTAATTAGACTAAAGTTCTAAAATTTTCTAGAGAAAACAGATGACTATATGTTTTACTCTTCATTTACTTTGGTTAGAAATAAATTTCATGATCTTTTCTAGCTTCAATATGAATCCAATTACTTTGTGGATTCAGATTGTTAAATACTCCTATCTAATGTACAATTATGCTATCTTCTTTTACTGTTTTCTACTATCTACAATTTACTTCTATGAAGCATTGTAATTATCACCTTTGAGTAATAAAAAGAGTCACACGCTAGGTTAAACAACAAAAAAAACTTCTTTTGGCTTTAATTCGGTCTTCTTTGCACTAGGACGGAGAATTAAGACCCTAAACTCAATGGTGATTTTTTATTTTCCCTTAACCATTAAATGATGAAAAGTTATCCAAATTATTTTGTAATATTTTTTGAGTTAATTGCATCTTATTTAAGTTATATATCAATTGTATTAATATATAGTTGGGTTTATCAAAGCAATGTCCTAAATTATTTATCAAGTTATAATATAGTATATGAAATTTTGGGGAACTTGATCAACTATTATATTTGATGTTTTCTAAATGTTTCATGTGTATTATGGTTATTGAGAAATCATATAATGATAATAAAACCACTATAATTTAAATTAGTTGAATCAAATGTCATTTTTGGAAAAGTTGGTATTTTTTATGCAGATGGACCAAAATGAAACAATCATAAAATTTGGGAAAATGAAAATTTTGTGAGAGACATAAGTTAATTGTATGAACTAAATCTAATCACCTCACTAGAAGGTTCCCAGAATCATAATATCCTCATCTATCAATTAGGTAGAACTTATTTCATCTTTCTTTTTTCATTTGATTTTCTTACTTTGCTTTCATCCTTCCCCAAGTTGTGAAAAGGAGTCTAAAGTATATGTGTAGAGTCTTTGGTACCTCAGAGGATAGGGGATGAGCCAAAACTTCACTGATAATAATGTAATAGAATGTGGGACCTCATCATAGTGGACAAATATGTACCTCAACATAACTTTCCTTCTAAAACAAGGTATGGAATGGTATATTACATGTATTCCTATAGTTCTACATTAAGAAATCTGAAGTGTAAATTCACCTAGCCTTGGTTTCACTGAGCTTGTTCTCAGTGAGTTATTTCTACAATAACATGAGCAATTGGGATATGAGACATAATTTTAATAGGTCACAAGATGTTTGTCCCTAAAGTTTTCCTAATGTGGGACAAGTGAGTAGGTAGTGTTGGAGTTAATAGTTAATTCCATTATTAAAGTGGAATAATTGAACATCATCAGGTAGTTGTAGCCTAGTGTGTACTACGGAAGCTAATTCGGATGTCAATGAAATAATATAATTTGTTAAATAAAAATCAGTAACCAAAACATATCTTTATATGTTTGTACCCCTGAATATCTTTATTTCCCTTATCTTTGTACTTTTATCCCATTTGCGTTTGTTACTAGTAACTATTCATTATATTTCAAGTTCCTCATGTTTAAATGACTTCTACATGGATGGAAATATTATTAGTTTCATTGTGTGAAGAAATCATTATTTGCTAATAAAATTAGTTGTGATGGTGCATTCACCGTCAAACATTTTCCACCAATAATATCTACAGGTAATTGTGTTGGCATGAGAAATAGTGCTTACACTATGACTAACATGTGCTAATTCAACAAAATTAAAGGATCTCCTATGAATCTTAAGTCTTTCTGCAACAACCTCAAATGATCCAATCTTTTGTATAGCTGATATTATCATAGAAAATTATGATTCAAAATACTTTCTTTTTATCTTTAGAGTTTTGGCAAGACTGACTGCCAACAACATAGCTCTATATTCAAATATGTAAAGGTCAAGATCTTATATAATATGATATGTGGATATATCTTTGCACTCCCCACTGACATTCTTAAGAATCGTCCCAATGCCTATAACTACAACAAAATTTACTTTTTGTGTCAACATTTAGAATGATGGTCCCTTAAAGTAAAGGTAACACTAGATAAGTAGTGACCCGTTTCAGGACCATTTGACTGAGATGAACACTAAACATTAATCATATATAGATGTATCCTTTATATCTACAACATGATTAATGATTAGGAGATGACTCACATATGACCGATTTTGGGAAATTGAGTTTTAGATACTTTATTTTTGCATGTTTTACAGGTACCTTGGAGACAAATTGATGGAAGGATATGAGGAATATGATCACAAGAACTCCAGTACATACAAAGAAATCAAAGGATTCAACAAAATCAACTCCAACTAGCTCCAAGTATCAAAGAGTCCACATTGAGCAAAGAGCACCATGGATGGGAAATTTGAATATCGAAGTGCTATAGAAAACCCCCAAAATGGACATGGTATCCAACCATGGTTATGTTACCTGAGCTAAAATCACAATTTGAAGTCAGATGCAAATCAATCAAAGAAACTTACCACAACAGTTGTAATGTCCCACGATTTGAGGCCTTGGATAAAATGATCTTAAAAGGAATGATTGGACTACCCATATTGCCAAGGTGCACCTCCTTTTCAGGGAGCCCATCACTAAGAATTATAAAGTTAAGTGTGCTAATGTTGGACTAGTACCAGGATGGGTGACTAGTTGGAAAGTTGATATTAGATTGCCCATGATTGAGGATAAAACACACAGTTAAGACCAGTGGTGGTCTATGGGGCCAATCTCCATTCAAGAAACTCTACTAGATCTTTAGACAGTGGGCCTATATGTTTACAAATGGTATTAGAGCCATAATCCCCCCAATAGGTGGGGCCCACATCGGCATGTGGCATGTCAGACTTGAGTCGTCTGATCTAGGCATGTTGGACAGGGTTGTCCATGGTGATGTAGCCACCCTTACATTGGAAACCTTGATCAAGGGTTGGGTGTCCATGGGTCATTCCGGTTTGCACTGAAATGGGGAAATATCATGAGGCCATATAGATGAGCCTTGACAAGAATGTAAAAAGTCTAAGTGGAAAAGATTGTAACATCCTTAAATTTGAGGCCTCAGATAAAATGTTCTTAAAAGGAATGATTGGGTGCCCATATCACCATGGTGCACCTCCTTTTCAGGGATCCCGCCACTAAGAACTCCAAAGTTAAGTGTGCTCATCTTGGAGTAGTATTAGGATGGGTGACCAATTAGGAAGTTGATTCTGACTTGCATGTGAGTGAGGACAAAGAACACAGTTAAGGCCAGTAGTGGTTTGTGGGGCCATTGGTCATTTTTGAAAATCTACTAGAGCCTTTGGAAATGAGCCTAGACATTTACAATGGTTGTGTTCGTCAAAATGGATGTAGTGCATAGAAACCTAAATGGTCATTTTTCCTCACATGGTTGTGGCAGAAGCCACTCAGGATAACTATTCTTAGAGAAAAGACCTCCAACTTACTCCACCATCACAGTCGTGGTGCCCACCATAGTCATGCTACCCTCATTCCCCCATGGTTGTGGTGCCCAACACGGTCATGCTACCTCATTTCCTGATTCCAACATTAATGTTGATCTTTTTCCTTTACCACCATGAAAATTATTCACCATCACAACCATTCCTACACCTCCCACCATCATCATGCTACACACCTAACCCTAACTCTGCCCACTATCATTTCACCACCATACTCCCACTTAACCCTAGGCTTTGTAGGACAGTGTTGTATAGGTAACAAGAGGTTAGCCCCTATTAGCATTGATGGCCTCCACCCACCACATTTCTTCCATTTTCCAACCCAACCCCTAGTTTTATTTGGCTATTCAATTTTCCATGCCATTCCACCTTGTAATGGAGAGGAACTCATCTATACTATTTCTAAATAATAAGAAGAAAACTTCTACTTCACACTCCATAGAAATTTCTACTTCAAGCTCCATGACCAATTCTACTTCTTTCTTCCCCATTTTTGTTTTTTCTTGTACTATGGATATCTAATCCACTTGGTGGGCTATTCGATGGAAATATATAACTTTGACATGATGTTTCAAAAATAATTAAACAAGCACTTTGATTTTGTCGGTTAATACTATATTCTTTCTTGTTCTATTCTCCTACCTCTTTATATGTTATTGTGTATGTAAACACCTAAGGTATAGAGAAAAGAGGAAATAGGAGGCTAGAAGGGGAAAAACTCTTATGTACAACTATGAGATCTTTTTCTAGTTTCCCTCTTTTCTAACATATACCTCTATTATATTATCCTCAAGTGTGATATGTAAGCCTCTAGGAATGATTCTCCATATGCACTTAGCAAAGATCATGCTTAATGGTTCAGTTGGGGTGATAGAAGGTGAAATACCCTTCTGCTATACCCTATACCACCCCTTCCCACTAAGTTTATTTGGAGAATCACTTCTAGAAATCTAGACTAGGGTAATATTGGTTGGATTTTATTTATTTCCTATGCTATTGAGTCGTATAATGTTGGATACGAGGTAATAAGGACTAGTTCCCATATGTACACCCTATGTCGCCCATGGTCAACTAGTAGAACTTGACCCTCTATCCTCATTACCCTTAGTTGTATGGTTTTATAGCATGCTTGTTGTATGTGATAATGTAGATATGACTCATAACATGGTTGATAATTACATAACCCCAAACGATCCACTACACTAAATTTCTTGTTAAAATGCTAATTGCTCACTCATTAACTATGGTTAGTTTATTTATCCTCTATTATTGTTTATTTAGTCTTGTTAGAATTATTGTTTTAATTTATGTTCTATGGTCCTAATTGTCCTAGCCCGCTAGGGTTCAATTCAATTCCCTTATACTTATCTATACATAGGAGAGGATTGTTCCTTATAGCAATAAGAAAATATCCCATGAGCTTCTCATCTTATTTTCCACATGGTGTTAGAGAATCAATCCTAAACATAGCAAGAAAAACAGAGAGACTTCTCCTAGAGGCACTTGTCATTTCTTCTTATTGTGGCCGCCCACCATGCATCATCCTAGCCTCTGCGATCATCTCCTCTCTTGTTCTTGCATACAAATCACATGTTTTTGAACATATATGTCACACTCTCTATCTTAAACATAACCAATGTTTATCTGCATTTCTCCAATCCAATCTATTTAGTTGCCTCTTCCATGTATCCTTCCCTCCTCCATTTTGTACATTGACATCCACAAATATCTTCTGCCTATACATGGTAGTTGGAGCCATGTTCTCCAAGCTTTGTTTTCCCATGTTCTGCTCCCCCTCATTCTGTCCCCCCCCTTTGTTTTAGTTAATTTGATGGTAACTTTCCTCTCTGGTGGCACCTTTATTTTGTTCATTTATTTACATGATTGTAGGAAACCATTACAGTTTCATATATGTCTTTTCAGTTGTTATTTCATGATTGTAGGAAACCATAGGAGTTTTATATGTCCCATTTTGTTTCCTATTATTCTTTGATTGTATATCATTCTATTGGTTCCTACTGATTGCAAAAAGCCATTCAATTTAATTTCCATCTGTGATAAAAAGAAAAAGGAAAGTGGGGGTTTGTTGTGTTACATAAAATAGAGAGAAAAGAAATGAATGAAAATAGAAGGGAGGAGAAAGTGGAAATGAAACACAATTGAATGGGAAATGAAAGATTGATTGAATAGAATAAGAAGAAGAAAAGGTAAGGAGAAAATGGAATTTTAACCCCCTCATCAAAGAAAATACCCATGCAAAGTTTACAATGCATCTAAAAAGAAAGGCACAATGCATTTTTTGTTCCTCTCTCTTGACATTTTTATTCTCCCTGGTACCACCCCTCTTCATGTTTTATTTATTGTGGAGGGTATAGAGGATAAGGGAGTACGAGTAGGGAAATAAATATAGTATGAATAGGTAATATGAGGAGAAAGAGATGAGAGAGATTATATATATCACTCTAGGCTATTTTGATCTTCATGAAGCTTCTTATTCTCCAGCACATCCATTTTTTTGATATCTTTGTGACACTTCATTCCCACTAAGCATCGTGCTTCCAATGCATCTTTCCCAATGCCATTGCTCTTCTTCAAGTTTGTGCCATGATATGCACATAAGATGGCTATCTTTTATTCATTCTAATTAGCTACCACATTCATGCATTGAAGGATCTTAATTGTAGCATTGACACAATGATTTTTACATCCACATCATTATATTTGACATTATACATCTTGATGCACTTATTCTATCTTATTCTTTCCTATAATGTTAATGATGTTTCATTTAATCAATCTCTGTAAATTTTTTTGAGTAAGATGATTGCTTCTTCACATCAGACTTCTCAGATCTTGTCAATTTCTAGCATGTGATTTCTATGTATGCAAGGTTGATGTTTTATCCAGATTTTATCTTCACTGAGCTACTTTAGTTATGCCTTCTCTAAGTTGCATATGTGAACATGACTATTCTTTTGATATACTTGGGTGTTGTTCTTGATGGTGTCCTTCGTTCCTATCAAGTCCTCAAGGTTCGTGTGCCACATTATGCACATTTTTGGTCTTCTATGCTAGTTGCACTTAACTACACCTTTCAAATGATACAAAGAACATTACTTCTATAGTAGCAGTGTGCCTCCATATTCATATTGTGTTATGCATGTAGGATGTGTTGACTAAGCTTATACTAACCACACATTCCTCTCTAGTAAAGATGGCATAGTCATGGTGTTTTTTATTTCTAGCTTTTCATAGTGGTGAATTTTTGGTATGGTGTTTGGATTCCATTTATCAGATGTTCTTCATTCCAGATAGACTTCAAAAAAACTTGTCTAGAGCTTGAGTATTTTGAACCTACAAAACACAACCAAAAAGGTGGCCTTATCAAATTAATGTTTGAGAGTCATGTTTAAGGGGATGTGAAAATATTATATGGTAAAATTTTTATCTTTGTATTTATCTTTTCATCTAAGTTATTCATGTAACTCCAAATTGGATTTTTGTTTCACCAATACTCTAGCTTGATGGAGAGTGTTAGAATTATTTTTATTTATTTTATTATGTTATATGGGCATAATCGTCTTTTCCCATTAGGGTTAAGTTTGTTTCTGTTAAACTTTCCTCCTTTCCTTTATATAGTAGAGGAATGTTCCTTCTATCAATAAGAAAATATGTCATTAACCTCCAATCTTATTTTCCACAAGTCTAATTTTCATATTTGATTATTAGTTGCCTTTGTTAGAGTCACTTAGCCCAACTAGTGAATTGCTATATTTTCCTAGACAATTTCTTAGTGTAGCCTTTGTTTGTGTTCTTAGTATAATTTTATATGGGTGTAGTTGGTTGTTATCCCTCTTTCCTTTTTTATCTAGTTGTTCCTCTTAGTTTCTAATTAAGTTTGCTCTTGTCAATGCAGTGTAATTGATTCCATTTCATTTCTTACTTTAGTGTACTTACATCCTTTCTTAGTTACTAAGCCTTAATTATGTAAGGTTACTCTGGGTTATATTCTTGTCTCTCCTTCTTGCATATTTACCTTCCTTTAACTCAAATCTCAAATTTAAACCCTATAAAACCTACATTCTTCATTAAGAACCAAGTAGAACAAACCTACCTCTAGTGCCCCCATATCTCCCTTCGCATCAACCCTGTCATATTGTAATTTTTGCACTATATCTTGAGCCACATTCTTGCATACCTATTAATAAGTTTCTCTAGATCATGCAATTTTAGTTTGTGTTGGTCCACCGTGTCCTAGAGGTGTATCACCCATGTCCAACATGTCACTCTCGCATGACCCTATGGGTCAACCTCTCTTTCTCCCTAGTTGTAAACGAAGTAGTATTCCTCTTATTTTTACATTAAATCTACATGTATTGTAAATATGAATCTCCCTAAAATAGGAGGGAAAACTAAATATATAGTCTCCCATCAAAACTGAAAAAAGGTTTCAAAGGTAAATATGGTCCAAAATTTTGGTGAGAATGATATTTTACAATAGTTATTGTTTTATATGTGTACCATGGTTACTAATAAATCATATAGTGATAATCATAAACCCACAAGATTTAATAAGTTGAATTAAAGGGTCATTAGTGCAAAGTTGGCTAGTTTTGTCATATACATCAACCAAAATGAACATTTTTATAACATTGGATAGATGAAAATATCCAAGCACCTAAAACTATCTGTATGAACTAATTAATATCCTAAGAACCTTAATACACAGTCTTATCATCTAAATCTCAAATTTAAGAAGGGAGTAGAGATTCATGGTGATTCCTGAAGATGTTGCAATAATTCTAGCTTAAACCTTATTCAAAACCAAATATTGGATTAATCCTTGGCAATACCGCCTTATATACATAATTTTTTTGGTTAATTTTTAGTATGATATGCACTTTCAGCTCTAGTTCTCTAGGAGAATCACAATAGACCTTAATTTGTTTTCTTCTTAAGTTCTACTTCTTTAACCTAGATGGAAATTATTCTCACTAACTTTGGTTGAAACTCGATAGATAAGGATATTTATCTTGAATTTTGTTTCAATGACTAGTTTCATCCATATCAAAAGCATTTCGATTGATTCAGATCAAAAAATATATATTTAGGCATGCTTCAGCCTAAGTTAAGTGGACTCAAAGTTAGTTATCCCTAATATGGGCTACTTTGGATATTTTAGGAGAAGTTTGGATAGCATTAGGTGAAATATTTTGTTATGTATAACTTTATTTTTCTCGGAATTCCATTCAATCTATAGTTTGATATTTATTGATGCTTGAACTATGGTATTTTAGTCAAATTATGCTCTAACTCAACTTTTTTTTACCAGGTTAGGTTGATTATTCCTAAAATAGTTTTTAGTAAAAAATAATTTAATTTTTAATGATATAATTACACAAAATGAAATCTATATGAATTATTTTCAACGCTCATGGGATACTAAATTTTTTAGTTATTCTAATTGATAGTTTTATACATTTTAGGGTGGAAAGTGAACAAACACTTTTATTTTGTAATGAAACATTCTATTTTATTTATCATTAGTAAAATGAGATTTCTTTGGTATTAATCATGGTTAATGAGAATTTAAACATGGAAGTTACTTGTTTTGTCAAAATCTTCTCAATTTGATTGATTTTGGCTATATATGTATGATTATGCTGAAATGCTACTATTATGTAATGAAACATCTTTTTGTGGTCAAGTACTAGTCAAGTATGACTTGCAAGGTGCTGAACATGATAAATGAAACTTTGAATAAGCAATTCATCTTCACGTACTTCAAATTTTAAGCATTTTTCTTGTATAGGCTAGAACATGTTCAAATGTGAATATGTTCTAATGGTGTTAATAATGATTTATATGATAATTTTTTTCATGTGAGTAAAATGACATATATAGTGGATATTCTTCAAGTGAAGCACCCTAGAGACATAACTTTAATACTATTAAATCATATTTATTTTATCATGCTTGATAAAGTAATGTAATATTAGATTTGAATTTACATGTATGAAATGTTCTTCTTAGCCATATCATGAATGAAGTCCTAGAATTCCCTTTTTGGTTTATAAAATGAAGAACTAAGCTGTAAGTATTAAGTATAGATGTAAATAGTATGAAACACTAATCAAATGAACTTTTTACCTAATATTAATGTTTGAAGTAATAATAAATTACCTCAACTACCATACCTTCTTATATGGTCCATTTAAGAGCTAATAATGGAGAAATCTCACACATGCACTAGTTTATACCCATGAAACACTAACAAAGAGTTAATAAATATAAATCATTTAATATTGGTGTAACCCTAAATTCATAATCCTCTACATTCTAAATTTCTAATTAAGGAAGGGAAATATTATTGATAACCATAAAAAGTCTTATGAGGGATATAAATCAAGGAATGTGAATGATTTGAGATAAAATAGGGGAAAATAGATTGGATTAAATCAAGTGATAAGAAATGAATAAAAATAAACAAAAAGAGTTCCATTTACTATATTATATTTTTTGTGGATTTATGCAAATTTGAAGTAAAGATGTGTATCATAATACCTTGAGGAAACCTAAGAGAGAAATAATACCATATGCTAATTTATAAAGGAATTGTGATGTAAAGCATGTTGGCGAACCAAATATGAATGAATCAACTTGTTAATAAAGTATCCACAATACACACACACACTTACGCGCGCACACACACACACACACACATATATATATATAGCTCATTCAATACCTAGTGGGTAGCCTGGATTTTCACTACGCGTTAGCCCGAAAAGTAACTATATGGTCAGAAAAGTAACTCGCTGGACAAAAAAGTAACTATGTTGGTAAAAAGTAATTATACGACTAAAAAGGTAAATCTGGATAGAATACACATCAAATATATATGTTATTGTATAATTGTTATAGTTGTTTCAAATGTAACATGTATGCATGAAAAGTAACAGTTTGCAAGGTAAAGTAACCTTCTGCATGTTAAAAGTAGCAAACTCCAAAAGAAGTAACCAAAACAGGGGGTGGGTATTGAATAAATAAATAAATAAATATATATATATATATGTATGTATGTATGTATATATATGTATGTATATATATGTATATATATGTATGTATGTATATATATATATATATATATATATATATATATATATGTATGTGTGTATGTATGCATGAAAAGTAATAGTTTGCAAGGTAAAGTAACCCTCTGCATGTCAAAAGTAGCAAACTCCAAAAGAAGTATCCAAAACAGGGTGCATGTATATATATATATAGGGCTTATCTTTAATACCTGCGTGGGTAGCCTGATTTTTTGCTACCCGCCCATCCAAAAGAGTAACTATATGGTACACAAGAGTAACTTTGAGATCAATAGAGTAACTATGTGGTACACAATAGTAACTCTAAGACCAATTAAGTAACTGCGTAGAAAATATACAGTCAATAAATATATGGATGGGTTTTTTTTTGGGGGGGGGGGCAAATGATATTATTTTTGGATGAAATTTTTTGGGGATCTAGATAAAATGCTCCTCTACAATTGTGAAAAAAAAATATCAGGAAGGGTGCGCGGGTAGCTACCCACAAGGGTATTAAATAAATCCCCATATATATATAATATATATATATACATGTGTGTGTCTATACACACAGACACACACACAGATATAAATATATATATATATATATATATATATGTATATGTATGTATATATATACATACATATATATACATATATATATATATGTGTGTGTATGTATGTATATATATGTATGTATGTATGTATATTATGTATATATATGGGAATGTATTCATTGCCTATGCGGCTAACCTAAATTAGTTATCCAGCAATTCTCATTACAATTTAAGTGATCTTGTTAGAAATTTGACATAACAGTTACCAATTTTTGCTCCTGGTTACATTTCGAGATAGAGATGTTTTCTTCTAGAAATGTCAACATTACTATTTTCCTAGGAAGAAATACAAATTTGGCATTGTTTTTACATAATGAGTCTTTGTATTAAAAATTCATTCATCTCATTACAATTTGATGCCTTCTATTAGAATACTATATCCACAGGTAACCATGTATATATAGATGTATACACACATATATACACACATATATGCATACCTCTAGGATTTTCATGTAATTATCTCATATAATATCCGATCATATAATGTTGCTCATAAAAACCCATAGGTTGGTATTTTGGTTATTAGATACATATAATGTGAGAAACCTTAGGTTGGGTTGTTAGGGTCCCATGGCTAATCACATTGATTTCTTTCAATGATGTTTAGAAATTATTATAGAAATCTAGCCATGCTTTAATTTTTTTTATATCTAACCTATGAATATGAAAACTTATAAATCTAGGAAAAATTAAAGAATAGGTTACTTTAATATTTGGAATATCACTTACTACGACTAATACCATACTCATCTCATTAGTTACATAGATTGTTCTTTCTGGTATAAACACTCAAAACATAAATTGGTGACATATCTATGCCTTGGGCTACTTTTCGATCTTGGAAATTGATAATCATCATCTACTAATGAACCTAAATCATATGTAGGATTTTTTGTAATTTCTATCTAGTCATGCCATCACATGGTTTTTATCGCATGGACCATTTTTGTATATTGAGATTCTAGTATTGATATGTCATCAACATTACTTCACAAAATTAGGAAGTAAATACTCAATCTAGTATGGTTCTAGTTTTGATCAGATTCACACTTTCATTCTTCTCATTTAGGATAACCAATACCACATATTATGAAAAACCCTAAACTCTGATCTATTATATTAAGACCCACACATTTTTTTATTATATAAATTTGTCTTTTACGGTAGAAAGATTCTATTTTTTATGAACATGTATCAAAGAATTACTTACTACAAAATCTTGGATTGGCTTCCTTAGATATTAGAAATTTTCTATAATGTTTTACTAATTAATCCAAGAAATATGAAGGTTTCTATAGTTTTTCAGACACAATAGTGTTTGTGTTATGTTTCATAATGCTTGTCTCATCCTGTGATATTTTTTTCTTCATCGAACTTCCACTACCCATTTATCATCCACATCATGTCAGAGAATTATAGGGATGAGAAAAGGAAAGATGTGCATTTAGTACTAGATTCATAATTGCATTGTAGAACATCTAAATTATAGTTATGTTGATATTGGTGTACATGTTAGTTCATGTGTTTAGATTGTACTTGGTTTCTTATCCCCTCTAAATGAAGAAATGAACACATATGGTATTATGGAAACTCTTCATGCCCCTTTTAGGTGCATGCTCTTGGTCTAATTCAACAACACATGCTCTAAGTTTGAGTTTTGTTGCATTCCTGGTGTGGATTATGTACCGTGATATGTTTATGCTTTGTTAAAATCAATTCATACTCTCATGTCTAGTATTTATGCATTCTTTGTGTGAATTACTCATTACGATACTAAGTGGTCTATATCAATGAATTCACACTCTCAAATCTACTGTTGATGCACTCATCAATACATATTATGATACGACCATCCATATGTGGATGCTTTTATGCACCAAAATGATGATGTATTCCTTGTGTGTATTACATATCATGATATGGTCCTGGCCTATTTTAGTCACTCGATTCTCTTATTCTTACTACAAATCTATCCTAGTATCTAGGCTTTCTAGTTTTAGTCAGATGAGTGGATTGATCTTAACGATTTTGATTCTATCTTTTGTTACATGTTCATTTAGAGTTGAGATTACCAATTTTTAAATGCAGTGGTTGTAATGCTCTAGCCAAGTAATTTAAAAAAAACTCTCATTTATTCATCTCATTCTCATAAATTTACAATAGTTCAATATTGTGTTATGATTTTGTCACTCCATGCTCCGAGGACTACTACAATTGCATACTAGATTAGATGAATATTTGTCTCAGTCTCAATTTTTTCTAGGACATGTTTGTGGTCTATTTTAATTACTCAATGGTATCAAAACTAGTATTTATGCATTCATGGAGTACATATTATGATATGGTGGTAGTTGTTTGGATGCATTCATGGACCAAAACATTAATGAATGTCTATTTTCTATGTTTTATTTTTCCATATATTCATATCAATCAAATAGAGCTACTATTATTTAGTCTTGTGGTCTATTGTAGCCACTTAATACTCTTAGTCCTACTGCAAATGCATCGTAGTATGATGTTTGTTCACTTGATATGTGCTATATGTTGGTTCAATTTTATGTCTTAATCACATGGAGTTAGTGCATGTTCATTCATTAATGACGTTACATGTTGGTCCCATTCCATGATTTCAATTTTTTTTATCAAATTTAGTGGTTGCAATTCTTTTCCATTGATAGTCTGTGCACATGATCTGTATGAAAATCCCGAACTTTGTATCAGAATTTGTACATCTTCAGATATATATGCATTTCATTATTCTTGTCATCTCACCCAGTTATAGATTGCATCCAAGTTCTTCAATTTTTGTATCCATTTTATATTGCATTCCAGTTTAGCACATCTCAAATTCAGATTACACAAAAAATTTGAAGTATGATAAGCTTATTTGAAATGACTTTGATATTTTTTAATCAATTGTAAATGTAACTGAATTCATCTTCTTGTGTCATTTCTATACTCTAATGGATATGTGCATTAATTTTCATCCATGTTATAGTGATTTGACATGGGAAATAGGGTAATTTTATGGCTTGATGGAGTATAATCGAATGTCCTTTTATTCAAATGTCATTGAATTAGTAATACTTACTTGTTCATCAATAATTCTTGTTTTATATGCATTTTTGCATAATCCATAATATTTTTTATTTTCCATTCAAAACAATTAAATAGTTAGTGTCATCAACCTAAAAATTGGCGACATCAAAATTTTCTCATGAAGATGCCCAAGAGGATCAGAATTTTTTTTATATTGCTGTTGGTTCATCAATAGGTGGTTGGTGTCACTGAGCCCATGCACAAAAACAACTTTTTCTACCATGTTGATGGTAACAACACCAAAAATACAACTAGGATCATGTTAAACCACCTAAATCTAATTATCACTATCTTAACTCCCATTTTAGGCCACTTAAGACCTAACAATGGGACATTTTTGTTGGTTCTCATTATTGGATGAAGCACAGAGCCAGGGAAGGATCTAGGGAAAGAGATAAAAGAAGTGGTGTTTGACTAGTTCCCAATTCATTACATATAAAACAAGTTTAACTTTTTTGTTGCAATGCAAGATTTCTTTACAAAACGTGGTGATTGTGCTTTTTTTGTGTATATTCATGTTTTGCTCACTTGTTTGCATGGTGATCATTTAAGCAACCAATTGTTTGAATTGGAAATTTAGAATCATGGGTGATTTGGTGTGTCATATAGAATAATGTTGATCATGTGTTATTATGGTTATATGTATCTATTAGGTGGCTTGCAAGTTCAGTAGAGACTATTTTTCATTATTTGGAGATTGTTTGTATGATTTGGTTGTATGTAGGTTTACTAGGACGTTCAACCAACCTAAGGAGGACTAGGGTACCATCAAAATGTCTATTTAGTGTTGGATACTAAACTAGAGTAAGGGGATTGCCATATCTAGGTTTAATCCCCCATACCCCATTGGTACACCCTACTTGTCACCCTAGACTCAATCAATCATTATGCATGTTCCTTCCATTGTGGTGCAGACCTCCATGATAGATACCATGATCTTCAAGATATCTATAGTCCGATAGATTCTTCAATTTCATTCTACAATGATCTAGTATAAAATTATTGAATGAAACATATATTACATTCATTTTTTATACTTAGTGTTTTATATAGACTAATGAACTGCTAATATTTCCTATTATATATTGCTCATACTAAAATATTATAAATTCTTTTTTAGATAAAACAAAGATCCATATTGTTACTAAACTATTGAGATTCATGCTTTATATTGTCCACACTAAAAGAAGTATGTGTATATACATAACTAAGCTATGGGGACTCCATATTGTATTCTCTTTTCACTAGAAACTAATAACCCTAAATGATGGAGATATTCATACATTCTCAACTTGAAATCATAATAGAGTGAAATCCTCAATCTAATACTACTTTTGTAAAATATATTCAAAAAAGCATTACCAATATGAATATAACCATAATACATTAATAATAAATTATGTCATTCAATTATACAATTATTTATCACAATCCAAGATTATGGGCTCTATAATATTAGTAAAGGCTGAAAATATATTATTGTTCTAGGTTGGTCAATTCATAGAATGTTGGCCTATTAGTGACTTTCCACTCACCTTACTATATTATTTCTAGTGACTAGGAACCAAGGCTTCCTTAACATAAATTTCAGAGAAAATATTTAAATATAATTTTTATTAGCCATCATCTTCTCTTCTAGAATGTAGATCAAGCCTACAAGAAAAAGAGAGAAGTAAAAAAAGAGGAAATCTTTGAGTCAGACTCTACTTTTGGTTTTTCCAATGGTTTTGGTAAAGAAAGGGAAAGATATTTAGAAAATTTTTCTTCAATGATTTCATCTAGGTTCTCACATCCTTGATTTGTTCTTCATGTTCGTTATGTTTCCCCCAAAACATTGCACCTTAGTTTTCCAAATCTCAACTATAGGGGTAGCTATCAGAAACTCTTGATGAAACAAACTTTGTTTTAATGTTTATATGCAAATTTTGATTCAATACTAATATATCTAAGTTTCTATGATTGGTTGAACCAGTGACAATTAGATATAGGTAGCAACAACCTAACTAATTGTCCTTGCAGTCAATGCATCAAATAAAAAATGTTTCTTAGTAAACCAACTAGTTTGTTGGGATTGGTGGACACGGTCAACTAGTGTCCCATCCTAGTTGTTGCGTATAGTCATGTAACCTGAATCCTACAACCTAGTCTTAGAAATCTAGTCATTATCACTTAACCATAACATATCACTCTCATTATTGTATGATAATAATAGATGTGGTTTTTCATTATGGTTGATAACAAACATTGTGACCCTTACAATAATCGATGCTAGTTTCTTTAGCCTAGACAAATTTAAAAACAAGCATGTAGTCTCCCACTATATTATTTTTATATACAATTAAGTCTTTTAATATACACATAGCACATATTTTTTGACTCACCCAAATAGAAATTCAAGCTATTGTCCATCATTCATTAGGAAAATATATTAAGAAACAACTAACAAAGCTACAAACTAAGAGTTGTATTTTCATAAAATCTATTAACACAAATGAATATATAACTTGGTTATAATAATATTCCTTATAGGTGCATCATAAATTTAGAACATTTTTATAAGAGGTTTTTTTATAAGAGGTTGTTTAAATAAAAAATCTAACAATATCCCCAAAAACCTTGATTTTCCAACTTTTTTCCAATAGAATTGCATTGCTATCTCAAAAACTAGGGCAAACTACCTCTTTCAAATAACTAGTAATGGATTCTATTTGTATGGATTTGAATGAATCAACAAATCATTTGTACTTAGCTGACTAAATTTGGGCCAATTTTCCTTTTCAAGCTTTAAAATGAGTATTTGCCATAATATTATCAAGATATTGACAAACTAGCAGTTAGGCACCCCAAAAAATAGTAATATGTTATTCTTTCCAACAAGGAAACCAAATCTATTAGAAATAATGTCATTGTGGTAAGGTAATTATTTCCAAATTAGAAAGGCATTGGAACCAATATTATATATACAATAGTATCATCTTTCAAATACATTCCATGTACCCAACAAAAGTGTAAGTTGTTTTTTTGTGAGCTACATGACAAATGTTCTTGAGCACACATTTGTCTAGTATCATACTTTTACCTTATATGAATCTCACCCTCTTCATTAGGATTACAAACTTGTTCTATATAAGCAATGTGAATGTTTTGTTGTGTTCAGATCCACTCAAAAGATCATGTCATAATGAACTAATATCATCAGTGACATTTAGAGGAAAAGGATACATAGATTTGTATACCTTGGGTTCAAAGTTCTCTACATCCAAATCTAAATAAACATGAAATAAGTTTATCAAACAAGATTGCATGAATTAAAGAATTGATTTAAAATATAATATATTCATGCAAGTGGAAATATAAATTAGAAATTATAAACATGGGTAACAGGACTACTCCCCCATACCCAATGAGAAAACTAATTGCTAATCATGAATAAATCAATATGATCAAGGGAAGATATTTTGTATGACACCATCACAAGTTAGAGAAGGGGAGCGATCATGGTCTGCAATAGACTATATTCAATATATAATGGACTATCTTATTTAGTAGCAAAGAGAGAATGTAAGATGTTTATGGGGATTTCTCATTATTCTCCCTCATCTCCCGTCCTTTGATTATGGTGGAATTCGATAGAATTTCCTATGTTAGGATATCTTGTTTAGTTCTTTACTATTATATGATTGTTGATGGACCCACCCACACATGGGATAAGTGGTTGCAAAAGTCATAAAATTTTCTTTGATGAAAAAGTGAGCTGATCAGCTACATAGTGAGATAGTCGTCTTACCTTATTTGGTTTTGCAATCTAGAACCCATCTGATCAACTAAGGAGGCCATACAATTGATTGGCTATTGAACTTTCCTCTTTTAGGGTCCTCGATTGATTAACTCATGGAATGATCCGGTCAATTGCCATGTGATGTAGCTTTCTAGGTGAGGGTACCAACAAATCGACCAGTTGTGTTAGTCGATCGATTGAAAACCCAATTGATCCCTAAATTCCATGTTGGATGAGCCCACCAACTAACAAAACTAGTCGATCATCCTATTACTTGGTGAATTTTTTGTATAAAAGATCCCTCCAATAAATTGATATGAAGTTTTAGTCTATCAGTTGAGGCATTGGACATGGTTCAATTGAGCTCTTAAACTTGAACCCATCACTACAATTTTCAAAGTTGAGGAGTTATGCCTATGTGAATGTGTCTCCTTCAATTGGATATCATGATGGAAATTGGTGATCAACTTACTCCTTTGATCATAACATGTCATAAATATCGAACATCCATAAAAAATATAAATAGGGAAAGTTGTATGTATACTAGTTAGAAGATGAAATGCATAGAAAATAGGCTAAACCAAAATTTTGATACTATAACTAAGACAAATAGACATTCACTAAAAGACCCTAAAATTTCATGTACTTAATCCTTAAGGAAAACAAATTATAAAATAGTCACATAAAAGTATTTTCAACCCATGAGATTGACTCACCTTCTCAATATACTAATATTCCTACTTCCAAAATGTGACCAAGCTACCAAACCTTTTAAGATCATAGAATATGACTAGTCATGTGACGTGGTATTTTGAACGCACTAACAAACTCACTCGAGGTTGAAATCCTCGAGCTTTTACCAAAACCAAAGTGCAACAATACCACCCACAAGCGAACGAGTCTTATCACAATATAGTTAAGGATCGAACCCAAATGATAATGTTTTTAAGAATCTTTGTCAGTCTAGTCTAGTTCGAGTTAAGGCTAATATTTAAAATGATTGGTTGATTTGAGGTTAATTAAACTAATTGCAAGAAAGTAAAAGCTGAATTAAAGTTGGGTTTAGATCAATGATAAGGAATCGCTGGGATGGTATCGGGTTTCACCACCACTGCTCATGCAAACACATCCAAACATCAAACATCTAGGCAAGATATAACTATCCAAGTAGAGTTGCTGTGAAACCACCCATACGGGCGTTAGGTCCGCGTAAGCATCACCTTTGGCATTAGATTTCTCATCACCATCTGGATCACATACTTACGGCTCCAAAGATACAACATCCAACTAAGGTTGTGGGCCCCCTATATAGGCGTTAGGCACACAGAAGCATCACCGAAGGCTAGATGGCTCATCCCCTCGCGGATCATACACTTACGACCTCAAAGAACCCCATTCTATTTCTAGTTTGGGAGTCAACCGCGCTAATCGATAAGCAAGCAGCCGATTTATATACGAGCAAACATAGACGATTAACAAGAAGATACAAAATCCAACTAAGGTTGTGAACCCCCTATACAGGCGTTAGGTACACAGAATCATCACCGAAGGCTAGATGGCTCGTCCCCTTATGGATCATACACTTACAATCTCAAGGAACCCCATTCTATTTCTAGTTTGGGAGTCAACTTGTTAAATGACATTCAATCCTACATTAAGATATTCTCACAACATAGGAAGAACAAAGATGAAAGCAAGCAAACAATCTAACAATGAACTTAGAGATTAGCAACGAAATGAAAAGTTATATACATTGCCATGGACGATTAACAATATAACATGTTTGCATGGGCAGCAGGGCTAGTCCCCGCACCCCAACGAAAAGGTACTATTCACTCATGATGCGAGAAACAAGAAGAATGAGAAAGAGAGAGAAATCCGCCATGGACTCGGTGCAGATGGTAGTCGCAGCTCGATGAAGTTGATACAGCCTCCTACGTCATGTCGAAGCAGATCTGGATATGAACGGGAGTTGCCAAGATAGACCGGACAGTCTCCCTTGCTTTGTCTTTCTTCTCTCCTCAGCCTCCTTGGTTGCAACACGGGCAGTAGGTGAAATGAAACTGGCACGGACTGGACTGGTTTTGGATCAGATTTGTATACAGGCAGCCTGTCGGCGTCCCAGAATCGATCCCCAAGTGAGGACCCTTGGGGTCCTATTTATAGGCACGGGACTGACCCCAAACGGCCTGGGGTTAAAGGAAACCAAACGGTCTACATATATTTTTACCCAAACAGTTTCACTTAAAATAGCCCAAACGATCTGTAGAAACTGGGCAAACGGTATGTAAACCGCATAAGACCAAACAGTCTTGAGCAAACAGTTTGGAAAACGCATGAGATCAAACGGTCTTGAGCAAACGGTTTAGAAACCACACGAGACCAAATGATCTTGAGCAAACGGTTTGGAAACCACACGAGATCAAACGGTCTCACAAACTGTTTGCTCTCCTCCAAACGGTCTTGAAAAAAAAGGGGCAAACGGTCTTCAGCAGCATCAAACGGTCTGTGTACCCATCCTGCCCAAACGGTCTTCAGTCAGCAGCCATTCGGTCTCGATGCTTGCTAATCTAAACGGTTTCCAAGCTGCGACCAAACAATCTGCGATCAAAATCGAGCAAACGTTCCTGCTTCGGTCAATGCTCCGCAAACGAGCAGTAGACATTCCGCTTGGTAAATCGATCTAGTAGCCCTCTGATCTATCAAACAATCTTCAGCCTACTTGCGTAGATGCGACAGCCTCAGGGCAACCCCATTTGGTCTACGAACTACCTCCAATCGACCTTGCTCAGGAGCTGCAAATGTGTGCTGGTCGGAGGTTGAAGACGACGCACCACGACCATGGTTAGGCACCACGGTCATGGTAAAGATGCTGTCCCATGGCCGTGCCGCCTTGCACGGGCGTGGTGGGTGAGAGATTTGGCCCTGACGACATTGAGCCACGGCCGTGGCGTGATACCACGGTCGTGGTAAGGTAGCTGCCACACGGCCGTGCTGCCTCGCACGGGCGTGGCGAGTGAGAGAGGGTTGATGCAGGTAGGGTTCCACGGTCGTGGCTCGTCGACCACGGTTGTGGTGAGTGAAAGCTCAGGTCTACCACAGTCGTGGTGATGGCAGAAGACTACGGCCTTTTTGGATCACCACGACCGTGGTTAGGACTCTGCTTCATGACCTTGAGTTCAAGCACTGCTCGATTCCTTGTGGCTGAGTGATGCCTCCAATCAGTCTTTGCTGGTCATACGGTCTTGAGACCGCATGGGATCAAACGGTCTTGAGACTGCATGGGTGGAATAGGTGGTTAGATTTCTTGATCGGAGCTAGATATGAAGGTGGACTTTGACTACTTGTTTAGCTTTGTCACAACCTGCGTTAAATGAACAATATTTAGTTAAAACCTTGATAATCGAATCAACTAAGTAGCTTTGTACATTATGATTCATATTGAGTGGAATAGTTATGTATAGAGTTGAATTGGTCCTGAAGTGATGATTGAATTTCATGATGAATATACATTCATCAAAATACCCCGAACTTAAACGTTGCTCGTCCTCGAGTAACACAAAATCTGAAACAGTCGTCGAATGAATACTTTCAATTCGTGTGATTGCTTCATCTTCACATCACGAATGTTTTCTTTTTGCTCAATATGACTCAGTATCTCAACCTCCTGAGACCACAAAACACATCTTATCATATCTTCGATCCTGAGTTTGTTTTCCAAAATCACTTCCTCCTCACCTTTTCTAACAACAAACATGTCAAAGAGTTTTGTAAGAGTTCAGAGACACCCGCAGAACAACAAGTGTGCATTTGATCTGACACTGGTGTTTTCTAGGATAGGGTAGGCAGTCATTGTGCCATTAGGTAGAAAATGGAGTGAATGGTGATATGGAAGGAAGACATAAATCTCTCCTCTATTCGACTCGAGATTTTATTTGCTTTGCAATTTCATTTATTGCATTTTTTGTGTGAATCTCTCCTCTATTCGACTCAAGATAGCATTTCTTTATGTGTGCGCTTCGGCATCTTTTTGTTTGCAAATATCTCCTCTATTCGACTCAAGATTGCATTTTGGTGGTACGCCCCTATTTATTTGTGAAGGGTATGGAAGAAGCGGATAAAGAGGTAAGTGGCATGCCACCCCGAACTTAGGGTTTGGCACATATTCGACTATTTTTGTTTCTTTTTGATGAATGGAGGGATACGAAGATGATAGAAGAGGTGTAGAAGAGAGTTCATATCAGAATGCAACTTGATTTACAATTCAGTGCACTGGGTTGTTCTCTTTAACAAACTCTGCTCAAATAATGACTTTATGAGGATCCGGTGGGGATTTCATGCTATTGTTCCACAAATCAGTTAGGAAGCACGACGTGTTTGATCCCAATCAGTTTGACAGACACTTATCATCTTTGCAAAAAGTATCATGAGGTTAGGAATCATAAACTTCACAAGATGATTTCAATCAAAAGGCTTGTTTCAAAAAGTGGTCCTTTTGAGGATTTACTTCGATTAAGGAGGATATAATGATTGAAAATGCATAGCAACTTTAGTTAGTGACTTTTAATGAAAAAGGCTTGTTTCAAAAAGCGGTCCTTTTGAGGATTTACTTCGATTAAGGAGGATATAATGATTGAAAATGCATAGCAATTTTAGTTAGTGACTTTTAATGAAACCAGGAAGCGTCAAAAAGTGTCAAAAATTCATCAAGTATCTGTTCAATTAAAGAATTTTGAAATTTTTTTTATCAAGAATATGATAGTGAAAACTTAAGTATGAAAAGGATGGGTGTAGGTAGAAAGTGAGGTACGTACCACCCACCCTCCACCCCAAACTTAGAGATTTTCTCATCCCAAATAAACCCTAAATCTAAGATGGAGGGGAAAATTCATGCCAGAATGACCACCAGGTGTGGTTGCGTTCCGATCAGTGTGCATCCTCTTATCTGAAAATCTCAAAGGTAAAGAGGAATTAGATCTTAAAATAGCATCTTGTGATGTGAATTTATTTAATGAAAAATTAACTAGAATGTAAAAACAAAATTGAAGAAATATTCTAATTTGAAAAGAAAAGTAAAACAAAATTATTGATCGGGTTGCCTCCCGACAAGCGCCTTTTTTTATGTCGATGGCTTGACTGAATCCTTCAGCTTCATGGTGGATCCTTTGGATTGGTGAGTTCTAGCGTTGCTTTAGTGCCTATGTTTGTTGAGGTGAAATATCTCTTTAAGCAGTGACCATTTGTTACAAATTCACCTGACTTTTCACTCCATAATGAGAAGGCACCATGTGGAGAGATGCTCTTGACAATGTATGGTCCAAACCAGCGTGAGCGGAGTTTTCCTGGGAATAACTTCAATCTTGAGTTGAATAACAGAACTTGGTCTCCCACTTGTATGTCTTTTCTTTATAGATGTCCATCGTGCCAAAGTTTTGTACGTTCTTTGTAGATTTGTGCATTCTCATAAGCTGTCATGCTGAGTGCATCCAGCTCTTGGAGTTGTAGAATCCTGGCTTGGCCAGCTTCTTTCATATCAAAGTTCAGTTGTTTAATTGCCCACCATGCCTTGTGTTCCAGTTCGACTGTCAAGTGACAAGCCTTTCCATATATTAATCGAAAAGGTGTAGTCCTGAGGGGAGTTTTATAAGCAGTTCGAAAGGCACATAAGGCATCGTTGATTTTCATTGCCCAATCCTTTCGATTGCGTCCTACAGTTTTTTCCAAAATAGCCTTTAGCTAACGGTTAGAGACCTCTACCTATCCACTTGTTTTTGGATGGTAAGGCGAGGCTACCTTGTGTGTTACACCGTATTTTCTCAGTAAATCCTCAAAGCTTCTTTCAAGGAAGTGGGGACCTCCGTCAGATATCACGGTTCGTGGCACTCCGAAACGGGGGAAAATAATATCTTTGAATAATTTGATGACAGGTTTGGAATCACTAGTGACAGTTGGTATATCTTCAACCCATTTTGAGACGTAGTCTACCGCCACTAGGATGTATGAAAATCCATGAGAAGATGGGAATGGACCCATGTAGTCCACCCCCCAAACATTGAATATCTCTACTTCTTGCCATAGATTCAGCGACATCTCATCTCTCTTTGTTATATTACCTGTTCTTTGACATTTGTCACATGATAGGAAAAAATTGTAGGAATCTTTGGATATGGTTGGCCAGAAGAATCCACATTGCAAAACCTTTAAAGCAGTCTTTGTAGAGCTCATATGTCCTCCTACTGGTCCTGAGTGACATTGTTCCAAAATAAGTTGAGCCTCTTCTTCGGCGATACATCGTCTATACATACCATCGGCACCAAGTTTAAAAAGATATGGCTCATCCCAGTGATATTGCTTCACATCGTACATGAACTTCTTCAGGGCATTCTCGGTGCATTGAGGATGGATAACCCCAACAACAAGGTAGTTCACAAAATCCGAGTACCATGGTATAGCTTCTGAGGCCTTCATTAGTTGATCATCTGGCAGGGAATCATTGATTTGAATCTTCTCAGTATCTAGAGTGTGGATACGACTGAGGTGGTCTACTACAACATTCTCTGTACCCTTTTTATCTCTTATCTCTAAATCAAATTCTTATAATAGGAGGATCCATCTAATCAACCTAGGTTTTGCATCTTTCTTTGCTAGAAGGTAACGAATGGCAGCGTGGTCAGTGTAGACAATAACTTTCGAACCAATTAGGTAGGATCTGAATTTTTCAAAGGAATACATGACTGCTAGAAGTTCTTTCTCAGTAATTACATAATTCCTCTGGGCTTCATCGAGAGTTTTTGATGCATAATAGATCACAAAGTGTTTCTTCTCTATATATTGCCCTAAAACAGCGCCCACATCATAATCACTGGCATCGCACATAATTTCAAAAGGATGGTCCCTGTTGGGAGATCTAATGATGGGAGTGGTTGTAAGGGCCTGCTTTAGTGTGTTGAAGCTTTTGACACATTCTTCATTGAAATTGAAATCAATATCTTTTAGTAATAGGTTCTTCATTGGCTTCGTTATCTTGGAAAAATCCTTTATGAATCTTCTGTAAAATCATGCATGACCTAGAAAAGCATGAACTTCTTTTACATTTGTTGGGGTAGCCAGTTTAGAAATCACTTCAATCTTGGCTTTATCTACTTCAATTCCTCTATTGCTAACCCTATGACCAAGGACAATGCCTTCTCTTACCATAAAATGGCACTTTTCCCAATTTAGCACAAGATGTGCTTCTTCACAACGTTTGAGGACCAGGGAGAGGTGCTTTAGACATGAATCAAATGAATCTCCATAAATAGAAAAATCATCCATGAAAACCTCCATAATTGTTTCAGTAAGACCAGTGAATATGGCAGCCATGCAACGTTGGAACGTTGCGGGAGCATTACAGAGACCAAACGGCATTCTCTTAAATGTGTATGTCCCGAATCGGCAGGTAAAGGTTATTTTCTCTTGGCCATCTAGATGTATGGGTATTTGATAGAATCTAGAGTAACCATCAAGATAACAGAAATATTCTTGATGAGCCAACCTTTCTAGGACTTGATCAAGGAAAGGCATTGGAAAATGATCTTTTCGAGTTGCCTTGTTTAATTTTATATAATCTATGCACATCCTCCACCCTGTGACTGTTCGAGTGGGGATGAGTTCATTGTTTTCATTCCGTATAACAGTTGTTCCACCTTTCTTCGGGACTACATGCACTGGGCTCACCCATGGCGAATCTGATATCGAATAGATTATTCCAGCTGTGAGCAGTTTAATGACCTCGATACAGACCACTTCCTTCATATTTGGGTTCAATTTCCATTGCTGCTCAATAGTAGGTTTGTGATCTTCCATCATAGGGATATTGTGCATACACAGTGCTTGATTGACCCCAGTGAGGTCACTCATTTTATAACCGATGGCTTTCTTTCTTTCCCTCAATTCCTTTAGAAGTTTCTCTTCTTGTTCAGTTGTTAGATTGAAATTTATAATAACTGGGCAAACCTTGAGATCGTCTAAAAATACATACTTTAGTCATTCGGGCAGAGGCTTCATTTTGGGAGTCTTTGGTTTATCGCATGGTTCTTCTGTAGTTTCCATAGCTTTGAGTTCTTCACTAGTGGCTTCAATGTCTTCTTTAGCAGAGTTGAGGGACTCGATGCAATCTTTTACTTGTTTGTTAGTTGGTTCATCAACTGATGGGTTCGTTAGAGCAACTTCTAAAGGATTGTCTGATTCATGATGTTCTTGAGTCAGAAGTGACATTTGTTCAATGCAGTCAATCAGATAGACTTCTTCCTGCATACTTGGTCTTCTCATACTTTCAAAAACTTTAAATTCGAGAGTTTCTTTGCCTAATCTGAGCAGTAGGGTACCAGCTTCAACATCAATCAGGGCTCTTGCAGTGGCTAGGAAAGGATGACCAAAAATGAGAGGATATATGGCGTCTTCGTTTATATCCATAATGACAAAGTCACATGGAACATATGTGTCCTTGCCTACCTTGACCGGGACATCCTCGAGGATTCCTAATGGACGTTTTATCGAATTGTCTGCAAGCTGTATAGTCATTCCAGTAGGAAGCAATTCTGCAAACCCTAGTCTCTTGCACAGACTATGTGGCATAATAGATATGCTTGCACTGAGATCTACCAATCCTTTCTTGCATGATGAGTCGCCAATGTGACATGAAATTCTAAAGGATCCCAAGTCTTTTTGTTTCTTGGGCATCTTGCTCAATATGATATCAGATGTGGTTGTCGCCATTTTTACTATCTCGTACTCTTCAGTTATATACTTCCTGGTGAGGAGTGACTTTAAGTATTTTGTCCATGCCGGTATCTCGGCCAGAGCATCCAAAAAGGGTATATCAACATGAAGTTTCTTCATAGCTTCTTTTAACTTATTGAATCTAGTATCAAGCATGGTTTGCCTTAGATGAGCTGGGAAAGGTATATGAGGCTTATATATAGGAATATCAGGTTCTGGTGTTTCAGTTTCTTCACCAGTAGGTTTCTCAGGACTTCCCTTATCTGTCTTATCATCTTTTGATTGAGACTCTAGTGTTGTTGAGTCTTGGATAATCACAGGTTCATCTTTGTCTATAATAACCATAGGTGTCTTTACAGGGGGATCTGAATAGTCTTTTCCTTATCTGGTGGTGACTGCCTTCAACAATTCAGGATGCTTGGGATTGTTCTCAGGTTGGTCAACAAAGACTCCAGCGGGTGGCTTTATACTAGTTGCAAGTTGAGCTAGTTGAGATTCAATAGCCTTCTGTTGAGCTTGTTGGTTGGCTATCATAGTTTACTGAGTTTGAAACATCTTTTCAATGGATGATAGCTTGTCATCAGAAGGGACGGGTCCTACTTGCTGTCCTTACTGTTGATTAAGATTCTGATATTGAGAGTTGTTTTGATAATTATTGTAGTTCCTGTTCTGAAAGTTCCCCTTGAAATTTCCTTGATTCCCAAAATTATGTTGTTGATTATAATGGAATCCTGGTGGGCCCCTTGGTTGATTGTTTGAACCAAATTGATACGAGTTTACTGCTCCAAATGGGTTTCCATATTGAAAACCTGGGTGATTCCTATTCTGATTCGGATTGTAATAACTATGCCCAGGAATAGTGTTGATAGCATTAATATTTTCCATCTGAACATTATCTCCTTGTCCACATACATTGCTCAGAACAACATCATAGAGAACATTACATGATAAGGTGGAATGGTCGATGCTCTTACATGCTTCACAGAATAGAGAAGCAGACTTGACCTGTTACGGCTGTCGAGTGAGTGAATGTCCTCTTCCAATAGCAACAAGAGATGATTCAATATGGTCTTGCTTGGCAACTAAGAGCTTCAAGGTTTCAATGATGGACTTGTACTCGGGAGTAGCTTCGGCCATATCTACTTTCAGAACTCCTTTACCTATAGATCTACCCCAATTGGCCTGATTTTCTGCTCCCAGGGTGACGACTCTCCATGCGCTATCATAACTTTGTCGCATGAAGTTTCCTCCAGACGAGGAATCTAGGAATCTCTTAATATCATCATCCACACCCCTATAGAAAATCTCAATGAGTTGGTTCTTGGGAATTCTGTGGTGTGGACACTTGCATAGAAGCTCTTTGTATCTATCCCAAGCTTCAGCAAGGGTTTCTCCAGGAACTTGAGTGAAATTTGTTATCTGCCCTCTAATTTCATAGGTAAGTGATGGAGGGTAGAACTTTTCTAGAAACACATTTTGGAGTTGTTCCCAAGTGGTGATGGGTATTTCACTTTGCAACGAATTGTACCAACTTATGGCTCTATCAGCAAGGGAGTACTTGAAGAGACGGAATCGAATGGCATCATCTGTGACTCCATTTTGTTTCATCATGGCACATAGATCAATAAATATCAGAAGATGTTCTTGGCTATCTTCTCCTTGCTTGCCATAGAAAGGGTTATTCTGAAGTAGGGTGATCCAATGTGCTCTTATCTCAAAATTAGGAGCATTGATAGGAGGGGGTTGTACTGGATGATGAACATTCGCAGCTTTCAGGATTCAGAACTCTCTAAGATCCTTTTGTAGTTCAGTTGCTTACGCTGCTTCTTGTGCTGCTAGGATTTTCTACTGAACCGCAGCCCTGGCTTCTTGCATGAGCCTCTCTCTTTGTACATTGATGGCTTGAGCCACCCTTCAGGCTACCTCTTCTTGTTGAGCCTTCCTTGCTTGATTCTCTCTGATCTGACGATGGAAAGTTCTATCTATCTCGGGATCAAAGCTCGCTGTGAGTCCGGGGCTGTCCAAACGGTGCATACACTATGCCTTGGGTTGTACCTGAAAATAGAAAGATTTTGAAAATGAGATCCAAAAAGTAGAGTCAAATTCAAGTAGATGATCGATTGTTTAAAAAGAAAAAGCAAAATCCTAGATTAGTCTTAAAAGAACTATATTTGACTGACCTATTCCGTTGTCCCCGGCAACGATGCCAGAATTTGACGTGGTATTTTGAACGCACTAACAAACTCACTCGAGGTTGAAATCCTTGAGCTTTTACCAAAACCAAAGTGTAATAATACCACCCACAAGCGGATGAGTCTTATCGCAGTATAGTTAAGGATCGAACCCAAAGGACAATGTTTATAAGAATCTTTGTCAGTCTAGTCTAGTTTGAGTTAAGGCTAATATTTAAAATGATTGGTTGATTTGAGGTTAATTAAACTAATTGTAAGAAAGTAAAAGCTGAATTAAAGTTGGGTTTAGATCAATGATAAGGAATCGCTGGGATGGTATCGGGTTTCACCACCAATGCTCATGCAAGCACATCCAAACATCAAACATCTAGGCAAGATATAACTATCCAAGTAGAGCTACTGGGAAACCCCCCATACGGGCGTTAGGTCTGCGTAAGCATCACCTTTGTCATCAGATTTCTCATCACCATCCAGATCACATACTTACAGCTCTGAAGATACAACATCCAACTAAGGTTGTGGGCCCCTATACAAGCGTTAGGCACACAGAAGCGTCACCGAAGGCTAGATGGCTCATCTCCTCACGGATCATACACTTATGACCTCAAGGAACCCCATTCTATTTCTAGTTTGGGAGTCAACCACGCTAATCGATAAGCAAGAAGCCGATTTATATACGACCAACATCGATGATTAACAAGAAGATACAAAATCCAACTAAGGTTGTGAACCCCGTATATAGGCGTTAGGTACACAGAAACGTCATCGAAGGCTAGATGGCTCGTCCCCTCATGGATCATACACTTACGACCTCAAGGAATCCCATTCTATTTCTAGTTTGGGAGTCAACCTGTTAAATGACATTTAATCCTACATAAATATATTCTCACAACATAGGAAGAACAAAGATGAAAGCAAGCAAACAATCTAACAGCGAACTTAGCGATTAGCAATGAAATGAAAAGTTATATGCATTGCCATTGACGGTTAACAATATAACATGTTTGCATGGGCAGCAGGGCTAGTCCCCGCACCCCAGCGAAAAGGTACTACTCGCTCATGATGCGAGAAACAAGAAGAATGAGAAAGAGAGAGAAATCGGCCATGGACTCAGTGTAGAAGGTAGTCGCAGCTCGATGAAGTTGATACGGCCTCCTACGTCGTGGCGGAGAAGATCTGGATGCGAACGGGAGTTGCCAAGACAGACCAGACAGTCTCCCTTGCTCCGTCTTTCCTCTCTCCTCGGCCTCCTTGGTTGCAACGCAGACAGTAGGTGAAATGAAACTGGCACAGACTAGACTGGTTTCGGATCGGATCTGTATACAGGCAGCCTGTCGGCGTCCCGAAACCGATCCCCAAGTGAGGACCCTTGGGGTCCTATTTATAGGCACGGGACTGACCCCAAATGGTTTGGGGTTAAAGGAAACCAAACAGTCTACAAATATTTTTGTCCAAACGGTTTCACTTGAAATAGCCCAAACGGTCTGTAGAAACTGGGCAAACGGTATGTAAACCGCATAAGACCAAACGGTCTTGAGAAAATGGTTTGGAAACCGCAAGAGATTAAACGGTCTTCAGAAAACGGTTTGGAAACTACACGAGACCAAACGATCTTGAGCAAACGGTTTGAAAACCGCACAAGACCAAATGAACTCATAGACCGTTTGCTCTCCTCCAAACGATCTTGAAAAAAAAGGGGCAAACGGTCTTCAGCAGCAGCAAACGGTCTGTGTACCCATCATGCCCAAACGGTCTTCAGTCACCAGCCATTCGGTCTTGATGCTTGCTAATCTAAATGGTTTCCAAGCTACAACCAAATGATTTGGGATCAAAATTGAGCAAATGGTCCTGCTTCGGTCAATGCTCCACAAACGAGTAGCAGACAGTCTGCTTGGTAAATCGATCTAGTAGCCCTTTGATATATCAAACGATCTTTAGCCTACTTCTATAGATGCGACGGCCTCGGGGTGACCCCATTTGGTCTGCGAACTACCTCCAATCGACCTTGCTCAGGAGCTGCAAATGTGTGCTAGTCGGAGGTTGAAGATGATGCACCACGGCCATGGTTAGGCACCACAGCCGTGGTAAAGCTATTTTCCCACGGTCGTGCCACCTTGCACGGACGTGGTGGGTGAGAGATTTGGCCCTAACGGCATTGATACACGGCCATGGCGTGACACCACGGTCGTGGTGAGGTAGCTGCCACACGGCCGTGCTTCTTCGCACGGGTGTGGCGAGTGAGAGAGGGCTGATGCAGGTAGGTTGCCACGGTCGTGGCTCATCGACCATGGTCTTGGTGAGTGAAAGCTCAGGTCTACCACGGTCGTGGCCGCATCACACGGTCGTGGTGATGGCAGAAGACCACGGACATTTTGGATCACCACGGCCATGGTTAGGACTCTGCTTCGCAACCTTGAGTTCAATCACTACTCAATTCGTTACGGCTGAGTGATGCCTCCAATCGGTCTTTGCTGGTCTTATGGTCTTGAGACCGTATGGGCTCAAATGGTCTTGAGACTGCATGGGCTCAAACGGTCTTGAGGCCGCATGGGCTCAAATGGTCTTGAGTGGGCTGAAACGGTCTTGAGACCGCATGGGCTCAAACAGTCTTGAAACCGCATGGGTGGAATAGCTTGGTTAGATTTCTTGATCGGAGCTAGAGATGAAGGTGGACTTTGACTACTTGTTCAGCATTGTCACAACCTACATTAAATGAACAATATTTATTTAAAACCTTGATAATCAAATCAACTAAGTAGTTTTGCAAATTATGATTCATATTGAGTGGAATAGTTATGTATAGAGTTGAATTGTTCCTGAAGTGATGATTGAATTTCATGATGAATATACATTCAACATCGTGTCCTCATTTTTTAGTTTCCTTCAAAACACCACTTCCTCACCACAATCCCCAATATCACACTTGCCTCAAGATTTCATAAAAAATAGTAATCCCAAAATATGATGAGTATGCTCATAATGAAACACTAGATTGTCAAATGGGTATCGAATGGAGCATGTAACTTGCCCCCAGGTGGAAAACATAGTGAATGGGGTATGGAAGGAATTTTTGATGATATCTCATAATTTCAACTTATAGTTGCATTCTTGTTTTCCTTTCATTGATTGGTTTACAAGCTTTTCTTATTGTTTACATTGGCATTTTTTTATTTTTAGTAGTATGTCTATATTACATAGAGAAGGTTATGGAAAAGTGTATAGGTTAGGAAAAGGGGTGTGCCGCCCTAAACTTAGGATTTTACACATATTGTGGAATTTGTTTTTTCTAGAGGATGGAAGATAAGAAGACAGAGAAAGTGAAGAAGAAGGTTTCCATCATGTTCACATTTTTCTATATGATGTATTGCTTGGGTTATTCCGGGTTATTCCTCTGATTCTGTGCACTCAAAAATGGCATGACATGGGGATACAAGGAAATCTCATGAATATTGTATACTAATTATTAGGAGAAATTCCACATTTGACTTGTATCAATTAATCTAACACATAACATCATTTCCAAGTAAACATAATGATAGGGATTATATGTCGCATAGTGTGGTTTCTATCCATTGACTAAGTTTCAAGAAATGGTACCTTTGAAGTTTTGCTTTACCCAAGGGAGTTATAAGACTCAAGGTTAAATTGAAATGCATTGAATGTGAATGCACAAAACCAAACTAAGACAGCTAGATAATGTCTTATTTTCTCAAACCAGTGATAAAGTACAACATTTGAAGAAAGCAGTTCAGCTAAGTGAAATGTATAAATGCATGATGAAATTATCCAATGATAATATCCTAAAATTAACAATACCATCTAGAAAAAGAGACATGTATAGGTGGATAGTAAGGAAACATAGAACCTAGCCTTCAATTTGAGGTTAAAAAAATTCTTATTCCTCAAGCACACACTAAAAATAAAGATGGAAGAGTAGAACCACAAACTCCTCAAACCATAATCCTTGATTGCAATAATCAGGTGCATATCCATCATGTTAGAGCCGCTCATGGGAGACTAGTTACTCCACTCATAGTGGGAGTCATATTGTTTTTATATGTCTGAAGAAGGCTTGCAGATATGCCACTAACCCCAAAAAGTGTATGTTCGGGGTTTGATATTTCCAGTCAAGTTGCTAGTGTGGTAGGAATGGTGTTTTCAAGTCTCCACCGTGCATGTGCCTTTAATACTAGGCATATTTCATATAATAAAGGTGGTTGGTTTGATGTCATTGGCATTATTTCTCATGCTTTATCCTCAAATAAGTGTCCTCAATCTGGCCCAAATGGTCCTCCATAGCATTGAAGCTGCATAGAGAACCTGAGAGGATTCAGTGGTATGAAATTATGAGACATTTGTCTCTTGGTATGCTAGGTTAGTGGATATGTGACTAGACATCGAGTTTTCTTGTTGGTCTATGTGGAGGTGTTGCATCTTTCTAAGATGGGTGCAACATGCTATTCTCCATTGGAATTTGAAAATTCTATCTAGTACAACTTTGTAAGTATATCATATTTCCCTAAGAAAAATGGATGTGTCACATAAGATCTATGGTGGTTGGGTTTTCCTTAAAGAGAAAAAGATGAATACCACTCCTTCATCTTATGGGCAAAATTAGAGTATTGGAGATAATTTATGTCGGTAAGTGTGCCCCATGCCACAGCCTTAAATACAATTTGTGTGTGACAACTATTATCCAATGATACCAATCATCATGCAAAACCATGCGGAAATAATCATTAACAGTGTAATACCAAAAATCACTAAAAATTAAAACTATTTTTTCCACAAAAATCAACTGCTAGTAACTTTGTATAAAATGGCCCAAGGATATATTTACATGTTCATCATTGTTAACTTGTACATACATCATTCCTTCATATAATAAGGATATGAAATAGAATTTGCTTTACCAAAATATACACAAAAGCAACATCATATATCAAGGCATTTATAGCCAAAATCTAAGATGGATTGTAAAACTAGATATAAAAATTATCTCTCAAGGATCTAAGAGTACAGAGATGACACATAGGACTCTATTATATTAGACACATAACAGAACACTCAACCTAAGTTGTTATTGTTAATCCTGCTACTGTTGCCCTCTCTCAGATATATGATCACTACTTCCTTATGCACGTCCATCGAAAAAGTTGTGGAACCAACGAGGTGAGACAACAAGTCCCACTGAGAGATACAACTATCTGCTAACATTATTGTTATCACAGTTAAACTTTTATGAATGAGAGAAGAAGAAACCTATATTAAAAAAGTATAATTGAGGATTATATGCAGGGTAAAGTAGTCTCATTATTTCATTAGTTCAAATATCTACAACTGAGCAACATATCATTTCATCATTTTTAAAAGGAATATGAAGCACATGTATAACTATTATAAATGTAAATAGTATAAATCAAAGCAAGGTTGCAACCAATGTTTCCATAATTGATCCTAAGATAAATACACTACACGGCTATTATTAAAAAGACTCATTCAAAGATTATACAAAACAATGGCGAAACCGGGGAGCGGAGGGGGAAGAGGGGCGACCGATGGCGGTGGCCAAGGCGGTGGAAAGTTTGGGGGTTCTAATGTCAGGGAATCAGAAGGGGTTGATAGGGGACCCCGCGAGGGAGTGGGGGATTCATTGGAGACAAAAAAGCAAAAGGTGGGGATGCTATATCAGCATGTTCAAGGCATTAGGGTTGCGAACCTGGGTATCGAGTTCAACTATGGAGGCTTGCGTGGAGGAGGAGCAGGAGAAGGAGATCCAATCACAGGTGAGCTGCAGAACCCAGAGGGGCGTGAAGGAGTAACCCTAAGGGAAACACGCAGCCCGTCGCCGCCGCCACAACCACAACTGGAAACCCTAATGAAAGGTGGAGGATTTGATCGGAGTTTGCTTGCATCTACATCTGCATGGAAGAAACCTGCATAAGCTGCAACAACACAGATACATGACACAACTATGGAAGGAGGACAAAATAACGGGAAAGTGCATAGAACAAATCAAGGTGTGGAGAAGGAAGAGATCTTCTTCCTGGAAAAGCTTTTCAAAGACAACCTGGACCACAGGGACGTTACACTAGAAATCATAGATGGAGATCATGTGCTTGAAGTTAAATCGGAAGCTATGGACGAGTTGGTACGACCATGTCAATACACCATAGTGGCAAGACTGATCGGAGCGGATATCAGTTACATGACACTGAGGGACCGTCTGAAAGCTATGTGGAATATTACTGGAAGATACAACATCTTCGAACTGGAGTTGGGACATTACGCCATACAAATGTCTTGTAGGAAAGACTATGAGACGGCTCTGTTTGGAGGCCCCTAGAAGATTTTCGAGAAAAACCTAGCGGTGTGGGAATGGAGCGCCATTTTTTTCCCCACTGTTGAACTGCCCACATTCATGGTGACCTGGGTGCGAATTCTTAATCTGCCACTACACCTCTATTTACCAACGATGCTGGAATACATAGGTATGGCACTTGGTTGCCTGGTAAAGATAGACAACCATACCCTGAGCAGATCAAGAAGCAAGTTTGCAAGACTTGTGATTGAAGTAGACACCACGAAGAAAATGCAAACGTCTATTTGGATCAATGGCATAGAATACCAGGCCGAGTATGAAGGTTTCACATGGCAATGCACGAGATGTGGTAGGGAGGGACATCGTTCAAAAGACTGCGAGGAAAAGGGCAAGATTGGGGAAACAAGAAGAAGCCAAGGAGAGCAACACCCACAGGGTCACGAGAAACCAAAAAATGAGGACGAGGCGGGCTGGCAAATTCAAGGTAGAAAGGGCACAAGAAGGAAACAGATGAATGGAAGAGACAATGTGTGTCAACCTGAATATGCCACAAACCGTTTTACACATCTCGAGGAGGAAGAAGGAATGGTAGACAGGAACAACGAAGATAACAGAAATGCTAATGGTGGGATCTAGCAGAGAGAAGCAAGACCACCGAAGATCTGGAAAAAGAAGAAACCAGCACAGGGAAAAAATGGAAATACTGAAGAAGAAGCTCCTAAACTGAATGACATCAACAACAGAGAAAAAAGGAGGACAGAGATACCAAAGGCACGACTGGAAGAGACAGAGAATCATGTGGTTAACAATCCATAGGTTGATGAGGTTATTATCATCAACAATGAGGAATTTTCCCAGGATATGACAATAGAAAAAGACGGGGTCGAAAACACTAACCATGAAGCTACCATTAAAGCAGCTCGGAACTGTGAAGGCAAGGAGAAAAAATGTGTAGAACCCAGCGGGATCGACAGAAGCATCAAAGGGAGTGGAACAAAAATGAAGAGACATGGGAAGAAGCAACTAGTCTCAGAACCACCGGTGCACAGAAGAAGCCTATGAAGTATTTCGGTGGATGTGATCAACTCAAGCACGGAGGTTGTGAAGAAAGTTCTTGCAGAAGTAGAGAAAGGGAAAGGGAAGGAGAACATCCCCCCAAGCCAGTAACTCAGTTACTAGACCCCTCTTCTACAACTAGTTATTTTATGTGTGACATCCTCTGCTGGAACGTTCGGGGAGCAGGAAACAAGAAGACTTGCAATCTAATCAAGGAGTTCAAAAGCACAAAGAAACCTCATTTAGTAGCCATTCTCAAACCAAGAATAAGTGGAGAGCAGGCCCTCAAAACGGTGAAAAGATTGGGGTTTTCCAATTCCTTTAGAGTCAACGCCAGAGGTTTCTCTGGAGGAATTCGGCTTTGATGGAACAATCATGAAGTCAAGATTGATATTCTGAGCTGCCAAAGACAATTCATCTCGTGTAAAATCAACAATAGCATGTATGCCACCATAGTGTATGCAAGCCCACAGAAACAATCGAGAAACCTTCTTTGGCGACATCTTGTGGAGATGGGGAACAAGTACAAGGGACCTTGGGTCGTATTAGGCGATTTCAACGCCAAAATACATATCAATGAAAAGTCGGGCAGTGAGGCGTTTGATCACAGAGAAGCAGGGGTGTTTAGCGAGATAGTCCTAGAAGTGGGTTTATCTGACCTGGGATTCTCGGGAGCAAAATACACATACAAGCATGGCACACTCCTTGAAAGGCTGGATAGAGCAGTCGCTAATGAAATATTTATGTTGCATTTTACAGGAGCTAAGGTGGATCATCTTCCAAGGCTACAGTTCGACCACTGCGCGATTCTACTGAAGATGGGTGGAAAATGGGCGAGCAACAAAGACAACAATAACAATTTCAAGATTAAGGCGAGCTGGAGTTCGGATATCAACTTCATGAAGGCTGTTCAAGACAAATGGAAGAGGGAGGACAGGGACTTCAACACAATTATGGAGAAATCAAAGAAGGACCTCGCAGCAACAGGAAGAGAGGAGTACACAAAGCGAAGGAAGAAGAAGGACTGTCTGATGCGTAACATACTTCTTCTGCAGGAGAACATGGCGGATCGATATGACCCTATATCCGATGAGATGTGTATGGGAATGCAAGCTGAACTAGATGCCTTACTGGAGGAGGAGGAAGAGGACTGGAAGCAAAAAAGTCATATCAACTGGCTTACTAATGCAGACAGAAATATGAGATTCTACAACGCATGGGTTAATCAAAGAAGAAGGGCCAATACGATTACCATGTTAAAGAATCAAGAAGGAGTTTGGGTGTCAGAAGCTGAGGAATTAAAAAAGATGGTGGTAAACCACTTCAAGAATGCTCTTACGGAACCTATAAAAGATAGGACCCAGGTGTGTGAAGCATGCCCAGGGTTTTTCTGCTGCCTAACGGATGATGAAGGGCAAGCTATAGTCCAGCCGCCTACGATAGCAGAAGTGGAGAAGATAGTTAAAAATTTGAACCCCTACAAGGCTGTCGGGCCAGATGGAGCAGATGCACACTTTATTCAAAAGAATTGGACTTCAGTGGGAGAGTCTGTCTGCAGAACCGTGAAGAATGGAATTCTAGGCCATGAGTTGTCGGAGGAGTTGTGCAAAGTAACGATGGTGCTTATACCTAATCAAGCAAAGTTGGATAGATGTGATCTACTGAGGCCCATTGCTCTAAACAACATTTCTTTAAAGCTAATTTTGAAAACAGTGGTTGAAAGGCTTGAGTGTCATCTACCTAAATGGGTGTCGAAGGAACAAAGCAGTTTTATTCCTGGCAGAAGTATCACCGATAACATAGCCATTGTGTAGGAGATAGTCCACTTGATGAAAAGAAAGAAAGGGGCAAAGCTAATGGAAATCAAAATTGATTTAACAAAAGCATATGATCAAATTGTGTGGCAATTCATAGAGGATACCATAACTCGTGCTGGAATACCCCATAATGTAAGGAAATACATCATGAATTCAGTTACCGGGGGATCGACATCCATCTACTGGAACGGGGAATTAACAGAAGCTTTTAAATCGAGCAGAGGCCTTCGACAAGGCGATCCGCTCTCCCCGTACCTTTTCGTACTGTGCCTAGAGCGATTGAGCCAACTAATCAAACAGAGCATGAGGAGGGGCGATTGGAAAGCAGCACGACTACACAGAGGTGGCGAAACCATTTCACATGTCTGCTTCGCAGACGACATCATCCTATTTGCTGAAGCTAGCAGAAAGCAGATGAAGGAAATTCTGAAAATTTTCAAGGTCTTCAGCGCAGCATCGGGGCAGACTATTTCAAATTCTAAAACCAGGATCTTCTTTGCAAACAGCGTACCTAGACCAAGAAGAACTGAGGTCCTAAATGAATGCAATTTTCAGACGACAGAAGATCTGGGACGGTATCTCGGAGTTCCTATCATTCACAGGAAGGTGACGAAGACAACATATGAAATGGTGCTGGACAAGATCGAGAATAAGATAGGAGCCTAGTCAGCTAGAACCTTATCTCTAGCTGGCCGGGTGTCTAGCCAAGTCCTGCTTGGAGACCATACCTACCTATATCATGAAGACGGCTGTTATTCCAGCCAACCTGTGCAACATGATTGATCGTACGACCAGAAGCTTCATTTGGGGGGGTGCAAAGAAAGCACATCCCATGGCCTTAGTGGCTTGGAACAAGATAGTCTGTGATTAGAAGCATGGGGGTCTCGGACTTAAAGCAATGAAAGAGTGGAACGAAGCTCTCCTATTGAGGCATTCATGGGATATCACTACTGGGAAGGAAAGCATCTGGTGCAATAGTCAAAAGGAAAAGTACATAAGGTACAAGGAGGAAGGGGGAGCACATATGTCCAGACTATGTCGAGCTACCTGCAAGGGAAAGAAATATATTTTAGAAAATACCAAAATAGATTTAAGGAGCGGAAAGACAACTAATGTTTGGGATGACTGTTGGGTTAAAGAGCATCTTCAGCTCAGGCACTCTGCAAGGAAGCCGATACCCAGCTCGTTGGAGGATTTACAGGTTGTTAGCATGATCAACCTTGAAGGTCAATGGGATGAGAAGTTCGTGGAGGAGTGGTGTGGTCCGGAAATGGTGACCGAGGTTAGAAAAATACCGCCACCAGAAACATCTGATAGAAAAGACATAAGAATCTAGAATCACACAGTCGATGGAAGATTCAGCACTCACTCAGCATACAATCTACTGCGAGAGGGTAAAGACATAAGAACAGAAGGGAAATGGAAGTATATATGGAAGTTGAAAGTTCCTAGTAGAATACACTTCTTCTTCTGGTTACTTGAACACAAAGCTCTCATGACCAACATCAGAAGAAAAGAAAGGTCTATGACTGAAGATAGTACTTGTAGCAGGTGTAAAGATACCGAAGAATCCATCCTACATGCTCTACGGGATTGCAGGTTAGTAAAACCAGTGTGGACCAAGCTAAAAGAAAGCCAAACACATGTTTTCTGGCAGGAAAATGATGCGGGGAAATGGTACCATCAACATTCAGCAAGCCAGGAAGAAGCTGCAATTGAATTCATGGTGGCATGCCACTACATCTAGAAATGTAGGAATGAGGCTATCTTCAATAATAGGGAGACATCGATCAGACATCAAGAGATGCATATCCAAAAACAAACTCAGTTACTCTGCCATGCAAGGAAGACGGAGGCCCTAAATACAACAACAATGAAGCAACCAGAAAAATGGCAACCTCCAGTAGCAGACAGGATAAAAATTAACACTGATGTTGCTACTACGAAGAGCGAAGCTATTGTTGCTGGAGTGGCGAGGGACTGGAAAGGATCCTGGAAAGGAGGATTTGTGAGGAAGGTACAAGAGAGAAACGTGACTGCAGTTGAGCTCCTAAGTATTCTGAAAGAGGTACATCTTGCAAGAGATAAAAACTGGACTCAGGTCACTTTTGAATCAGATTGTCTCGCAGCTGTCAAGATGATCAATGGGAGAATGGAAGATGCAGGGCCTAGATACACCCGCACTCTACAGCGCATTCAGACGAACGGAAGCAGAAGGTATACCTTCTGCTACGCAGAGAGGATTATGAACCAAGCTGCGGATCAGCTGGCTAAACACTTCAAAAATAAAAACTGCCTCGATGGATGGATCGAGGAGGAACCTCCAGATATTAAACATATCTTAAAAAAGGAGGGTTGTAATGGCAATATAGGAAATAGATCCAATGTACCGATTGCAGTAGATGATTAATAAAGTTGAAGGTTTCCCCCCCCCCAAAAAAAATACGCTACACGGCTGATTACATCTTTAAGCAACCCTTCTTACGCCCTTAAAGATGGAATATACCTTTCATCTCCAACATAACCATTGAAAAGTTAGCATCAGTGCCATATAGATCTAGAGAAGAGCTGAAATCCACGACCTCATCTTCCTCGGTTAGTATAGGAGTGGAAATGGCATTTGATTCAATCTGCATGTTAGCTAGATAGGCGTATAGAGGTTCTTCCCTATATAGATACAGTGTGTAGCATGTTTCTATTCAGGGTATGACCTTCAGTCAATCCTTCTTATATATATTGAGTCATGGCTACAGCTATACTCTTATTTTGTATTTGAGCTACGCCCTCGACCGCACTCTTTAGGAAATGGCTCATAGCCAATCTTGTGGATTCAGGATACAATTTGTACCCCACATATTCAACAATATGCGCTTCGAGTTAAACTCGTTCCACCATTCAACAAATCCTGACATTGACTGTATCTATGGCCAGGGAAACTACATTTTTAGTTTTAATGATAGATTAAGTGTGTTACAATCTTTTAGGTGTAACATATATTTCAAGAAATCTTGTATCATTTGGAAAAAGATAGAAGCATGAATTGTGAATAAACGATACATAAAAAGGTGTAACATATCTTTCAAGAAATCTTGTATCATTTCGAACATATCTTGTTATACTTATCTTGGGATCTTAATCCCCTGACCACATTATTGGGAGTCTCTTCTCTTCAACACTATCATTATCATGATTATATTATTGGGTATCAAACCCTCAGTTCATATTTGAATAGTGTCACCTCTTATCAGACAATAATCCTCTCTAAGTCATCAGACCCATATGGTTAATAATCACAAGCTATGAGGTTTCAATCTTCTTAGTTCATATTTGTATAATGTCACCTTTCATTAGGCAACAACCAATTCTAGATCATAAGACTCACATAAACATTATGCATGTAGTCCAAATATTTCACATGGCTCACCAGGCCCATTCAATCTACATATTGTCACATCACCTTAGCCCATAATTAGCTATGCTTATTATCTCACAACACTTGCATGAATAGGGTCTCATGATAAAATATATATCAATTTAAATTTCAACACCATGTTGTAAAAGAATAATCTCTTAATCAATTTACCAATATAAAAATGAAAGGTATATCATATTGTCTAAGATTCTTTAACAGTTAGAACACCTCTGTGTTTCCCTATAAATTTCATCATGGGATATCAACTTGTAACGCCTGGGCCTACTTCCCTAGGTTCTAGTAGAGTTTCAGGAATGACGACTGGCCCCACAGACCACCACTAGCCTTAACTGCACACTTTTTCCTCACTGACACGTAAGCCTGGATCAACTTCCCAACTGGTCACCCATCCTAGTACTACTCCAAGCTGAGCACGCTTAACTATGGAGTTCTTTAGTGATGGGCTCCCAAAAAAGGAGGTGCACCTTGGTGATATGGGTAGTCCAATCATTCCTTTTAAGAGTGTTTTATCCGAGGCCTCAAATCCCAGGATGTTACAATCTCCCCCACTTAGACTCTTGACGTCCTCGTCAAGGCTCAACTATAAGGCCTCATAATCCCTTCCCCATTTTAGTGCAGACCCACATGGGAATGGCATGCCAGTCTTGAGTCGTGCGGTCCAGGCATGTAGGAAAGGGTTGTGCATGGTTTACGTAGGCACCCTTGTGCTGGTATTTCGTGATCCACGAGTTGCTCTACCCAGCCACCTCGGCACTGCTAGAACTATTGGAGGGTCTCTGGTTTGTGGGCAGCCGACAAAGGGAGGGCAGTTTTTTCCCCTATTCTTCCCCTGTTCCAACGCAAGCAATAGGGGAATCATGAACCGACGAAGAAGACAGGTGTCGTTTGTCCGGAAGGGAGCCCACGATGGACTCTAGTGCAGACGATCATGATCACTCAGGGGCATGATACGATTGATGAGCCAGGGGCGATTAGGAGTTGCACCGAGTGGCAAAGGATGACTAGTAGCCTCATATAAAATCACACTATGCTTGGAGAATGCGGCCGATGAATCTCAGCTAGATGGCCCAGATCAGTAGAATTATTGTTAGGTAATGCCTAGCTCTTTTCCCCTAAGTTTTTAATGCAAGTTTTTTTTAAATAAAAATGATAACTCCTACACCCTAAGTCCAAAATGCACGAACCTATATATTAAATCGATCAACTCAAAAAGATCTACAACATGAGAATGGTTTCAGACCCTGAATCTTCTTCTAAATCTCTGATAATGCTAGATATTTGATCTTTGACTTCTTTGACCATGATTAATGCATAATTGTGATGAATCTTGAATATTTGATGTATACCTATCATCCTAACCTTGAAGTCAATAACTTTTGTACATATTGAGTTTAATGGGAGTCATAATCATCCCTATTTCTTATACATTACTCTCGTTGTAGATTTATACTAGTGTCAAGATTCTAATGATGTACCCTACCCTAAATTGATAATCTAGCTACTTAATGATGAAATAATGTCTAATCAACCCCAAAGAAGTAATATATCTCTACTTGACCTTAATATCACCCCTAGCATCCTCCTTGCTATGGTTGTTTCTTTTGACATCTAATGCATGTATATGCCCCTATTATGTAAATGTTTGATTATACTTTGAACCAATGTTGGGTTGACCTAACCTATGCATGTCTCTATGTCTTTATGTTGCTGATCTTGACCATCCTTGATGCTTGGTCCCCTTGAATTGATAATCTTTGACCTTGATTACTCTATTATGAGTCTTTGATCCTCTAATGTACTAAGGAACTTGAACCTTGAAATGGTAATATGTAATCCGTGGAACCATAGAATGACATGAAACTAGAACCACACCATCATGATGACCCCTAGATCAGTACGATATCATATAATGAACCAATAAGCAACTTGGAACCCATCTTGGCCAAAACCCTAAAATGCATCTAATTAGGGTTAATAATGAGAATCTAATGCATATATGTAATCTTGTTGTTAATTAGGTTGGCTTATGATCTAAATGGTGAAGGATATGTTAGGTTACAAATATCTGAATCAGGTATGGGCCTTATCTAGTTATATGACTACCGTTTTCTTGTTTGAAAAGACATATATTGTATGCTTGTTTGTCTATTTGCTTAAATATTGCCATGTACTATTAATATGTCTTACTTGATGTTTGCCTCATTAGTTTTATAACTTGAACACATATATAGATAGAACTCCATTATAATATTGTTGATAAAGGGTTAACTCTGGGTTACGTCCATGAGTTCCCTCTTATATAAAAGGGTTAGCTAAGCTTGAGCACCCTTACAGACCCTTCCAACGGGAAGATGGTCAAAGGCCTTAAACATGCTTGATATTGTTGGTATAATGGAGTGAAATGACATAAAATATGGTTTCACATTTGTTAAACAATTAACATGTTTATTCTTGTTCGTTTAATCTTGAAATCTTTTCTAAATTATGCAAAGCTTATATATATGTGTATCTTTCTACCCCATACTCAACACCTCATGTGTTGACCCATTTCTCGTATGTTGTTTTTAGGTTCAGAGATGGCTAGATGGTTGATGGGCTTGGTGAGCTATGCTAGGTGTACTTGTTGTAAGATCCAGATATAGTATACATGAGCAGACTTGTACAAAGTGACTCTTGAATATGCAATTCAAATTGTGTAATATAATAATGTTGCTTAATATATCTTGTTGATTGTTGAGATTATGTTGGTGCTTGTATCTTGTTATCTATTCATGTGTGCTAAGCTTTACGCTTTTGCATTTCGCCTTTGGTATACGTTTGGTTCATGGGACTGGGATTTCGGTTACGTGACAGATGGTATCAGAGCGGACCCCATGAGATAAGTGTGAGGACCACACCCTACACAAAAAAAAGAACAAGTGCAAGCACACAAAAGTGGTTGCACTTGAGGGGGGATGTTAGAATAGTCCCATATCACTGAGCTCTGGGGAGGTCCTCGAACTTATAAGGTGTGTGGTCCCTTCACCCATTGCCAATTGGTTTTGGGTTGAATACCATACATTCTAATAATCTGTCACGTAACTGAAATCCCAGTCCCATGAACCAGAAGTATACCAAAGGAGAAATGAGAAAGCATAAAGCTTAGCACACATGAACAGATAACAAGATACAAGTACCAACATAATCTCAACAATCAAAAAGATATATTAAGAAACATTATTATATTACACAATTTGAATTGCATATTCAAGAGTCACTTTGTACAAGTATGCTCATGTATACTATATCTGGATCTTACAGCAAGTACACCTAGCATAGCTCACCAAGCCCATTAACCTTCTAGCCATCTCTGAACCTAAAAACAACATACGAGAAATGGGTCAACATACAAGGTGTTGAGTATGGGGCAGAAAGATACACATATATATAAGCTTTGCATAATTTAGAAAAGATTTCAAGATTAAACAAACAAGAATAAACATGTTAATTGTTTAACAAATGTGAAACTATATTTTATGTCATTTCACTCAATTATACCAACAATATCAAGCATGTTTAAGGCCTTTGACCATCTTCTCATCGGAAGGGTCTGTAAGGGTGCTCAAGCTTAACTAACCCTTTTATACGAGAGGGACCTCATGGACATAACCAAGAGTTAACCCTTTATCAACAATATTATAATGGAGTTCTATCTATATATGTGTTCAAGTTATAAAACTGACGAGGCAAACATCAAGTAAGACAAATAAGCATACAATATATGTCTTTTCAAACAAGAAAACGGTAGTCATATAACTAGATAAGGCCCATACCTGATTCAGAGATTCGTAACCTAACATATCCTTCACCATTTAGATCATAAGCCAACCTGATTAAAAACAAGATTACATATATGCATTAGATTCTCATTATTAACTCTAATTAGATGCATTTTAGGGTTTTGGCCAAGATGGGTTCCAAGTTGCTTATTGGTTCATTATATGATATCGTACTGATCTAGGGGTCATCATGATGGTGTGGTTCTAGTTTCATATCATTCTATGGTTCCATGGATTAAATATTACCATTTCAAGGTTCAAGTTCCTTAGTACATTAAAGGATCAAGGACTGATAATAGAGTAATCAAGGTCAAATATTATCAATTCAAGGGGACCAAGCATCAAGGATGGTCAAGGTCAGCAACATAAAGACATATAGACATGCATAGGTTAGGTCAACCCAACATTGGTTCAAAGTATAATCAAACATTCACATAATAGGGGAATATACATGCATTAGATGTCAAAAGAAACAACCATAGCAAGGAGGATGCTAGGGGGTGATATTAAGGTCAATTAGAGACATATTACTTATTTGGGGTTGATTAGACATTATTTCATCATTAAGTAGCTAGATTATCAATTTAGGGCAGGGTACATCATTAGAATATCAACACTAGTATAAATATACAACTAGAGTAATGTATAAGAAATAGGGATGATGATGACTCCCATTAAACTCAATATGTACAAAAGTTATTGACTTCCAAGGTTAGGAGGATAGGTATACATCAAATATTCAAGATTCATCACAATTATGCATTAAGCATGGTCAAAGAAGTCAAAGATCACATATCTAGCATTATCAGAGATTTGGAAGAAGATTCAGGGTCTGAAACCATTCTCATGTTGTAGATCTTTTTGAGTTCATCGATTTGATATATAGGTTCATGCATTTTGTACTTAGGGTCTAGGAGTTATCATTTTTATTTAAAAAAACTTGCATTAAAAACTTAGGGGAAAAGAGCTAGGCATTACCTAACAATAATTCTACTGATCTGGGCCATATGGCTGAGATTCATCGGCCGCATTCTCCAAGCATAGTGTGATTTTGTCTGAGGCTACTAGTCATCCTTTGCCACTCGGTGCCACTCCTAATCGCCCTTGGCTCATCAATCGTATCGTGCCCCTGAGTGATCGGGATCATATACACTAGAGTCCATCGTGGACTCCCTTCCGGACAAACGACGCCCGTCTTCTTCGTCGGTTCGTGATTCCCCTTTTGCCTGCGTTGGAACAGGGGAAGAACAGGGGAAAAAATTGCCCTCCCTTTGTCGGCTGCCCACAAACCAGAGACCCTCCAGTAGTTCAAGCAATGCCGAGGTGGCTGAGTAGAGCAACTCGTAGCCATCTTCTCCCCCCCCCCCCCGCCCGCGCTGGTCTGATGGGCGGTTTGTGGGCGAGGATACTGCCCTTAGCTGGCAGGCATCCACCGGGTGGAAGAACAGAGAGCCGTCGAGTAGGAGAAAGAAGAAAGGAGGGGGAAGGAAAATGGTGGCCAGAGAAAACTAGCAAAAGGAGAAGGGCAACCAAGGGGAGGGTATTAAAGGATCCTGGGTTTAGGGTTTAGATGAGGGGAGCATAGATGGCTAACAACCGCCTCCATTACTTGGTTTGGAAGGGAAGGAGGGCAATTACTGCCCTTCGTGACTTTCCCGATCGTGAGAGGGGAGGCAGCTAGTGGCTGGGCCGCGTCGAATTGGGCGCAATGAGGCTGAAGAACAAAGCAAAAACAATTAAAACAAGATAAATGAAGCAAAGTTCATGTGGTCATATCCTTGGCTACGGTTGTCTGATAGAGGAAATTTTTATACTACTGGATTTAGAATTGAAAAATCTACAATATGAAATATACAATAGATCAAAGTGATGACAATGATTAGGTTCAAATTTACTTGCAATGTGGTGATCCGTTAAAGTGGGAGCTATAGTTTAATACTCAAATCCATGTCACATATTATTTAAATGATCATTGAGGTCACTAAATTGGATCAAACACATTCATACTACAGAGTTGACACTTGATTGAGTAAGAGATCATTATATGAGAGGGAAGGAGTATCACGGAGGAGAGAGAAAAGTCAGGTTGTCACATCCTTCCCTCCTTACAAGAAATTTCATCCTCAAAATGTGTCCAAGATTGGGTTCAAAAGTCCAAAATCAAAGTTCATACTCATCATGCCTAGGTATCCTACCATGGTTGTCATGGCATTCCCCACAACGGGATGCACACTAGGTTATCATCATCAAGGGTGTACTCATCTCGATCATATATGTGTTACTTCGTGTTTTATCACATAATGACATCATCATGGCATTAGGGTTTACCCATCCCTTAGTATCTCTATATTAGTTTTTTTTTTTGGTATGAGATTAGGTATGTTACCCCTCATTAATCAAGCTAAGATCTCTAGGCATCATTGTATCAAGTTCATGATTCCCACTCTACATATTTTATGTATGGTATGATTTCGTGTTAGGTCTAGCTTAAGTGAGTGACCCATCTAGCATATATCAGTTTTTTAAACATAAGTGAGATATTCCATGTATCAAGCATCATTCGAGGGACAACATTATCATCAATATTGAGGTTTTGTAACTTTCTCACTTGTATCTAGAAAGAGCTTCACAATCTCAAGACACTCAATCTAAGACATATATGTGTCCAACAAGACATGTTAACCACAACCATCTACCCATAACCAAATTTCTAACCATCATTCGAAACATAAGGGTAACTGCTAGATTCCTTTATATACAACTATAACCTGAGTATGAGGCTCATCATGGACATCACACATCATGTACATCATCTTAGGGTCTTGGGACATCTCACTCACCTATATAGCAAGCATCGAATATTCAATTGCCTCTCTCTCTAGGGTTAGATATTTTCATAGGAAATCTACAGTTCAACACTTTCAAGAGACCATAAACTAGGTGACTTATCTCATATACTTAGAAGTATCCTAGCTAGGGACTCATCATCAAGTATTTCATCATTCATATTTTTCAACATTTCAAATATTTTGGAGTTTAGGTACTCTAACCTTCTCCCGAGGCGGGTCGAATCATATCAACAGGTCACCCTATTCATATGTCCCATGCTAGAGGTCCTGCTTTGTAAAGGAATTGAGGCCCATGTTGGTCCCAAACCATATATCATATATCATATCTCAACATATACAAGACTAGGTACAAGCAAGCATGTCAACCCACCAGCTATGTTTAGCACATCAACCAAGTCATATGTATCAACAAGGTGCTAAGTTTAGCTAGGGTTGCATGGTCAAACTAATTCCATATCATCAAACTACTTGTCCCTCTCAAGGGAAAACTTGGGTCTTATCAATATCAACATCATCATCAACATCAACATCAACATCAACATTGAGATCGACATTAACATTATTATCATTATCATCACTATCATCACTATCTTAGGTTATCTATGCTACTCACTAGCCTAACCTTTATCATGGCTCTAGACAACTCTAAAACTATCATCTAAACTCTCATCTAGACTTGATGTTACATCTCTTTCTCTTAGGTTACATAGATACTCACTGCCTTTCTGGGTGTGGTAACATTTTTCATAGGTACATATACTAGTACTTAAAATAGATTTTCTCCAACATTGAAACACTTGATGAAAACCACCATACTCCATTCGAATAAAACTAAAACCAAAATGAGTTACCACACTCATTAGGAAGTCTAGTATCATGATACCTAGAGAACTAGCAAGAACATGGTGCACACTTGTGTAGACATCCTAAGCACATGTTGAGAATCATGTCTAGGGAGGTAATTTACACAAGTCTACACCTAGTTCTAGAACATCTAGGTTCTAACTTAGAGACTAAGTCAACCTAATCCGCAAGGACATTTCATTAAGTTTCTAGGGTTGAGATGTAAGGTGAGTTTAGTTTGTGTTTCATGTGAGCAATGTTTGGTGTAGTTATTTTTCATGCTCTGATACCATATTAGAATGTGTGGTATTCAACCCAAAACCAATTGGCAATGGGTGAAGGGACCACACACCTTATAAGTTCCAGGACCTCCCCAGAGCTCAGCGGTATGGGACTATTCTAACATCCCCCCTCAAGTGCAGCCACTTTTGTGTGCTTGCACTTGTTATTTTTTTTGGGTAGGCTGTTTTCCTCACACTTATCTCATGGGGTCCGCTCTGATACCATTTGTAATGCCCGGGCCTACTGCCCTAGGTTCTAGTAGAGTTTTAGGAATGACAACTAGCCCCATAGACCACCACTAGCCTTAACTGCGCACTTTGTCCTCACTAACGCGCAAGCCAGGATCAACTTCCCGACTGGTCACCCATCCTAGTACTACTCCAAGTTGAGCACGCTTAACTATGGGGTTCTTTAGTGATGGGCTCCCGAAAAAGGAGGTGCACCTTGGTGATATGAGTAGTCCAATCATTCCTTATAAGAGTGTTTTATCCGAGGCCTCAAATCCTTGGATGTTACACAACCCTTTAAACTCACCATTGAATAACACATCACCTTCTAGGCAATTATGTTTTTGCCAAGTCATCAGATCTATATACATTCATTATGTGAAACTATTATTCCATTGGTCTCATGAGGCATAATCAAACTAAATAGATTATAACCACTATAGCCCTCATTTGTCTATATTCATTAGGCATTTAGGGTTCATATTTCATTATTGTAACCAGTGATTATTATCATCATGCCATTTCAAGTTACATTCCCTCTTCTAATTAGGGTTAGGATTTTCTCTTTTTCAACTGATTAGGGTTTCCAGGGTTATATTCAATTACCAACCCTTGACCATAACTCCTTATCTCTAGGAGCTTATATTATTATCTTTTCATTCCATTGTGTCACAGATAATTTATCAATCAATTTACAACCCTTTCATAGCTAGGGTCAGAACTTCTTATTGTAACTGATTAGGGTCTTTAAGGTTTTATTCTACAATAGAACCATAATTCATAACTCCTCACATCTAGGATTTTAATTCATTGCTATAAGTATTCAATCATACTTGATTACTATCTTCCATTATCATTAATTGGTTATCAACATAAGGTATTACATTTCCCATATAAGTAGGACAAGTTTCTCTTTCATCCTTACTAGGATATTAGATTCAACTTTAACTTGTTGTATTGACAAACCCACACTTTTCAAAGTATATACATCTCATTACTTTAAAGTGTGTCCATTGATTATATTCAAGGTATATCGGTCAACACTCATCAAGGTGTGTCGGCCTAGGTGTATCGGCCTACATGTTACACCTTGTGTCAGCCTAGACACATTTGTTTGTGTTGTCCAAAGTACCATTACTTGTATCGGCCAAAGTATGTCAATTGGTATCAGTTTAGAGATGCTTGAGAAGATATATCGGTTATTGTTTGCTTTAGGGTGTCGGCCACCCTATCTCTTTATGTATGGGCCACATCAACCCATTGTGCATCAGCCATGTCAACCCATTTTGTATCGACCATGTCAACCCATTGTATATCGGCCATGCCATCTACTTAGGGTATCGGTCACTCAACCAACTAATGTTTCAACCTAATCGTCTACTAAGTTATCATCCTAACTTATCCCTTTGAGTATCGACCACTCAATCTACTAAGATATTGGCTACACCATTAGCTAGTGTATCAGCCACATAGCACATTATGGGATATCGACCTCTAGGGTTTTAGTTGTGACTGATGAACCCTTGTTTAATACTTTAGTTCTATCACCTACTGAACTTACCATCACTTGGTGTATCGGTCAAGGCTTCAAAGAGTATATTTCCCCCATCTTCACATGATGTATTGGGCTAGAGGGTGTCAGATTGTGAGTATATTTGATTACTAGGGGTCAAATTTTCCCATGTCGGCCTCCACACTCTTCTAAGACATCATATTTTGATATCCCATCTTCATTATACATATCCTTGATCATGGAAATTTAATTCCTTTGAGGCATATCATTTTAGAGCATCTAACATATCGGCCTAACAACATCATATTGTTTTAAAGCGTCATAAGTCATATTGGCCCTCCATGTTATGGTGCAAGTATGTATGTGTCGGCGTGGATATATTCTAGATATCAACCTTCCTTATTCTCAATCTTAGATGACAGGTTAAACAACTATGAGGACAATAGTTCTACTCATGTTACAATCCAAAATTATAGGAATTCATATGTATCGATTTCCATACTTATACCCTTGTATTGGGTTAGGGTTTCCCACAAACCAATATTGGTTTGTGCACATCAGTTTAATCATTTTCAAGCTCAAACTATTCATCCATTACCATTCTTATTTCATTAAAAATAGTCCCATCTATCCATTAGAACTCATATAACCATAATTTAATCAAGGAAAGTTGAAATAGAAAAGGAATCGCCATGTGTTGCATAATAGAAGGTGAATACTAATAAAGTTGAGTTCAAGTTATATAACCCGCCTCAAGGTCACCACTAAAGCTTCAAGCTTCCAAGATCCACATTCCCAAGGTTGCAGATGACTTATCTAGAACCCAAGTCATGATAATTACACCTCTATTCGAAAGGAAGACACCATAGTAAGGAATTTGGTGAAGAAGGAAACAAAGAAAGAATCATGGTTCAAGAAGCATAGCCCATCAAGGTAGGAGATCATCATGGCTTTACCTTGGGAAAGTTGCTTGACCTTACTCTTCCTCCTTGATCGCCTATGGTCATCCACCAAGAAAGAGATGGCAAAGAAGTCAAAAGGTTTACAAAGAGGTGAAAAGAGAGGTATATATAGTTGAGGCTCATTAAAGAGAGTATGTGTAAGGTGTTGTCACCAAATGTACATGACTGACACGTGTCCATGCATGGTGACACAACGCAACCTAATTTATCTTGACATGAAAAACTCTTGTGGATAATCCAAGGGTAAGGTATCTCCCATTGGGTAGCTTCCTTCACAAGATATCACAACTTGTCATCATGTTGTGTACAAACTGATACCACTTTTGCAAGGAAGTCTCAAACCAATAGGCTTCACCTATTTGAGGTGCTTATACCAGAATGAATGCTTACAAAAGTTTTCAAACGGATAGGGAACATCCTATATGTTTTATAAACCGATAGGAACCCCCATATGCCCTTCACAACTCGACACAACCTCATCTAGGGTTCAAGGTACTCAACATTCAATGGTTCTAACATCACCAAGAGTGTTATCACTCAACCAAGACTCAAAAAAGGTGCCCCCTTCTCTATATCTCCTCTATATGATACTAAGAGAGAGTATGATCACTCTAGAGGTGGTAAATTGCACATCAACCCCATATATTGGGTAAATTGCAAGTTGCACCAAATCTAGCACACAAAGCACAAGCATCAACCATACAAACTCAACTTGGAATTTAGGCTTTTCCACAAGGTGCCCCTTAGCATCATACTCTCTCTTATGGTGTTAAAGTACTAAGGGAACACCCATCATGTGACATATTGCAAAATAACCCCTTATCTTGGGTAAATTGCACTTTGGTCCAAAATAAGCAAGCATTGCTCAAACAACATTCCAACAGGACCAAACTAAAACTTGTGTTCTCCTAAAGTCTTAATTACTTTTCAAAAGACTAAGAAAAGATTCTAATCATCTTACTTAGGAAAAACATGCATGGTTATCCCAAAACCCAAGTCAGGGTCATTATAAGTTATAAACCCCTAACAAGGATTTCGCCCCCAAAATCCCAGGCGAAAGGAGATAGATGTTACTTGTGCATTACACCTTCAAACTTTCACACAGTTCCTTGATGTCAGGGTAATGTCATAAGACTCGACCATCATATTTGTTCCTCCATCCAAGATCAACACAGAGTTTGTTGTACAAGGTACATACGCAACTTATCATCTCAATTACTGGCTACAAGGTTAATCCTATGCCTAAATGATATTTTATTAGTTGTAAAAGCATTATACATACTTATCCTTATTTACCTCAGGGGTCAACTTCTTTTATGTATCACTTTCTCAACTTACCATATCATATGATAAGATTTTCAAACTTTCAGGTTCACCATACCCTTTTTAAACCTTATCATGTCTTCTTCCAAAGAAAAACTAGAGATGTATATGTCACTTACTTAAGATTACAAGACCCACCATGCTTCTATTGTGCTACTTTGATATGCCAATTCAATGCAAAGCTCATGTATGACTCATACCAACTTGCATGCTATTACGTATACTTTTAGTTGTACTTTTCTTTTCAACTGGTCTAGATAGAGATTAGAAATTCTACTCATCAATGTACATCCCTTCAAAAAATCCTCCTTACTTGTAAACCTGATAGGTGTACTCCAAGGGTTTGTACTTATCCTAATGAACTTTACACAAGCAGATCTTGCAAAATTTTCTTCAACTTATGCATCCTTGTCGTCATTATCTTAGGCGGTTCATAAACCCCTAACAAGTGATACTCATACTATAGTTTAACTTAGAGTACTTGTAGCCAAATTGATCTCAAAGTCAATCCTTTTTAGGTACTCAAACACTTAATCATCTTATCAAGAGACATACTTTGAGTTCACACACAACTGGAACTTTTTGGATACTAGAATTTCTCACCTTGGTATCTGTCTCACATGCCAAAGATACATTACATCTTTATGAGACCTAAACATGTGAGAAAAACCTTTTCAGCATCCTTTAAGGTTCATAAAACATCACTATCTCAGATGTCATCATCATGGAACTAAAGTTCAATCCTTAGCTGATACTTTTCAAGTATCATATCTCAAGGATATTTCAAAACCATGTATATCAAGTGATATGAGACTTCTCTCGAACATCATATCCTAGAAAGAAAGTATAAAGGAAACATACTTTCTCTTATTACCACATCATCATCCAAGAATTTTTAATAGGGAGAAGGAGATCATTGACTTTCTTTGATTATTATACAAGTTTTCACTACTCACGTGTCATTCAATTCAGTTTCATCTTGGTTTCCTTGCCATTGGCATAGGAACTGTAAAGATGATTACATGTCATTACTCCTTTGATTTTTTTCTCTTCATGTTCATGAACATTTCCTTATTTTACGACAAGGATCATTGCTCCCTTCATATTATTTATTGAGAAGGGATTATCTCCCTTATTTCCTTTTCATATATCATGATGATTGCATTTTATACTTTTTATATGCATGTGTTAGTCTGATATTACCTATGTTTCACTTTATTATCATTTAGAATGTAATAAGAATCTTTTTGCCATATTTTTTATTTCATATTGCTCTTTCAATTACATCAAAATGACTACTTGATCAGATTAATCAGAAAGATATCAATCTAAGAGTTCCATGCTTGCCTTGTCTTCAGTAATTGAATACCTGGCCAGGGTATCTAAACATTGAGATTAGGCAGCATGCACTTTATTTTATACCATGTCTCTTACCTTAAACATCTCTTTTAAGTTATAAAACTTGGTATCTCTAGTTCTTTCTAGGTATCTCTTTCATACCTCTTCCTATTTATGCATGTAGAAGAAATTATAAAACCATTTAAAGAATATTGAACAAAATATAAATTCTAATCCTCTTCATTTCTTCTCATGTCTCCATGAATTAACCAAAATAAATTCAAACAACAACCATTCTTCTTATAATTAACATGTAAAGTAAGGAGACAACAATTTAGAATGAAAAAGTTTTGTCTGACCTATTACCCTCTGTAGGTCATCTACCATCTCTGGTTGACTCACAACATAAAGTCTAATCATTTCCCTTCGTCGTCTTTGCCTTTTAGCACTATTGGATTGTGACTTCTGTAAATCCTGCTGAGTTGATCTATATTGGTGAGTTATCTCAACCTCTCTCTTTGGAAAAAAGGATCTAATATGCCTAATATGTCCACTTTCATAACATGTCATGATCTCACACCATCGCCTGCTGGTCTTATTACTGATGTAGATGCTAATTCAGAAGACTTTATAGGTGGAAAGTTAGGACCTTTTCCCTTACTTGACAACCACTGCCCTGATGCTTTAAAGAGACAAGATCACCTCCTTACTAAAATTTAAAGGAAGTAAAAAACATCCATCCTTTTAGAAAGACAAAATATATTGAGGGATGCATGGATAATATTCCAAGTAAATAAGCATGCACCAGATACATTATAAAATGTCAATAGCAGCGGAAATAAAAGTACAAAGCCTATTACATGGATTTCGTTGTTCATTACATGATTGTTCCCAAAAGAAAAAGATAAGAGAAAAGTATCTAGCTATAGCAACCTAGACATCCTTTCATATAGCTTGAGATCTACTCCTAAGATGACTTCCTTCAAACTTGTCCTTCGCCTTACTCAGCACCAGCACCTGGGTGGTTAGGAAAGAACCCAGCAAAAGGGGAAAGAAAACAAGGTATGTGTCACAAAACTAGTATAGGATAACAAGATAAGTAAAGCAAATAAGAACAGGCTAGGGTTCATCATAAGATGAAGATAACAAGAGTATGCGGCTATATTCAAAAGAAACTTGCCATTAATAACTATATTAAAAAGGATTTGCATGTAATATAATTATGTCTACCTAACAAAGTAGGGTTGAGTCGCCTATCTACCCTCTAACCTATAGGTGAGGGGAGAATAATACATTCCCAGTCACCTACACAATTATATAGGGGAGAATAAAAACATTCCCCAGGGCAATTAAATGTACGCCCTCTGTGAGTGGTTGTACATAAGTACCACTACTTTAAATTAAATAGAACATAAATCTACATGCTAGAAAAATAGTCATGGCAAGATTAGTCATAATATTCAATAAGCATGGTAGTAGGGTATAAGACCCAAACAAGAAGAAATTATAATCTGATTTGAGGCATGAACAACATTAGGATTCAAGAATAGAAGATTTAGGGTTCATTTAAGCCTCATTAGGGAAATATAGGACTTGGCTACAATTATCCCAACATAGGGTGTAAGGAATGCACATACCTCTCTTACTAATATCAATTACTAACTTTCACCACTTTAATTGAGTCCAAGTTCCACTTTGCCTATTTTCAATGTATTAACATGTATTAGAGTACATAGTGCACATTAATGTATAGAAACCCTAATTTCAGAACTTTTTAGCAAAACTCAGATTTAGATTTTGAAAATATCACCAATGAACTTATTTGGTTCTCTTGATGAAGAAAACATATTCTTATGTTAATTTTGGAGTTATGATGATTAAGATTTAATTTTTATGATTCTGAACGGAGGCGACTGTGGAGCCGATGGTGGAGATGAAACCTCCAGATCCGTTCGTGAAAGAGACTCCTTAAGTGCATAGACCTGGTGTGGGTAGAGTATTGGTGGCGAAGGCTCCAAACCAATGGTCAAGTCTCTTCAAAAAGGAAAGCATTGGACTGGTAAAGCTGAGCAAGACTGAGATCAAAGTGCTGGATGAAAAGCTTCAGTATCCAAAGTCAATTGCTGACAGGAATGCGGCAAGATGGATTAGAACGGATGTTGGCTATGTGGTGGGCTGAAAGACACATTGGCCGGAACTTTCCTGTCATCTAGCACTGATCTGGAAGGCTAAAGGAACAATTGAAGTCAAATCTAGAGGCAGAGGGTACTTCATAGTATTGTTTAACAATGATGAAGACCTTGCGACGACTGTGGATGGTGGACCATGGTTTGTTGTAGGTAAACTATTGATTATAAAGAAGTGGGAAAGAGGGGAGTCGCTCGAGAAATTAAAGCTCACAGAAATTCCTATCTGGGTGAAGATACACAACCTGCCGTTGGAGCTATAGGATTCAGAGATGTTTAACTACATAGAATCTTATCTAGGTCGATCATTACGACCTAACAGGTTCACAATGGAATTCCGCAGGCTAGAGTTTTCCAAGCTTCAAATTCTAATACCAATAGACTTCACATTTCCAAAGGAGCTTCATATTGTCTTAGAGGATGGGCAATGTGATACTATTGACTTTGAATATGAATGGGAACCTGAAAGGTGTTTGTCATGCGGTCTATTTGGCCATGAATCTTCGTTGTGTGGACAACTGAAAGCAGATGAAGATGGGTTGAGGAAGAAAATTAAGAAGGTGTGGAAGCCTAAAATCTTGCAGCCTGAGGAGGATGTGGATGTCTTTATTGATGTGGAAGAAGGGATAGTAGATGCTCTGGAGGTTAATGGATCTTCTACTGAACGTCCACATGCTAATGAGGGGACTATGGTGACTCATGTTACTTCTCCTATCCCTTCCCCTGAGTCGGTCTGGGAAATGAAGAAGAAGGGCTCCAAATTGCCTCCAAGGATGGTTCCCAAGAGTTCAACATGGAACATCCCAGTTTCTATAAACAAATATTCCCCTCTATCAAGCTTGGCGGATAATGCGAGTTTGGAAGAAGGGGAAGCAGTACATCAGGCTTCTGAGGTTGGACCATCAATTTCTCTCTTTCCAAATGGTTAAACCATTTATGATTTTTTCTTGGAATGTGAGGGGAGGAAGTAATAAGATTCCTCACATTCGTAGGGAGGTGGAAAAGACCAAGGCGGATATTTTTATCTTGTTGGAGTCGAGAGTTGTTAAATATGAAGTTCTGAATTTTGTGAACAATCTGATGCCTGGAGCTAGTTTCATTGATAACTCAGAGTTCTATTTGTATACTAGGATTCCGATTCTTTGGAGGGATAAGGATATTAATATTCTGAAAGTATCAGCTAATGAACAAGTGATTCACTGCTCTGTAACTAAAGAGTTAGTTTGCTTCTCTTTGTCTGTTGTCTATGGTGCAATTCCTGATGCAGATAGACCTCATTTATGGGATTCCCTTTTGGATTATTCTATCCTTAACCCTGTAAAATGGTGTGTGTTGGGTGATTTCAACTCGGTTAGGTTCTCAGGGGATAAACTTGGAAAGCAACCTCCTACTAATAGGAGTATGAAGGATTTTAATGCTATTGTTAGTAATACCAATCTGATGGAGATGATCACTAAAGGTCCTTTCTTTACATGGGACAGCCATAGTAGATCTGGGAAGAGCACCTTTTCTAGAATTGATCGTATATTTAGTAGTGTGGACTTTCTCTCTTCTTTTCCTTACTGTTGGAGTGAAGTGGTTTACTCTCTAATCAGTGATCATAAAATTTTGGTTCTGAGATTGGATGTGGAAAAGAGATTACCTACTCCTTTCCATTTTATCAATGCTTGGATTTCTCAAAATGGTTTCAAGGATGTTGTTAAAAATGTATGGGATAATGTTGAGATCAATGGAACACCTATGTTTAGAGTCTACAGAAAGTTGGGTTTGTTAGTTGTTTCCCTTAAGAAGTGGAACAAGGAATCTGTTGGTGACCTCATTTTGAAATCTAAGTTTCTTGAAGATACAATTTTTTCGTTGCAAAGAACCATCGAAGTAGATCCAAATAATAGTGTCTTTCAAACCTCTCTTACTGAAGCTAGAAGTAGTGCAATTAAAGCATAAAATGATGAAGAAAGCTTGATTAGGCAGAAGAGCAGAATACAATGGCTTAAATTGGGAGATAGAAACACCTCATTCTTCTATGCTTCTCTTAAGTCAAGAATAATTTGCAACTCTATAAATGTCCTTATTGATGAGAATTGGAATTATGTTCATGATATTGATATGATTAGGGGGAATGTGAAAAGCTATTATGAAAATATGTTTAATAAGTCATCGAAGCAATATGTGGAAAAGAATGAGGAGTGGATTCTTCCAACTATTTCTGATAAACATTTTGATGAACTTAGATAGTTGGTGACGTCTACGGAGATTGAAAATGTGGTGAAGGCTATGAAATATGACAAAAGCCTAGGTATGGATGGATTTAATGTTGTTTTCTTTAAATCTTGTTGGGATATTATTGGCATGGATGTCATTTCTGTTGTGAAGGGGTTCTTTAGTTCAGGGAAGCTTTAGAAAGAATGCAATAGCACTCTGATCACTTTGATCCCAAAGGTGCATGGAGCCAGTCATTTGGAAGATTTCAGAACGATTTCACTTTGCAATATTATGTATAAGATCATTACAAAGTGTATGGATAACAGAGTAAAATATATCCTTACTTCTCTCATTGATCAATGTCAAGTTGCCTTTATTACTAGCAGAAAGATAGGCGATGTTATTATCTTGGCAAACGAAATGTTAAGCACTTTTACTGGTTCCCAAAGGCACATGTGTGTCAAGGAAGATTTAGCAAAAGCCTATGACACGGTCAGAGGGGATTACATCCTCTTTCTTTTGGAAAAAATGGGTTTTCCACAATGTTGGGTTGACTAGATTAGAATTACTTTCTCCTCAGATTCTTTTAAAGTTCTGGTGAATGGAAGTTCATGTGATCAGATCAATGCAACAAATGGTGTTAGACAAGGTGATCCTTTGTCACCTTTCTTGTTTGTTGTGATCATGCATGGTTTATCGTCAATCATCAAAGCTACTGTTAGAAGAGGAGAGTTGAGTCTTATCTATGCATCAAAGGAAATTGGTATATCTCATATCATTTTTGTTGATGATTTACTCATCTTTTCTAAAGCGGATGAAACTAATGCTACTAGTCTGAAAAAGGTTCTGAATGACTTTAGCATGGTTTCTAGATTGAAACTTAACAATGCTAAAATTTAGCTTTTTCTTAGTAGAATCGTATAAGATAATGGTATTGTTGATATATTGGATATCGAGGTGACTTCCTTTCCAGTAAAATATTTGGGGTTACCTCTATTTACTGGTAGGCTTACGAAGGACCTTTGTTTGCCAATCATTGATAAAGTGAAGAAAAGATTTGATTCATGGAAGAGTCGCTTTCTTTCCCAGGATGGAAGAGTGGAACTGGTGATTTCAACTCTCTCTTCCTTTAGTATTTTCTGGTCATCAACCTTTCCTCGACCTAAATCAATGATTAAGGATATTAAAAAGATGACGAGGAATTTTGTTTGGAACGACACTGAAGAAAAGAAACATTTGCACACAGTTTCCTAGAAAGCTATATGTAGACTAAAGGAGGAGGGGGGTCTTGGCATTAGATCATTGGAGGATTGGTCCAATGCAAGAATTATGAAAAACCTATGGAGCTCAACTACTGATAAGAAGGCACTCTGGGTCAAATGACTCCATGAAAAATACATCAAAAATGAATCCATTTGGTCTAGCAAAGTTAGAAATAATGCATCATGGCTATGGAAAAAGTTGTTGAGTCAAAGAGATAAGCTTCTAAATAAGATTGATTTCTGTTTGGGTAATGGCAATCAGTTCCTGTTATGGAGGGACCCTTGTCTTAATGGAAGAAGATGGCTTAATATTGTTAATTCCTAGTACATGTTTAGGCTGGGTAAGGGTCTTAACTGTAAAGTATGATGTTGCATTGAAGATGGACATTGGTCCAGTCTGAATTTTAGAGCTGCAGATAACCTGCTTGGTATTCTGAGAATGCAGGATCTTCCTTCTACTACTAATGAAGAATGTATCCATTTCAGAGGTAAGCAAACCTTTAAATTGAAAGATGGTTGGAGTATTGTTAGGAAAAAACATCCTAAAACCCAATGGTCTAGTTGGGTTTGGTCTGCAAAGGTTCTAAGAAGACAATCTTTTCTCTTATGGAAGTTTTTTCTGGGTAAACTTCCTACAACAGAGTATCTGCAGAAAGTGGGTTTCAATCTTGCTTCTAGATGTTCATTGTGTGAGATGAATGTGGAAAATACGGATCATCTGTTCTTCACTTGTGAATTCTCAGTTGGTTTTTGGAAGATTTTTGAAGGAAGATTTGGGTCTACACCAAAATCAGCTGAGGACCTTATTTTGTTGAAGAAGTAGAGTAAATTTCTATCAATTCTTCTTATGGATGGCATCTAGAAGGAGCGAAATAGAATAATTTTTTGGGGATTCAATAGTACTCCCGATTCAGTTTGGAGTTATAGCATTACTTCCCTCGCATATTTGTATAGATAGATGTGTGGGATCATCTTTTTATGTTTGTTTTTTCCTTTGTTGATGTATAGTTTTTTACCTTTTCTTCTTTGTTGTACAGACTGGCGACTACCACTTTGGTAGTTAGTCAGTATAAAAACTCTTTTTTGGTTATGATTAAAGGCACAACACCCTATTTCCCACCAAAAAAAATTATGGATTTTATGCATCAATTACATTTTACAAAAACCACTCTACGTCAAACAATGAAATCAAACCTTGAAAATATTTTTATTAGATAGAGATTAATTTTCCAATTCCAAAACATATTTATTTGTCAAATTTGAATAAGCGAATTAGAAGATATGTCAAATAGGGAAGGAAAGGAGGATACTTACTAGTTTTGGTCAAAATCACCAAGGAGGAGCATACGAAATCCTAAATAGAGAAATTTGGAACCCTAGGAGCCTTCTTCACCAAGGTAGGCACCCTCTTTTACCTTGGGATAGCAACTTCATGGCCAAACATAGAAGGGATGATGCCCTTATCTGAGGGAAAGAGAAGGAGAGGATTGCTTCTTGGATTGGGAGTTGGGAACGGGTAGGCATGGCTTTATAAAAAAGGGGGCAAGCATGAGGTGTCTATGGGAATTTCCATGTGTCCTTAGGCTAAGGCTTCATGTACATGCAAGAGGATAGCTCATAGATACTTCTTGTATATCCAAGGTCGGTCCTAAAAGCCCATGGAGGCTTCTAGGACATCCCCATCGTCCTCCAATCAAAGAAATAACCCGATTGGTTGATAGCTTTTAAAGATAAGCTCATTTATAAAGAGGGTAATCCCTATATTGCCCTTGGAGAGAAACACCTTCAAACCAAGGTGCAACCAGGTGCCCCATGGTTCAAAAACTTGACAATGGTAAGGGAATATCTAAGGATTAAAATTCAGGTGATAACTTGCAAAAAAAAACCTCCCAATTAGCTAAATTGCATAAAAGTCCAAAATGTCCCTAAAATTAAATAACTTGTACAAACAACAAATCAAACCAAATTTGAAACTTAGGCTCATTTTAGGTTTTCAAATCACATAAAAGTTATATTAAGGTTTAGATCACTTAATTATGGTAATTAAGCTTTCACTGAGGTATTTGTGCATAAACCCTTATATTGGTACAATTAGTGAATAAATGTTCACTAAACCACTATAAATTCCACTAATTAAACATGAACGACATAAATGACATAAATGAAAGGGAAACTTGGGAAAAAGGTTTACATGGAGATTACATCTAAGATTCATTATGTTACAACACTCCAACCCTTTAAATGGATTTTGTCCTTGAAATCTCAAGAAAAAAGAGAAGGGTGAGTACGTAGTATTTCATCTCTCAACTGCCATGTGGTTTCTTCCTGACCATGATATTTCCACAAAACTTTTACCAGCTCAATCTCTTTGTTCTTCAGTTGTTTACTCAGGAGTCAAGGATCTTCATAGGTATCTCTTCATAGGTTAGATTCTCATGTATCTCCAAAGGCTCAACAGTAAGCACATGAGAAGAGTCCTTCACATACTTCTTCAGCACAAAGACATGGAACACATTATGAATCTTATCATAGGAAGGAGGTAAATCTAAGCACTATTCACAGCCTCCAACCTTATCTAAGATTTAAAATGGTCCAACATAGTAGGGACTCAACTTTCCTTTAACTTTAGATCTAGCAATAGAATGAATAGGCTTGATCTTTAGAAATGCATAGTCACCCACTAGAAAGTTAACATTGGACCTTTTCTTGTCAGCATACATCTTATGTCAGTCTTTAGAAGCTTTCATGCATTTCTTTATCAATTGTACCTTTTCTATCATCATTTTCATTTCATCAGTCTTCACTAGAGAACGTTCACCGACATCATCCCAATGCAAAGGTGAACGACATGGTCTACCATAGAGAGCTTCAAAAGGTGGCATACCAATACTAGCTTGGTAGCTATTATTGTAAGCAAAATTAGCTAATGGCAGATACTGATCCCATTCACCACCCCAATCCATCACATAAGCATGAAGCAAGTCCTCCAGAATCTAAACTGTTCTCTCAAGTTGACCATCAGTCTGCGGGTGGTAAGTTGTACTGAAACGCAAGTCAGTACCCATCTCCTCCTGAATCTGGCCCCATAAATCAGAAGTAAACTTTGGGTCATGATCATAAACTATCACCTCAGGTACTCCATGCAGGCATACAATCCATTCAATGTACAACTTAGCCATATCCACAACTTTGTAATTAGTTTTTAAAGGCAAGAAATGAGAATATTTTGTAATCCGATTAATAACCACCCAAACAGTATCATAACCTTTCTTGGACTTGGGGAAACCAGTAACAAAGTCCATTATGATCTTCTCCCACTTCCATTCCATAATTTTAAGAGGATGAAGAAGACCACCAAGACGTTGATGTTTGATCTTGACTTGCTGACTTGTCAAGCACTTCACAATGAATAGAGCTATATCATTCTTAATGTTCTTCTACCAAATGCTTTGCAATAAGTCCTTGTACATTTTTTTTGTGCTAGGATGAATAGTGTACTTGGACCCATGCACTTCACCCAGCACCTTCAGTCTCAAATCACCCATGTCAGGAATCCACAACCTTTCTCTAAAGCAGACAGCACCATCCACTCTGATAGAGAAGTCAGATTGCAGTTTCTCAGTCACGACCTTCATCTCTTCCATCTCAGAGCTTTCCATTGCATCAACGACTTCTGAGATCCATGTCAATGAATAGTCAAACTAGCCATATGGAAGCACAACTTTTCTTTGTCCACTGAATCGATAGGATGAGGTCTCCAACTAGTCACATGTTTGAGATTTTCCCATACTAAACATCTCATAATGGCACAAACAACATCCTTCTTATGACTTAAAGCATCAGCTACAACGTTTGCTTTACTAGGATGATAGGTGATGGTGAAGTCATAATTTTTGAGATATTCCATCCACCTTCACTATCATAGATTCAGATGCTTCTATGTCAATAGGTACATCAAGATTTTATGGTCAGAGAAAACTTCAAACTTCACACCGTAGATATAGTGTTGCCATATTTTTAGAGCATGAAAGTGGCAGCAAGCTCTAAATCATGTGTAGGCCAATTAGCTTCATTCAATTTCAATTGGCAGGAAGCATAGGTGATCACCTTTCCGTCTTGCATCAAAACACACCCTAAGCCTTGTTTAGAAGCATCATTGTAGATGACATAGGGTATGCCTTCAATAGGCAAGGCAAGAACGGGAGTAGAAGTCAAACACTCCTTCAGCTTTTAGAAATTGTTCTCACATTCTGGTATCTAAGAGAACTTGACCTCCTTTCATGTCAGCTTGGTTAAAGGCAAGGACAACTCAGAGAAGCTCTTGATAAACTTTTGATAGTAACCTAATAAGCTGAGGAAACTATAGATCTCTGAGGGATTATTTGGAGTTCTCCACTTGGTCACAACTTCTACCTTTGTAGGATCAATAGCTATGTGTCCAGCATAAATTACATGACCTAGAAGTATTACTTCCTTTATCCAGAACTCACACTTTGAGAATTTTTCATAGAGTTGATTTTCTCACAGTGTGTTGAGTACAATCTGTAGATGCTCATGATGTTGTTCTAACATCTCAGAATAAAACAAAACGTCATCGATAAACACCACCATGAACTTGTCAATGTATGGTCAGAACACTCGGTTCATCAAGTCCACAAAGGCAGCAGGGGCATTTGTCAAGCCGAAATGCACGACCATCAATCCGTAATGCCCATAGCGAGTTCTGAACGTCGTCTCCGGGACATTATAATCCTTCACATGCATCTGGTAGTAGCCACTTCGTAGATCCATCTTGGAGAACATAGTGGATGACTTCAGCTGGTTGAACAAGTCGTTGATGCGAGGTAAAGGATAATGGTTCTTCACCGTCACTTGGTTAAGCATGCAGTAGTCCATACACATATGCATCGAGCCATCCTTCTTCTTCATGAACATGACAGGGGGCTCCCCAAGGTGAAACACTGGGGCATATGAAGCCCATTTTGAGAAGCTCTTCTAACTACTTCTTCAGTTTGGAAAGCTCGACAGGAGCCAAGCGGTAAGGTGGCTTTGATATTGGCAAAGTTCTAGGTACAAGCTCGATGGAGAACTCCACCTCCCGAGTTGTTGGAAAATCAGGTAACTCCTCGGGAAAGACATATGGGAAGTCCTTCACCACATCTATGTGGTTGAGAGAAGGAGGTGTATCCTCGAGGACAATAGAGACTAAGAAAGATCTACACCCTTGTGAGAGTAGCTTTTCAGCTTTGATGGCGGGGATAACAAATTTCCGATCCTCTCGCTTCCTACCCTTGACACACAATCTTCCCTCAACGGGATGTGACAAACTAACCTTTGATTCTTCACAAAACAAAATAGTTGTGTGACTCTTCAACCAATCCATTCCCAAGATGACATCAAAGGCGGTCATGTCGAGTAAGATGAAATCCAAGGGAAACATTATACCAGATTTACAGAGGTCCATGGTTAGAGTTTGGAGATACAAAGAACAAATCTTACCACTAGGGGTTTTTACATATAATTTATGATCCATATACTCATATTCTATTTCTAACATAGAAGCAAGCTGACAGGATATGAAGGTATTGGATGAGCCAGAATCAAACAGTGCCTTTATAGGATGCATACAAGGTACCTTCAATAACTTCATTATCTTTGCCTTCTTCCTTAGCATTGAAAGCGTACACACTCCCATTCTGCCTCTCTACTGGCGGTCGCCTCGGGTTTTGGTTGTTGTTGTTGTTGTTATTCTGCAGAGGTACATTATACCTTGGTTGTTGTGGCTGTTGGGCATTATTCTATCCCTGCTAGAAATAGGGGAAGAGTGGTCGGATATGCCAAACTTGGCCACACTCATGGTAGGTCAGAGGAGGTCGGTTGTCTCTATGAGCAGGTGCATTATTAGGACATCTCCGTGGAGGATGGTGGCGAGATCACCTATTGCAGCGATCATGTTTGTGATTCTCATTCTGGGTAGGGTTCTTCCTCTTGTTGTTGTTGTATCTAATGCTATGTCTATAGGATTGGAATCCTGGGTAGGACTCGATGACCAGGGCCTTATCCACCATCTTCTAGAAGGTGAGTGCAAGCTGTGAAGCAAGACTTTGACCCACTGGTAGTTCAAGCCATTCAAGAACAATGTTGCCCTTCTCTCAGATCCAAGGTTGGTGGTGTAGCATTATAGAAGTAGGAACCATTGGATGTAGTTGGCCACACACATGCCTCCCTACTTGAGGCTATAGAACTCAGCTTCCTTTATCCTCAAGAAGGTAGGCTAGATGTACTTCTCCCTGAAGAGTTTCAAGAACAGGTCCCACTCCATGGTAGAGGTGTCTCAAGTGCAGGCAACATCATTCCACTAGACATGTGTTGGTCTGTCCAGCACATACGTCGCTAACTGAACCTTCTAGTGAGGAGGGCATGTCATATCCTCGAAGGTCCGATCCAAAGCCAACACCCAGTCATCATCTTTATCAACCATGTTGTGTTCACTTTCACCCTTGAAGTAGGGTGGTTGCATCTTTATGAAGTCAGTGAGGGTGAACTTCCTCGGCTTGTTGGCATTGGCAGCGAATGTTTGGAGCTTCCCCATCATGGTGGAGAGCAACCGGTGTAGCATTGCCAGCTCTTGCTCTGGTGTGAAGGTGGGGGTGCTCAGAGTAGTAGGGTTGACCACACTATGGCCGACAGGAGTCATAGGAGTGTGTCCCACATTGGGGTCAACAGGGTTCGACTCATTCCCTTGTTCCTACTGTTGAACAAGTCACCTATCCTAAAAGGTAGGGTTAACATATTAAGTTCCCAGGAGTATTTGAATCATAGATGAGAAAAGAATATCTAGAATGTTATTGCCTAAAAGCATACTATTTTGGGTAATTTGTATTAGCTCAAGCAATGACAGAATCATATGGTCACGAGAGTCCTCGTAAACCAAGCTAGTGGTGTGGAGGAAAATATTACCAGCCCCAGAAACCATGATCCATTCTAGACACCTTTGCTTCAATTTCGTGTCCTAATAGTTTCCTAAAGGCTCTGATACCATGTTGTAAAGAGGCGAGATCACCTCCTTACTAAAATTTAAAGGAAGTACAAAACATCCATCCTTTTAGAAAGACACAAGATATTGGGGGATGCATGTATAATATTCCAAGTAAATAAGCATGCAGTAGATACATTATAAAATGTCAATAGCAAAGGAAATAAAAGTACTAAGCCTATTACATGGATTTCATTTTTCATTACATGATTGTTCCCAAAAGAAAAATATAAGAGAAAAGGATCTAGCTATAGCAACCTAGACATCCTTTCAGATAGCTTGAGATCTACTCATGAGATGTCTTCCTTCAAACTTGTCCTTCTCCTTGCTCAGCACCAGCACCTGGGTGGTTGGGAAAGCACCCAGCAAAAGGGAAAAGAAAACAAGGTATGTGTAACAAAACTAGTCTAGGATAACAAGATAAGTAAAGTAAATAAGAACAATCTAAGGTTCATCATAAGATGAAGATAACAAGAGTATGAGACTATATTCAAAAGAAACTTGCCATTAACAATTATATTAAAAAGAATTTTATTGTAAGATAATTATGTCTACCTAACAAAGTAGGGTTGAGGAACCTACCAGACCTCTAACCTATAGGTGAGCAGAGAATAAGACATTCCCAGTCACCTACACAATTATAAAGAGGAGAATAAAAACATTCTCCATTGCAATTAAATACATGCCCTCTATGAGTGGTTGTACATAAGTACCGCTACTTTAAATTAAATAGAACATAAATATACATGCTAGAAAAGTAGCCATGGCAAGAGTAGTCATAATACTCAATAAGCATGGAGTGGGGTATAATACCCAAAAAAGAAGAAATTATAATATTATTTTAGGCATGAACAACATTAGGATTCAAGAATAGAAGATTTAGTGTTCATTTAAGCATTATTAGGGAAATGTAGGATTTGGCTGCAATTATCCCAACATAGGGTGTAAGGAATGCATATACCTCTCTTACTAACATCAATTACTAACTTTCACCACTTTAATTGAGTCCAAGTTTCACTTTGCCTATTTTTAATGTATTAACATGAGTTAGAGTACATAGTTCACACTAATGTATAAAAACCCTAATTTTAGAAATTTTTAACAAAACTCAGATTTTTATTTTGAAAATATCACCAATGAACTTATTAGGTTCTCCTGATGAAGAAACACATTTTATGTTAATTTTGGAGTTATGATGATTAAGATGTAATTTTTATGGATTTTATGCATCAAATTCATTTTACAAAAACTACCCTTCGTCAAACCATGAAATCAGACTTTGAAAATATTTTTATTAGATAGAGATCGATTTTCCAATTCCAAACATATTTATTTGTCAAATTTGGATAAGAGGATTAGAAGATATGAATTTTCAATACTGACTAATAGGAAATTGCCACATCATCAAATCGATCGAGATAATGGAAGAGAGAGGGATAGGGAGAAAACACCATTTGACCTAAGATCAGGTTTGAAGTTGCATAGGTAACCAAACTAGAGCTTCTAGAGAAGGTAAAATAGTAAGAAACCAAAACCCTAGAAGAACATGCTAAATAGAGATGAAGATCGTTGATTTTAAACATAGAAGCATGAGTTTTAATCATTTTGTAAGCAATATATGAGAAGGGGGTTAACAAAACTTTCCTCTAGGAAGGTAATAAGGTCCAAACAGCAAGGATCCTAAGATTAGAAGGTCTAATTGCTCCAAGACAAGCTCCTTTCTTGAGCAAAGATCATCTTCTCAACTTTAGAGGTGCAAACCCTAGCAAAAGAGAATGGAGATGAGATGTTTTAGGGTTCTAGGTGGAGTTTTACCATGAAAGGTCATGGTTATGATCCGAATTAAGGTGGGAGGAATACTAACAACATGAAAATAGGGAAGGAAAGGAGGATAATTACTAGTTTTGGTCAAAATCACCAAGGAGGAGCTTAAGAAATCCTAAATAGAGAAATTTGGAACCCTAGGAGCCTTCTTCACCAAGGTAGGCACCCTTTTTCACCTTGGGATAGCAACTTCATGGACAAACATAGAAGGGATGATGCCCTAAGATGGGGGAAAGAGAAGGAGTAGATTGCTTCTTGGATTGGGAGGTGGGAAGGGGTAGGCATGGCTTTATAAAAAAGTGGACAAGCATGAGGTGTCTATGGGACTTTCCATGTGTCCTTAGGCTAAGGCTTCATGGCCATGGAAGAGGACAGCTCATAGAGACTTCTTGTATATCTAAGGTCAGTCCTAAATGCTCATGGAGGCTTCTAGGCCATCCCCACCATCCCCCAATAAAAAAAACCCATTGGTTGATAGCTTTTAAAGATAAGCTCATTTATAAAGAGGGTAATCCCTATAAAACACCTTCCAACTAAGGTGTAACTAGGTTCCCCATGGTTCAAAATCTCGAGAATGGTAAGGGAATATCTAAGGATTCAAATTCAGGTGATAATTTGCAAAGAAAACCTCTCAATTGGGTAAATTGCATAAAAGTCCATAATGTACCTAAAATTGCATAACTTGCACAAACAACATCCAAATCGAACCAAATTTGAAAATTTGTCTCATTTTATGTTTTAAAATAACATCAAAAATTTAGATTAAGGTTTATAGCACTTAATTATGGTAATTAAGATTTCACTGAGGTATTTGTGCATAAACCCTTATATTGGTACAATTAGTGAATAAATGTTCACTAAACCACTATAAATTCGACTAATTGAACATGAATGACATAAAGGATAGAAATGAAAGTACAAATTTACTAGGTGTTTGTCATATAGTGGCATTGAAAACTTTAGCTTTTTAGAGCTACTAGTCAAATGTCCCTAAGATTGAGAAGATTTTTCTTTAATACTTAATTTAATTCCCCTTCTTGGATAGTGCCATCTTAGATTTTCTATTTGTCTACACTTGTGTAAGACTTTGTTTTCTTTCCCTACTTTAGTTTTTCCCACATTTTTCATTGTTTTATCATGACATGGCTGTTTAGAGGACTTACCAAAACTCAAAAGTAATGTATTAGTTATGGGAGCCCTAGGTGGAATTTGTAGTGTCATGTCCACTATATGCAAAACTGTCGTCATAACCTGTCCAATGAGAGCATAAAAGAAGGATTTTCTAACATAAACTGATCCAGTTGGCGATTCTCAGACACTCATTCTCCTCTTACTTGATCTCTTGCACCTTCTCCTGGTGCAGTGGTACTGCTTTCAATAACATGTTCCTCATATTCTCCAGACATCCTTAAGCTTTATACTTTCTTCTGCATAAGAACAAGCCACTATTATACATACTAGAGGACACTTAGAATAGACTCAACAACCTGAATCCTATGTCCCTATAGACTCAGCAAACCTATAGCTCTGATACCAAACTTGTGACAACTATTATCCAATGATAACAATCATCATGCAAAACCATGCGGAAATAATCATTAACAGTGTGTTCCCAATAATCGTTAAAAATTAAAACTATTTTTTCACACAAAGATCCATTGCCAAGAACTTTTCACAAAAAGGCCCAAGGCCATATTTACATGTGCATCATTGTTAACTTGTACATACATCATTCCTTCATATAGCAAGTTTATGAGACATCATTTGCTTTACCAAAATATACATAAATACAACATCATATATCAAGCCATTTCTAGCCAAAATCTCAGATCAATGGTAAAACCAGATATAAAAACTATCTCCCAAGGACCTGAGAGTACATGGACGACACATAGGACTCTATTCTATTAGACACATAACAACACACTCAACCTAAGTTATTACTGATGTTACCGTTGTTGCTGCCCAATCTCGGCTATACAGTCACTACTTCCTTGTGCATGTCCATCTAAAAAGTTGTAGAACACACGGGGTGAGACAACGAGTCCCAGTGAGAGATAAAAATCTCTGCCAACATTATTGTTATAATAGTTAAACTTTTATGAATGAGAGTATAAAAAACCTATATTGAACAAGTGTAACTGTTGATTATATGTAGGGTAAAGCAGTCTCATTGTTTCATTAGTTCAAATATCTACAACTGAGAAATAGATAATTTAACCACTTTTAAAAGAAATATGAAAACATGTATAACTGTTATAAACATAAACAGTATAAATCAAATCAAGGCTTCAACCAATGTTTTTGTATTTGATCCTAAAACAAATACGCTACATGGCTTATTACATCTTTAAGAAATCCTTCTTACACCCGGTAGAGATGGGAATATACATTTCATCTCCAACTGACCACTTTGAAGTTAGCATCAGTGTCATATAGGTCTATGGAAGAGCCAGATTCAGTGAGCTCATCTTCCTTGGTCAGAATGAGAGTGGCAGTGACATTTGAGTCAATCTGCATTTTAGCTAGCCTAGTGTATAGAGGCTCTTCTCTATAGAGATACATTGTTGTGACCTTTAGGCAATCCTACTTATATATATTGAGTCATGGTCTGTACCAATAATCTTCTTTTGTATTGGAGATACGGCCTTGACCACACTCTTTTAGGAAATGGCTCGTAGCCAATCTTGTGGATTCAGGATACAATTTGTACCCGACATATTCAACAATATGCACTCCGAATTAAACTCATTGCACCATTCAACAAATCCTGACCCTGAATGGATCTATAGTCGGGGCAACTACATTCTTAGTTTACTTGATAAATTAAGTGCATCTTTTTGTATCAATCAAGTTACAAGCATGAATTGTAAGTAAATGCTACATAAAAAGGTATACCATATCTTTTAGAAAATCTTGTATCATTTGGAACATATTTTATTATACTTATACTGGGATCTTAATCCCTTGAACACATTATTGGGAGTCTCATCCCTTCAACACTATCATTATCAGGATTATATGATTGGGTAGTAAACCCTCAGTTCATCTCTGAAAAATGTCACCTCTTATCAGGAAACAATCATCTCTAAGTCATCAGACCTATATATTTAATTATCACATGCTACAGGGTTTCAATCTTCTTAGTTCATATTTGTACAATGTTACCTTTCATTATGCTACAAACCAATTCTAGACCATAAGACCCACATAAACATTATGCATGTAGTTCAAATATTTCATTTGGCTCACCAGGCCCATTCAATCTACATAATGTCACATCACCATATCCCATAATTGACTATGCTTATTATCTCAAAACACTTGCATGAATAGGGTCTCATGATAAAAGAGAGATCAATTTAAATGTCAGCACCATGTTGTAAAAGAATAATCTCTTAATCAATTTACCAATATAATAAAATGAAAGGTATATCTTATTGTCTAAGATTCTTAAATAGTTAGAACACCTCTGTGTTACCCTATCATTTTCATCATGGTATATCAACCCTTTAAACTCACCGTTGAATAGCACATCACCGTCTAGGCAATTATATTTTTGCCAAGTCATCAGACCCATATACATTCTTTTCAGTGAAACTATTATTCCATAGGTCTCATGAGGCATAATCAAGCCATAATAGATTATAACCACTACAACCCTCATTTGGATAAATTCATAAGGCATTCAGGGTTAACATTTCATTATCGTAGCCAGTGATTATTATCATCATGCCATTTCAAGTTACATTCCCTCTTATAATTAGGGTTAGGGTTTTCTCTTTTTCAACTGATTATGGTTTCCAGGGTTATATTCAATTACCACCCCAAGACCATAAATCCTTATCTCTAGGAGCTTATATTATTATCTTTTCATTCCATTGTATCACAAATAATCTATCAATCAAGTTGCAACCCTTTCATAGCTGGGGTTAGGACTTCTTATTGTAACCAATTAGGGTCTTTAGGGTTTTATTCAACAACGAACCATAATTTATAACCCCTCACATCTAGGAGTTAAATTCATTGCTATAATTATTCAATCATACTTGATTACTCTCATCTATTATCATTAATTGATTATCAACATAAGTTATCACCTTTCACATATAAGTAGTACAAGTTTCTCTTTCATCCTGATTAGGACATTAGATTCAACTTTAACTTGATGTATTGACTTGACCCTCTTTAGGGTGCACTAACCCACACTTTTCAAAGTATATCAATCTCATTACTTTAAAGTGTATCCATTGATTATATTCAAGGTATATTAGCCTACACTCATCAAGGTATGTCGGCCTAGGTGTATTAGCCTACATGTTACACCTTGTGTCAGCCTAGACACATGTGTTTGTGTTGGCCAAAGTACCATTACCTGTATCAGCCAAATAATGTCAATTGGTATTAGTTTAGATATGCTTGAGAAGGTATATCAGTTATAGTGTGCTTTAGGGTATCGATCACCCTAACTCTTTGTGTATCGGTCACATCAGCCCATTGTGTATCAGCCATGTCAACCCATTTTGTATCGGCCATGCCATCTACTTAGGGTATCAGCCACTCAACCAACTGATGTGTTGGCCTCAACATTTACTAAAGTACCTTCCTATATTATTCCTTTGAGTATCGGCCACTCAATCTACTAAGATATCAACACACCATTAGCTAGTGCATCGACCACATAGAACATTATGGGATATTGGTCTCTAGTGTTTGAGTTGTAACATATGAACCCTTATTCAATACTTTAGTTCTATCACCTACTAACCTTACCATTACATGGTGTATCGGTCAAGGACTCAAAGATTATATTTCCCCCATCTTCACATGATGTATCGGGCTAGAGGGTGTCGAATTGTGAGTGTACCAGATTACAAGGGTAGAGTTGGCCATGTCGGCCTCCACACTCTTCTAAGACATCATAGTTTGATCTCCCCTCTTCACTTGACATCTACTTGATCATGGGAAGTTAATTCCTTTGAGGCATATTATTTTATAGCATCTTACATATTGGCCAAACAACATCATATTTTTTAAAGCATCACAAGTCATATCGGCCCTCCCTGTTATGGGGCAAGTATGTATGTGTCGGTGTGGATATCTTATAGATATTGACCTACCTTATTCTCAATCATGGATGATATGCGCCACCTAAGTTAACGATGAAAAGGATGCATAAGTTGAAGAAACAACTGCAAGATCTGCTTGTGTAAAGTTAATTAGGATAATTGTGAACCCTTAGAGTACACCTATCAGATTTGCAAGTAAGGAGGCTTTTTTTGAAGGGATGTACCCTAATGAGTAGAACTTCTAATCTCAATCTAGATCAGTTGAAAAGTAAAGTACAACTAGAAGTATACGTAATAGCAGGCCAGTTGGTATGAGTCATATTGGAGCATTGCATTGAATCGAAAAATCAAAGTAGCACAACAGAAGCATGGTAGGTCTTGTAATCTTAAGTAAGTGACATATACATCTCTAGTCTTTCTTTAGAAGAAGACATGCTAAGGTTTGAAAAGGGTATGGTGAACCTACAAGTTTGAAAATCTTATCATATGATACAATAAATTGAGAAGGTGATACATAAGAATAAGTTGATCCTTGAGTTAAATTAGTATAAGTATGTATAGTGCTTTTACAACTAAGAAAATATCATTTAGGCATAGGATTAACTTTGCAGCCAGTAATGGAGAGGATAAGTTTAGTATGTACCTTGTACAACAAACTCTATGTTGACCTTGGATGGAGGAACAAATATGTCGGTCGAGTCTAATGACATTACAATAAAATCAAGGAACTGTGTGAAATTTTGAAAGTGTAATGCATAAGTAACATCTATCTCCTTTCTCCTAGGATTTTGGGGGCAAAATCCTCATTAGGGGTTTATAACTTGTAATGACCCTGACCTAGGTTTTGGGATAACCCTAGATGTATTGCATAAGTTAGATGATTAGAAACTTATCTTAGTATTTTGAAAAGTTAATAAGACTTGAGGAGAGATCAAGTTTCAATTTGGTCCTATTTGAAAGTTGTTTGAGCAATGTGTGCTTATTTTGGACCAAATTGCAATTTACCAAAGATAAGGGGTAATTTTGCAATATGTCACATGGTGGGTGTTCCCTTAGTACTTTAACATCATAAGATAGAGCATGATGCTAAGGGGCTCCTTGTGTAAAGCCTAAATTCCAAGTTGAGCTTGTATGGTTGATGCTTGTGCTTTATGTGCTAGATTTGGTGCAACTTGTAATTTAACCAATATATGGGGTTGATGTGCAATTTACCACCTCTAGAGTGTTCCTACTCTCTCTTAGTATCATCTAGAGGAGAGATAGATAGAAAGGGGTGCCTTGTTTGAGTCTTGGTTGAGTGATAACACTCTTGGTGATGTTAGAACCAAAGAATGTTGAGTACTGTGTCGAGTGTGAAGGGCATATGGGGGTTCCTATTAGTTTATAAACCATATAGGATGTTCCCTATCAGTTTTATGGTTGATACCTTACCCTTGAATTATCCACAAGAGTTTTTCATGGAAATATAAATGAGGTTTCATGGTGTCATCATGCATGGACACATGTCACTCATGTACATATGGTGATGACACCATACACATACTCTCTTTCATGAGCCTCAACTATATATACCTCTTTTCACCTATTAATAAACTTTTCTACTTCTTCACCATATCTTTCTTGGTCTAAGACCCTAGGAGCTCAAGGAGGAAGAGGAAGGTCAAGAAACTTGCCCAAGGTAAAGCCATGGTTATCTCCTACCTTGATGGGCTATGCTTCTTGAACCATGATTCCTTCTTTCTTTCCTTCTTCACCAAATTTGTTACTAAGGCATCTTCCTTTTGAATAGGGGTGTTATTATCAAGGCTTGGGATCTTGATAAGTCATATTCAACCTTGGGAATGTGGATCTGGGAAGCTTGATGCTTTAGTGATGACCTAGAGGTGGTTTAAATAACTTGAAATCAACTTTATTATTATTCACCTTCTATCATGCAATACATGGTGATTCCTTTTCTATTTTGACTTCCTGGATTAAATGATGGTTCTATGAGTTCTAATAGATATATGGGACTATTTTACATGAACTAAGAATGGTATTGGATGATAGTTTGAGCTTGAATATGATGAAACCGATGTGCACAAACCTATTTTGGTTTGTGGGAAACCCTAACCCGCCCTAGCTGATACTTTTCAAGTATCCATCTCAAGTTTATTTCAAAACCATGTATATCAAGTGATATGAGACTTCACTCGAACATCATATCCTAGAAAGGAAGTATAAAGGAAACACACTTTCTCTTATTACTACAACATCATCCAAGAATTCTTAAAAGGGAGAAGGAGATCACTGACTTTCTTTGATTATTATACAAGTTTTCACTACTCATGTTTCATTCAATTCGGTTTCATCTTGGTTTCCTTGCCATTGGCATAGGAACTGTAAAGATGATTACATGTAATTACTCCTTCTTTGATTTTTGTTCTTCATGTTCATGAACATTTCCTTATTGTACCACAAGGATCATTACTCCCTTCATATTCTTTATTTCGCACAGATTATCTCCCTTTTTACTTTTCATATCTCATTATGATTGCATTATATACTTTGTTATATTCATGTGTTAGTCTAATATTACCCATGTTTCACTTTATTATCATTTAGAATGTAATAAGAATCTTTTTTCCATAATTCTGATTTCATATTGCTCATTAGATTACATCAAAATGACTACTTGATCAGAGTAATCAGAAAGATATCAATCTAATAGTTCCATGCTTACCTTGTCTTTGTAATTGAATACCTGGACAGGGTATCTAAACATTGAGATTAGGTATCATGCACTTCATTTTATACCATTTCTCTTACCTTAAACATCTCTTTTGAGTTATAAAACTTAGTATCTCTGGCTCTTTCTAGGTATCTCTTTCATACCTCTTCCTATTTATGTGAGCAAAAGAAATTATAAAACCATTTAAAGAATACTGAACAGAATATAAATTATAATCCTCTTCATTTCTTCTCATGTCTCCATGAATTAACCAAAAGAAATTCAAATAACAACCATTCTTCTTATGATAAATAGGTAAAGTAAGGAGAAAACAATTCAAAATGAAAAAGTTTTGTCTGACCTATTTCCCTTTGTGGGTCATCTAAAATCTCTGGTTGACTCGCAACACAAAGTCTAATCATTTCCCTTCGTCGTATTTGCCTTTTGGTACTATTGGACTGTGACCTCTATAAATCATGTTGAGTTGATCTAGACTGGCGAGTCATCTCAACCTCTCTCTTTGGACAAAAGGGTCTAATATGCCCAATCTATCCACTTTAATAAAATGTCCTGATCTTGCCCCATCCCTGACTGGTCTTGTTATTGATTTAGAAGAAAAATCAGAAGCCAGGTGGAAAGTTAGGACCTTTTCCCTTCTTGACAACCACTACCCTGATGCACTAAGTGTTTGTCATACTGATGTCACATAAAACTTTAGCTTTTTAGAGCTACTAGTCAACTGTCCCTAAGATTGTACAGACTTTTCTTTGATACTTAGTTTATTGTCCCTTCTTAGACACTGCCATCTTAGATGTCCTATCTATCCGCAAGTGTGGAAAACTCTATTTTCTTTCCCTACTTTATTTTTTCCCACATTTATATTATTTTATCATGACATGGCTATTTTGAGGGCTTGTCGAAACTCAAAAGTTCTATATTAGGGATGGATGCTCTAGGTGGCATTGCTAGTGTCATGTCCACTATATGCAGAACTGACATCATAACATGTCCAATGAGAGCGTGAAAAGTAGGATTTTCTAATAGAGACTGATCCAACTGGGGATTCTCAAGCACTCATTCTTCTCTTACATGATCCCTTACATCTTCTCCTAGTGCAGTGGTACTACTTTCAACAGCATGTTCCACATGTTCTTCGGACATCCTTAGGCTTTATACTTTCTTCTGCATAAGCAGAAGCCACTATTAGACATACTCAAGGACACTTAGAACAGACTCAACAATCTTAATTCTATGTCCCTATAGACTCAATGAACCTATAGCTCTGATACCAAACTTGTGACATATGTAATCCAATGATAACAATCATCATGCAAAACCATGTAGAAACAATCACTAACAGTGTGTTACCAAAAATCACTACAAATTAAAACAATTTTTTCCACAAAGATCCACTGCCAGGAAATTTTCACAAAAAGGCCCATATTTACATGTGCATCATTGTTAACTTGTACATGCATCATTCCTTCATATAGCAAGGATATGAGACAATTGTTTCTTTACCAAACTATACACAAAAGCAACATCATATATCAAGGCATTCCTAGTCAAAATCTCAGATCGATCATAAAACCAGATATAAAAACTATCTCCCAAGGACATGAGAGTATAGAGATGACACATAGTATTCTATTCTATTAGACACATAACAACACACTCAACCTGAGTTGTTACTCTTGTTCCTACTGCTACTACGTGCTCTTGGCTATACAATCACTACTTCCTTGTGCACGTCCACCTAAATAGTTGTGGAACCTATGGGGTGAGACAACAAGTCTCAGTGAGAGATATAACTCTTCTCCAACATTATTGTTATCACAATTAAACTTTTATGAATGAGAGCAGAAGAAACCTATATTGAAAAAATATAATTGTTGATTATATGCAGGGTAAAGCAGTCTCATAATTGCATTAGTTCAAATATCTACAACTGAGCTACATATCATTGAATCATTTTTAAAAGAAATATGAAGAAGATGTATAACTATTATAAACTTAAATAGTATAAATCAAATCAAGGCTTCAACCAATGTTTCTGTATTTGATCCTAAGACAAATATGCTACATGAATGATTACATCTTTAAGCAATCCTTCTTACACCCTATGAATATGGGAATATACCTTTCATCTCCAACTGACCACTGCGGAATCAGCATCAGTTCCATATAGGTCTATGGAAGAGTCAGAATTTGTGACCTCATCTTCATCGATCAATACAAGAGTGGCAGTGACATTTGAGTCATTACATTTTATCTAGCCTTGCATATAGAGGCTCTTCTTCATAGAGATGTATCATGTAGCATGTTCTCTTTGCAGGGTATGACCTTCAGTCAATCCTTCTTATATATATGGAGTCATGGCCTACAGCCATTCTCTACTTTTGTATTGGAGCTACGCCCTCGACCACACTCTTTTAGGAAATGGCTCGTAGACAATCCTATGGAACCAGGATACAATTTGTACCCCGCATATTCAACAATATGCGCTCTGAGTTAAACTCATTTCACCATTCAACAAATCTTGACACGGAATGGATCTATGGCCAGGGCAACTACATTTTAAGTTTACTTGATAGATTAAGTTCATTACAACATCTGTTAACATCAATCAAGTTATAAGCATGAATCGTAAATAAATTCTACATAAAAAGGCGTAACATATCTTTCAAGAAATCTGGTATCATTTCGAACATATTTTGTTATACTTATCCTAGGATCTCAATCCTTTGAACACATTATTAGGAGTCTCATCCCTTCAACACTATTATTATCATGCCTATATGATTGGGTATCAAACCCTCAGTTCATCATTGAATAATGGCACCTCTTATCAGGCAACAATCGTCTCTAAGTCATCAGACCCATATGTTTAATTATCACATGCTACGGGGTTTCAATCTTCTTAATTCATATTTGTATAATGTCACCTTTCATTAGGCAACAACCAATTCTAGATCATAAGAACCACAAAAACATTATGCATGTAATTAAAATATTTCACATGTCTCACCAGACCCATTCAATCTAGATAATGTCACATCACCATATCCCATAATTGGCTATGCTTATTATCTCAAAACACTTGCAGGAATAGGGTCTCATGATAAAAGAGAGATCAATTTAAATGTCAGCACCATGTTGTAAAAGAATAATCTCTTAATCAATTTACCAATATAATAAAATGAAAGGTATATCATATTTTCTAAGATTCTTTAATAGTTAGAACACCTTTGTGTTACCCTATCATTTTCATCATGGGATATCAACCCTTTAAACACACCATTGAATAGCACATCACCTTCTAGGGAATTATGTTTTTGCCAAGTCATCAGACCTATATACATTCTTTCTGTGAAACTATTATTCCAAAGGTCTCATGAGACATAATCAAGATATAATAGATTATAACCACTATAACCCTCATTTGGCTATATTCATAAGGCATTTAGAGTTAAGATTTCATTATTGTAACCAGTGATTATTATCATCATCCCATTTCAAGTTATCTTCCCTCTTATAATTAGGGTTAGAGTTTTCTCTTTTTCAACTAATTAGGGTTTCCAAGGTTATATTCAATTACCAACCCTAGACCATAACTCCTTATCTCTAGGATCTTATAGTATTATCTTTTCATTCCATTGTATCACATATAATCTATCAATCAAGTTACAACCCTTTCATAGCTAGGGTTAGGACTTCTTATTGTATTTGATTAGGGTCGTTAGGGTTTCATTCAACAACTACACCATAATTCATAACCCCTCACATCTAGGAGTTAAATTCATTGCTATAAGTATTCAATCATACTTGATTACTCTCATCAATTATCATTAATTGATTATAAACATAAGGTATTACCTTTCCCATATAAGTGGAAAAAGTTTCTCTTCCATACTTTCTAGGATATTAGATTGAACTTTAAATTGTTTTATTTTCTTGACCCGCTTTAGGGTATACTAACCCAAAATTTTCAAAGTATATCCATCTCATTACTTTAAAGTGTTAGCATTGATTATATTCAAGGTATATCGGCCCACACTCATCAAGGTGTGTCGGCCTAGGTGTATCGGCCTACATGTTACACCTTGTGTCGGCTGTAACATACTGAAATTTGGACATATTCTCTTTTTAGCCCATTTCAAATCTTTTCCTATCATTTCTATCCTTTTTTCCTTGATGTTTAAATTATGGAATTTATAGTGGTTTGGGGAACGTTTGTTCAATAATTATACCAATGTAACGGTTTGTGGACAAATACATCAGTGAAAGTTTATAAGAACCCTAGTTAGGTGTTATAAACCTTAATCTAACTTTATGATGTGATTTGAAAACATAAAATGAGCCTAATTTTCAAACATACTTCGATTTGGAAGTTGTTTGTGCAAGTTTTCCAATTTTAGGTACATTCTGGACTTTTATAAAATTTACTCAATTGGGAGGTTTTCTTTTCTAATTATCACATGCATTATAAACCTTAGATATTCCCTTACCATTCTCAAGATTTTGAACTGTGTGGCACCTATTTACACCTTGGTTTGAAGGTGTTTCTCTCTAAGGGCATTTTATGGATTACCCTCTTTATAAATGAGCTTATCTTTAAAAGATATCAACCAATGAGGTTATTTCTTTGATTAGAGGATGGTGGGGATGGCATAGAAGTCTCCATGAGCTTTTGGGACTGACATTTGATATACAAGAAGTCTCTATGAGTTGTCCTCTTGCATGTCCATGAAGCCCTAGCCTAAGGACACATGAAAAGTCCCATAGACACCTCATGCTTGCCCCCTTATTTACAAAGCCATGTCTACCCCTTCCCACCTCCCAATCCAAGAAGCAATCCTCTCCTTCTCTTTTTCCCAGCTTAGAGCATCATTCCTACTCTTTTTGGCCAAGAAGATGTTGTCCCAAGGTAAAAAGAGTGCTTACCTTGGTGAAGAAGGCTCTTAGGGTTCCAAATTTGCTCTATTTAGGGTTTCTAAAGCTCCTTCATGGTAATTTTGGACAAAAATAGTAAGTTTCCTCCTTTACTTCCATGTTTGCATGATAATAGTCTTCCTATCACCTTCTTAAAGGTCAAAACCATAGCCTTCCATGGTGAAACCCCACCTAGAGCCTTAAACACCTCATCTCCATGCTCTTTTGCTTGGGTTTTTCACCTATAAAGTGGAGAAGGTACTTCTTGCTCGAGATAGGAGCTTTGTTGGAGAAACTAGCCTCTCTAGATTGGGAATATTTCTACTTGAACTCATACAGCTTCCCTAGAGGCGATTTTTATTAACCCCCTTCTCAAATATTTCTTACTACATGCTTAAAACTCATGCTTCTATGTATAAATCTGATGATCTCCATCTCTGTTTACCATGTTCTTCTATGGTTTTGGTTTCTTGCTATTTAACCTTCTCTAGAAGATCTAGTTTGGTTACCTATTCTCTTCCAACCCTAATCTTGGGTCAAATAGTATTTTCTCCCTCACTCTCACTCTTCCTTTCTCTCGAAGATTTATGACTTGTCATTTCCTGATTGGTTCAAATTGAAAAATTCATATCTTTTAACCCGCTTATCCAAATTTGACAAATAAATATGTTTTGGAATCAGAAAATTAATCTCTATCTAATAGAAAATATTTAGATGTTGTATTTCATGGTTTGAAGAAGGGTGATTTTTGTAAAATGAATTTAATGCATAAAAACCATAAACACGTACATCTAAATCGTCATAACTCCAAAATTAACATAAAAATATGTTTTCTTGATCAGGAGAACCAAATAAGTTCATTGGTGATATTTTCAAAATCTAAAACTGAGTTTTTCTAAAAAGTTCTAAAATTATATTTTCTACACATTAATGTGCATTATGTACTCTAATACATGTTAATACATTGAAAATAGGCAAAGTGGAACTTGGACTCAATTAAAGTGGTGGAAGTTAGTAATTGATATTAGTAAGAAGGTATGTGCATTCCTTACACCCTATGTTCGGATAATTGCAACCAAACCCTATATTTCCCTAATGAGGCTTTAATCAACCCTATTCCCTCTATTCATGATTCTTTTGTTACAAAATTGGTAATGATATTCTTTTTCTTGGGTCTTGTACCCCACTGCCATTTTCTAATTGATATGATGCATTTACTTGCCATGATTGTTTTCTCTAAAATGTTGATTATATGGACTATTTATCTATAGTAGTGGTACTTATGTACAACCACTCATAGATAGGGCATGTATTAATTTGCCCTGAGGAATGTCTTATTCTCCCCAATAAAAATATGTATAGGTGACTAGAATGTATTAATTCTCCCCTCACCCATAGGTTGAGGTCCAATAGGTGCCTCAACCCTACTTAGTTAAGATAGTCATATCATGCATGCAACCCTTTTATTTTATTTTGTTTATGGCAAACATCTATTTAAAAATAGCCTCATACTCATGAAATACCAATCTTATGATAAAAACTTGCCTTTATTTACATGTTTTCTTTTCCTTGATATCCTATTAATATTTGTTGACACACGATTTCCTTTCCTTTCCCTTTTTCTGGGTGTTTTCCCAACCACCGAGGTTTAGATCGAGGTATTGAACATGATCAAGGGGAACATAGATTCCAGCATGGACCTAGCTCTTGGAGATGTTGCTTGGAGATAGATTGAAGTAGTTTAGACTTCCCTCTACTTAGATCCTTATGTTGTATCATACATGTAAACCCTTATGGAATATTATGATGTACTTTTGTAATCCTTTGTGAAAATTGAATATAGTCATTTGTTTGATTCCGCTGCTACACTTTGGTTGTTTTGAATACCATTTATTGAAATTTGGAAATTTTACACCTATTCCAACGTACCTTTGAGTGTGTTTGGAATGGATGTTTTATTCTTCAATTTTTTTTAGTAGGGAGTGGATCCCCCCTCTCGGGTCCCACTCCTTACAACATGGTATCAGAGTCCATGGTAGTCAGAATCTGACTATTTCAATTTTGTCTCCCTAATTAGAACCCTTGCATCATATAGTTCCTCTTTAAGTGACACATTTTTCCTAGAATTGATCTATGCTATTCTTGAGATGATGAGAGTATTGATTTAGTATGATAAGAGTTTCACATTAGATACATGTTTAGTTAATTGTATTGTGATGAGCCTATTAGGTAGTTGTTAGGGCATAAGTTGAAAGCAAAGGTGTCAAGAATGGATTAGGATTTGGGGGCTGGTAAGACTTTCCTCCGCACCACTAGCTTGGTTTATGAGGACTCCCAGATCCATATGGTACCTTCTTGTCCAGAGCTAATATTGACTATCTAAAATAGCCTGCCTATAGACAGTAGTAACCTTAGGCTTCTAAGTTGGATAATTCTAAGAACCTAATATATTAACCTTGTCTTTAAGGTGTAATGACCTGTTTGAGGATGGATACCCAATATAGTTCTCTTATGTCCCCTAGAACCACATGTTTGGATAGTCTATCCCAAATAACCTAGACTTTGGAGTTTGGTATTTAGTAAGCAATCACAGTGCACAGTGACAGTGTGATGGATCTTGTACATGGTTTAGTTAGACTCACCATTTTACCTCTATATTAGTTTGTCTTGGTAGGTCAAACATTTTCATGGGTGGAGAGTAGTTGGTTTGATGATGTTTGGGTAGTTATATTTTGATGAAAAAATCCTTTTTAAGGGGTGGAGTTCGATAACATACCAAAATCTATTTACACTGACTCTAGAAACCCTAACTCCATGAATAGGAGGATAGTTCGCTTGGATCCTTAGTTTTGACCAAACAAGTTATAGTTATAAGCTGAAATGCTTGTTTATATACTAATGAACATATAATGGTCATATAATGAATAGTTGACATGTTTGAATCCTATTGAATATCTAATGCACATAATATGAGTAACTCACATATTAATACTAATAGTGGGTACACATGATGTAAACTTGTCTTGAACCAATAAACCCTAATGATATGATGAGCAAGATAATTGTAACCTAATCTTGGACTTAGTGAATACTTAGAATCTATAGGTGAATAATAATGATCATATTGACTTAAACCCTAAGTTGTAATCATCTACCCTTAACCTATACATACTTAATGACATTCTAGATACATTAGTGACATTAGGTGTCATAATCAGATAACATACTTTAATACACATACATGATATATAATCACCTAATCATAAATTAATAAGGTCATTGATATGAAATGCATATCACCTTGTTCTCTAATACACACCTAATTAATCACTTAATCATGACTTGGTAGGTGAATAAAATCATTAATAGATTGTATATTCCATTTTGTTCACTAAAATATATATAATGACTTCAATATGGATAGTAGGTAACTGGATTCACATAAAAGTGCATAATAAATGATAAGAACTAAATAAATATGAGAAAATGATAAATGATGACATTAATGTAAAAATATATAATGTGACAATGTTTAATATAGATATTAGTGATTAATGTGAAAATGTTTAATATAGATATAAGTGATTAATGTGACATTATTTGGATTAATTGTAACACACTAAATAAAATATCTTATTTCTTAAAAAATAATCTGTAATAATTCAATATGTTGATAATAGAGACTAAGTTAAGGATAATAATCAAGTATAAAAAAATATTCAGATAATTGAGTAAACCCTAACTATGCTAAAAACTCTTAATGAGATAAATAAGATATATACATGGTTTTGAGCATAGTAATAAAATATAACTATTTTGAATATAATGAGATACAATTAAAATAATAATAAGGATAATATAATATCATAATGAATATAATACTAATAGGTCTAAAATGTTAATTGTGTTATATCTAATAAAAGAAATATTAATAGGGAACCCTTAGTGATCCATGAGAACCTAACCTATGTGGAGTTTCTTGAGAAGATTCTGAACTCCCAAGTTAAGCAGTTGAAAAGGAGTTTGAGTTAGTGAAAGTTTTGGTGGAAGTTTTATGGAAACAACCTAGGAGTTTAGTGTTGGGATGTTGCATACTCACCCTTCTCTTTTTGTTTGAGATTTTGAGGACAAAATCCTCTTTAAGGGGTGGAGTGTGGTAACATACTGAAACTTGGACATATTATCTTTTTGGCCCCTTTCCAAGCTTTTCCTATCATTTCTATCCTTTTTGGCCTTGATGTTTAAATTATGGAATTTATAGTGGTTTGGTCAACATTGGTTTAATAATTATGCCAATGTAACTATTTATGCACAAATACCTCACTTAAAGTTTATAAGGACCCTATTTAGGTGTTATAAACCTTAATATAACTTTACAATGTGATTTGAAAACATAAAATGAGTCTAAGTTTCAAATTTACTTTGATTTGGAAATTGTTTGTGCAAGTTATGCAATTTTAGGTACATTCTGGACTTTTATGCAATTTACCCAATTGAGACGTTTTCTTTGTAAATTACCACATGCATTATAATCCTTAGATATTCCCTTACCATTCTCGAGATTTTGAACTATGTGGAATCCAATTGCACCTTGGTTTGAAGGTGTTTCTCTCCAAGGGCAATTTAGGGATTATCCTCTTTATAAATAAGCTTATCTTTAAAAGCTATCAACCGATGGGGTTATTTCTTTGATTGGAGGACGGTGGGGATGGCCTTGAAGTTCAATGGACTTTTAGGAATGACATTTGAAATATGAGAAGTCTCTATGAGATGTCCTCTTGCATGGCCATGAAGCCCTAGCCTAAGGACACATGGAAAGTCCCATAGAGACCTCATGCTTGCCCCCCTTATTTATAAAGCCATGTCTACCCCTTCCCACCTCCCAATCCAAGAAGCAATACTCTCCTTATATTTCTCCCAGATTAGATCATCATTCCTACTCTGTTTGGCCACAAAGTTTCTGTCTCAAGGTAAAAGAGAGTGCTTACCTTGGTGAAGAAGGTTCCTAGGGTTCCAAATTTGCTCTGTTTAGGGTTTCTAAAGCTCCTTCTTGGTGATTTCGACAAAAAATAGTAATTTTCATCCTTTACTTCCCTATTTTCATGTTGTTAGTCTTCCTCCCACCTTCTTATAGGTCATAACTAAGGCCTTCCATGGCGAAACCCCACCTAGAGCCTTAAACAACTCATCCCCATGTTCTTTTACTAGGGTTTTTCACCTCTAAAGTGGAGAAGGTACTTCTTGCTCGAGATAGGAGCTTTGTTGGAGAAAATAGCCTCTCTATCTTAGGAATCTTTCTGCTTGAACTTTTCCACCTTCCCTAGATGCGAGTTTTGTTAACTCCCTTCTCATATATTGCTTACTACATGCTCAAAACTCATGCTTCTATGTTTAAAATCGATGATCTCCATCTCTATTTACCATGTTCTTCTAGGGTTTTGATTTCTTGTTGATTTACCTTATGTAGAAGATCTAATTTGGTTACCTATTCTATTCCAACCTTGATCTTAGGTCAAATGGTATTTTCTCCCTCACTCTCACACTTCCTCTCTTTTGAAGATTTCTGACTTGTCATTTCTTAATTGGTTCAAATTGAAAAGTTCATAACTTTTAATCCGCTTATCCAAATTTGACAAATAAATATGTTTGTGAATTAAAAAATTAATCTATATATAAAATAAATGCTTTCAAGATCATATTTCATGGTTTGACAAAGGGTGATTTTTGTAAAATGAATTTAATGCATAAAAACCATAAAAATTGCATCTTAATCATCATAACTCCAAAATTAACATAAAAATATGTTTTCTTGCAGGAGAACCAAAGAAGTTCATTGGTGATATTTTCAAAATCTAAAATTGAGTTTTTCTAAAAAGTTCGAAAATTAAGGTTTCTATACATTAATGTGCATTATGTACTTTAATACATGTTAATACATTGAAAATAGGCAAAGTGGAACTTGGACTCAATTAAAGTGGTGGAATTTAGTAATTAATATTATTAATAGAGTTATGTGCATTCCTAACACCCCATGTTGGGATAGTTGCAACCAAACCATGTATTTCCCTAATGAGGGTTTAATGAACCCTATTCCCTCTATTCAGGATTCTTTTGTTAAATTGCCTCAAAATTGGTAATGATATTCTTTTTCTTGGGTCTTGTACTCCACTGCCATGTTCTAATTGATATGATGATTTTACTTGCCATGATTTCTTTTCTAGTATGTTGATTATATGGACTATTTAGTTGTGGTAGTGGTACTTATGTACAACCACCCATAGATAGGACATGTATTAATTCGCCCCAGGGAATGTATTATTCTCCCCAATAAAAATATGTATAGGTGACTGGGAATGTATTGATTCTCCTCTCACCTATAGGTTGAGGTATGATAGGTGCCTCAACCCTACTTAGTTAAGTAAGTCATAATTATCATGCATGCAACCTTTTTATTTTGTTTTGTTTATGGCAAACATCTATTTCAAAATATCCTCATACTCTTGAAATATCAATCTTATGATGAAAACTAGCATTTATTTGCATGTTTTCTTTTCCTTGATATCCTACTCATATATGTTGACACATACTTTGATTTCCTTTCCTTTTTTCTGGGTGTTTTCCCAACCACCCAGGTTTAGATCGATGTGATGAACATGATCAAGGAGAACATAGCTTCCAACATGGACCTAGCTCTTGGAGATGTTGCTTGGAGATAGATTCAAAGTAGTTTAGACTTCCCTCTACTTAGATCCTTATGTTGTATCATACATGTAAACCCTTGTGGGAGATTATGATGTACTTTTTTAATCCTTTGTGAAAATTGAATATAGTCATTTGTTTGATTCCGCTGCTACACTTTGGTTGTTTTGAATACCATTTATTGAAATTTGGAAATTTTACACCTATTCCAACGCACCTTTGAGTGTGTTTGGAATGGATGTTTTATTCTTCAAATTTTTTTAGTAGGGAGTGGATCTCCTCTCTCGGGTCCCACTCCTTACAACATGGTATCAGAGCCCATGGTAGTCAGAATCTGACTATTTCAATTTTGTCTCCCTAATTAGAACCCTTAGTGTATCAGCCACTCAACCAACTAATGTGTTAGCCTCATCATCTACAAAGTTATCGGGCTAGCTTATCCCTTTGAGTATAGCCACTCAATCTACTAAGATATTGGCTACACCATTAGCTAGTGTATCGGCCACATAGCACATTATGGGATATCAACCTCTAGGGATTGAGTTGCAACCGATGAACCCTTGTTCAATACTTTAGCTCTCTCATCTACTGACCTTTCCTATTATATCCTTAATTTTGATAAAATGGAATAATATAAATATAAAGCCACATTTGGATAAATAATTTCCCAATGGTATTATTGGTGAAGTATTAATGTTAAACACCATTTTGGCATGGGTGATTGTGAGACAAGTCAAATAAAAATAATTCATACATGAGTAAATAATAATAGCTTTTGATATGAATTTTCATATGAAAGGAAGAAAGAGTTATGAATATTCCTAAATAGGGTGAGAATGTCCTTTGGTGACCTTTTATAGGGTTAAAAGACAAGAGTTTCATCAAGGAATATTCCTTTCTATGGATTTATTTGAATAAAAAGAGGCATCTTTGAAATTACCATGTAAAGATTGTAATGTGTATTTCTTGTACAAATGAGAGAAAGGGGTACAGGAAACATGAAAGGAGGAATTAAATGTGAATTAGGAACCTTTCCATATTAGTAGTTTTCAACCCAAAACTATCTCCCTCACACGTGAATATATGAGGAAGGGGACTCTACTTTCCATTAGTCTTTTCCCACCCCGTAGTCCAAAACGGGAGATAGCCCAAACCTGCCACTTGTGTCTATCCTTCCTCGAAACCCTAAAGGTCCACCTCCTATATAAAAGGACATGAGAGGGATCCTTGCCTCCAAGAAGAGCAATACAAGGTTCGAGATCTCTCCTCCTGCTATAGTTTATCGAGGATATATAGATGTTTTACAGAGATAGATGAGGAGAACAGAGGCAGGGGTGATAGGGGTCGCATGAAACATGGTCTGGCCAAAGTTCAAGCAAGACAAACAGAGATGTTGAGCTACGATAGGACCATCTCCTCGACCTGTGCAGTAGTGGCACTTCTCCACCATGGACCCGAGGAGTCCAGGCAGCGACGACCACCTTCATAGCTAGGAATCCCAGGTGGACAGCTGCCAGGGAACCATGCTACAGGTCCTGTACCGACCACCCCAGATGGCCCAAAAGAACTGGGTTAGGGGAGCAATGTTGCTCGGAGCCTTGTGTGTGGCCGGTTGCCCTTGAGGTAGAAGAGAGAGAGAGCCAATCTCCCACAGGGTCACCATGAATGACTTTGTGGAGGTTTGAAACCTCCACCAATCTGGTCAAAGTGAGCAGAGGAGGATCGGGCTGAGCAAGACATGCTATTGTGGGCTAGGAGGTGCTAGCGTGTGAACGACAAGGGAGGCATGAAGAATCGTCGTGGTCCGCAGTCAAGCAAGCCCTAGGAAGAGCCTGGGCGGCAACGCCAGGGCCTGCGGATGAACAGCTGACGCGACCAAGATGGGCAGAAGCACATCATGAGAACAAAGGAGAAGAGGGAGACACCAATACCCCACCCTAGTCATCTAGTACACAAGGACGACGGAGTCAGGAAGGGTGGAGAAGCCACCGTGGCGCAACTTGCACTTCCGGGGATGGCATGGGGCTGGAGAATGGATTCATACGAGGAAGAAAAGAAAGGGGCATAATGACACTAGTACCCCTGTGATCATGTTAATGAACTAGGGGCATAAGCGTCTTTTCCTGAGACCATCTAGTCGCCATCATGGAGAAAAAACAAGTGACGCTGACTTGGCAGTTTCTGATTGGCCAAGATTTGATAATCTTCAGTAAATCATAACTATTTATTGGTAACTCGGATTGTAACATATAATATATGAAAATTGATTAGGAGAATGAGAGGAATCCAAATAAAATGGTTTGAGACCTGGAGTATGCTTCATATTATAAAAATATGTACAATACATTTCCTAATGTGTTTAATGAAAAGGAAAGCCTAGATTTAGGTTAATATGATGCTTAACGGAGTAGATTTGGTTATGTTGAGTTAATACCTGATCTTGACATGTCTAGTAAGGAAATCCTTGATAATGATGAATAAATGATGATTCCAAACTAATGATCTTATTCATGCTGATTTATGGGTTTGAAACCCATGTGAACATCTTACTATGATCTTAATGTTAGAAATGTGATCTAGGTATCATGAGTAGTCTGGTATGCCTAAGATGATGAATATGGTTTCACCTAATATTCATAACTGAATTTGTAATCTTAGGAACCATGATATGATGGAGTTAGGGTTTGTAACTCTAATCCCTAGTCCAAACATGAGATATCCCTAAACCCTAGTTTAGGAGCACATTTAGACATGAGTAATGTAATGAAAATACATGGTGACACATGTAGTATGCATGTTTTAGATATTGTTGATTACATGCTTGGTTGCTTGGATGTTTGGATACACTCGTAAAGTATATGATGTTCTACATGGATTCTGTGATGGCATAAGGTATGTGGTTATGCTTATGAATACCTATATCGAATTCCAAGATTGCTGAGGTTTCTTGATGAGATTGAATGACAAATAAACTACTTCTTATTTATTTACTTGTTTCCAATTATAAAGTTTCTATAAGTATCATGTAAAGTAAATAACTATATCCTAAACCCTGGGTTAGACTGATCATAAGGGTAATGAACACGAGCCTCGGAGGGACAGTGATTACACCTGAGGTAGTTGACCAGATATGGGTTAGAATATGAAAACAAGTTTATGTTTGTATATGCAAGATAAAGATGTTTGCTTATATGTTACTTGTGATTATTGCATGAACAAACATACCAGTATAGCAATATACTGACTGCGTATTTGTTTGTCGACATTTTAGGTATCAAATATATAGGATTTGTGGACATGAGGGTACAGATGAAGATGTTGAAGACATGACAGTTTAATCATGAAGGTTTATTCTTAATGGTTTATCTTCACACGTGTAAAAGTGAATTCTGTTTAAAAGTTATGTAACTCCTTAGAGGAGATTTATTTGCAAACATGTAACTATTTTTTCAATAATGGAAATTGTTTACTATTCTGTATTATTTCATGAACATGATCCTAGAGTTTATGAGTGACAATTTGCGACTTTAAGGTCTTTTAGACACTCAAAAGTGTGGGTCATTACATATGGTATCAGAGCAAAATCCCCTCCAGTAGGTGGGGCCCACATGGGCATGTGGCATGCCAATCTTGAGTCATGCAGTCTAGGCATGTTGGAAAAGGTTTTCCATGGTGACTTAACTACCTTTGCACTGGTATTCCATGATCGAGAGTAGGGTGTCTGTGGGCAATTATGGGTCTGCATTGAAATGGGGAAATATTGTGAGGCCACATAATTGAGCCTTGACGAGGACGTCAAGAGTCTAAGTGGGAGAGATTGTAACATCCCAGGACTTTGTGGCCTCCGATAAGATGATCTTAAAAGGAAAGATTGGACTACCCATATCACCAAGGTGCACCTCCTTTTTGGGTATCCCAACACTAAAGAACTCTTTCCCACAGCAAGAGAAATCGTGCTCATCTTGGAGTAGTACTAGGATGGGTGACCAGTCAGAAAGATGACCCCGATGTGTGTGTGAGTGAGGAAACAACACATAGTTAAGGCTAGTGGTGGTCTGTGGGGCCAGTCGTCATTCGTGAAACTCTACTAGAGCCTAGGGCAGTGGGCCCTGGTGTTACATTTGGTATCAGAGCCCAGATTCATCAACTAATACTTAATAGTTTATAATTTCAAATTATCCATAGAAATTTTAAAAGAAAAAGTAAGTTCCTCATCTCACATTTTTTCTACTTCTCGTCTCTTTGCTTAAAAATCCTTGAAAAGAAATTGTTAATAAGAGAAGTAAAATGTGAAAAGATGTAACCTTTTCTGTAGGTCCCTCTAGAGAGGGTAGACACTAGAAAGATACATGTACTGGTAAGCCTTTTCATAGAGGAAGGACTTGGATTAGGGTATGAAAACTCTAGAGAGTCTAGGGATAGGGAAACTCTATGAGGTAGAAGTATAGTCCCTAACCCTAACCCTAAAACCTTAATCCTAATTAATGAACATGGTGTGGTGGTACGGGACACCACCCATGTGAAACTTGAAATCAGGAATAAGAAAGATAAAGATATGGGTTTAGGTAACCCAGTCTCCCTTGCATGTGTGCATGAGGAGCTTAAAACTTGTGTAAGAGGTCTTACGAAATATATGAATCCAATAGTTATATATATGAAAAAGTGAAAGTTTGAATATATCTTGCTCAAACCTCTTATGTTGTCTCTAGAAGTTTGGTGATGGTGGCCAAGCTACTGGAGGGGAAGGCCGAGGTAGCACCAAGCCCCTGGAGGGGAAGGTGACCCAAGTTTACTGAAAAGACAGAGACCATGAGGGGGTATTCTAGAAATTGATCAAACATGGGTTGATATGTTATAATGATAAAAGTTATGCTTAATGAAAATAAAGAGATATCTATGAAACATTTAGGGTTAGTGAGCCAACCTGGGGTGGGTCAACCCAAAGAGTGGAAAGATGACCAATGAGGAAGGAAAAACCTAGATCTTGGGATCACGTTGTGGCTAGAGAGCCTAACCCCCTCCTATGAGCCAAGAAGGCACCCCAGGCTAGGACTTTCCCTTAAAAGTTAATTGAATAAATGTATTTAATTATTGAGATAACCTTAATCCTCACCCAGAGGGGTGAAGAGTTAAAGATATAAAGATAAAAGCACTTACATTCTTTGAACCCAAGGATGCCATCTCTGCGTAAAAACTGGTCAAGCCTCGGAGGGAAGACCAATGAGGCACCAAGCCCAAGAGGGAAGGTGGCCTAAGTCCATAGTGTAGTTGTTTAGGATCAAGCCCCTCAAGGGGAAGATCACAGAGGTCAAGCCCAGGAGGGAAGACAGGCATGGCACCAAGCCCTAGAGGGAACATGGCCTGAGCCCAATGTTGGGACAACATTGCATAATGTCTACTCTAAAGTGAGAGGTGAAGGCAATCCTAGTTAAATAATTAAGTAAGAAAATAATGTGCTTAAAAGATGTGACATCTCAAAAGAAACCCTTAGGGAGGGTAGAGACCTAATGCAATCCTAGGGTCAAATAGGGTGTATTAGAGGTACATAGGACTGATGGATTGGGAGTTGATATGCCCTAAATTCACACAACCAAGTGGTCAGGAGGTAATAGTTGGTTTGCCCTAGGCCCATGTCTCACAAGGTTGGCCACCTTCCCGATGTTCATGTGGCCCAGTAGGGTGAATGTAAATACACTCCCTTGATGCATAAGGATGTGATCACTCTAAGAATACCTATACCCCTATAGACTTGAAGGACTTGGCTAAGGCTCAAAATGATACATGGGATGTAAATATAAAATATATAAGGAAGTCATAGAAACTTAAGAGAAGTTGTGCCCTAACTTGAGAGCAAGAAAAGGGACACTTGGATTCATGGAATATAAGAATGCTATGAAATTAAGAACAAGTAAGTTTAGATTCATATCGAGTATGATTGAACTTAATCAGTGAAATTGAAAGGTAATGTGTGGATGTACCATCTCCGCTCTTGGAATGGAATTAAATTTTTGTTTGGGATGCAGTCAAATGCTTGTTTCATCTCATTATGAGGGAGGGAGATTGGATAGACACACATTATGCTTAAAATTGAGATAATGAGGATGAATATCTGATCGGCCTTTTTCACACGTCCGGAAATGAACGTGGGACAAAGGAAGGAATCAAGCTTTAAATTTATAACATGAAACCTTCTAGGCCCCCACAACTTTATTACGGGGTCGAACACAGGGACGTGGTGACGTTTAGGATGCCGCAGATCTCGTTCTTTAGTCAGATAAGCCAAGACGATAGTCGATAAAAGTAAGTGCTAGAACTAGTCTAGCGGGTTGTTACAATATAAAACAAAACAAGGAAAAGAAAACAAAACAAAACAGACCTCGTGATTCTACTAAATAGAGAAAGAGAGTTCCTGGATATGTAATCACAAACGGGGCTGTCTATGCACTCGTTCTCGGGCATAGACAACCCTTGAACATCCAAGCAAGCATCTAGTACACACAGTGGCATCTGTCCTGTGGGGTCATCCCACTCGCTCTCGCGATGCGTGACTAAAACCATCAACAATATGTCATTGACCCTCTCTCGAGGAATGACATATCAACACCTCAGAATATACCAAGTTCCCTCTCGGGTCTTAGGATATTTCGGGGTGTTAGGAATAGAATACCTCGGATCGTCCTCCTCTCAGGTTCAGATCCAAACTATCATCTCTTAGCTATTCCTACAACGGATCTCTCGATACAGGCAGAAACATCAGTTCAAGCGAGTAAGAGATCAACCAAACTAGCAATCATAACTTGGAAAGAGAAAATAGAACATGTAGCATACTAGATCTGATATGAATCTACTTGCTTAAGGCAAAAGCATATAAACATGCCCAGATCGGGCTGCATAGCCAAGAAGGAGCTAACTAGCCATAGACAAGCATAGCTGGCACTGAACAAAGATGGATAAACATCGTTTGTACAAGAAATAAAGGAATGTAGTAGAATGAAAGAGAAGAGGGAAGAGATATAGCCCGTAGAGGAGAGGTGGCTCTCACTCCTCGGCCTCGGTGCAGGTCGGATCTCTGCCCTTGGGTCTTCTCTTCGTCCCTCTGGACTCCTCGTCTCTCTCTCTCTATAGATCGTATCGGGCAGACCGTATCGGGCAGACCGTATCGAGCAACCATATCGAGCAACCATATCGGGCAGACCGTATCATACAATAGACTTTTGGGGAACTCGACACACTAGCTCCTTGGTCTAGGCACTAGCTCTTGCAGGGTCCTCCCTCCGGCTCCTTTTTTGCTATGTAGGTTGGAAGCTGCTATTTATAGGCAGCGAGTTGATGGGAGTTGTATCTTTTATTGGTCCACATGTCCTTCATTCGTGGCTTCGATCTTGAGGCATCAGGTGGGCCAATATGACTGTCGCTCGAAGACCGTGTCGGGCAGGGGGAGTGTCAGGCAGTTGTATCGGGCAGGCCGTATCGGGCAGGCCATATCGGGCAGGCCGTATCGGCCAGGCCGTATCGGGCAGCCGTATCGGCCAGGCCGTATCGGGCAGCCGTATCGGCCAAACCATATCAGGCAGCCGTATCGGCCAGACCGTATCGGGCAGCCGTATCGGGCAGCTGTATCGGCCAGGCCCTATTGGGCAGCTGCTAGAATTCTTGTCTTTTCAGGTTCGGTACTTGAGAGTCTCCAAAATTGGCTAGTTCCGGTGCCTGTAAGTCAAAAATTGGCTAATTAGCTACATTATTGGCTATTTTTACTACTTTTATCTAATTCGAGACAGAAAGCATAAAACATGAACAAAAGAGTGCATATTAATACTAAAGTGGTTCAAAACTATAGATAAATGCATAGCAAATATGCACTAATTTGGGTGTTATCAACTACCCCAAGCTTAAAACTTGCTTGTCCTCAAGCAAGGCTGTGCTCAAAGAACAAAAAGATAACATCCAAATTAAGCTTGGCAATAACTGCTAAGGTTAAGAAAAATAGTTTAAAACATCAATTCTCCTGATCCATGTCATTTTAGAACAAACCCCCACCTGTCAGGCACAATCCAGCCAAAGCAAGATCAAAGAGTTTCCAGGTAATATTAAGCAAATTCACTACAACCTGTTGATACTCATGAGGGTTTGAACCATAATTATTTAAACATGAAAGAGATTTCACACAGGTGATCACGCGGGTGATGAGCAATGAGCCATCACCATTAATCCATGCAAACCAATCAGGAATACCGTGCCTCTCACTTATTCATGTCCTAAGAAACAAAGTAAAAAGACTCTGCTGACTTCTGAGAATCCCGATCTGCGTCAGGTTGGTCCATGTAACAAGCAACAGTCCCTGCAGTTCGAGCCAGTTGGCCCAGAGCAGTGACAGGAACTCCTCACACTGCTCTCGAACCAACCCTGCTACTGAGATGATCTCATAGGTCACCTAGGGGGTTCCTAGTGACCCTCTAATGAGCTTTTAGAGTGGTACTACCAGACACGACATATCTGCATTCATGAGCGCAGTCATACACCAGCTGGGCACCATCATCAACTCTCCTAAAAGAGAAAACAACACTCATTTATTGTTCACACTCATGCTTTTAACATCTGCATTCTATTTGTAGGCTTGGGTGAGAACTATATAGATATTTTTGGGATTTTGTGGGCGGCCAAGCCTCTTTTGCACATTTTTATGTTTTTCATCTTTTTGACTCAATCTGATGTGAGAAGGCACGTAGTCCATCAAGGAAAAACATTTTATCTTGATTATAGCCCAAAACTCATCATGATCTGCTTGATACTTGTGTGAAAGGTTGCCATTATGATTCAAGAATCCTTAGAATAGAGGCAAGCTTGTGAAACCGCAGCTAGGATTCTTTAGTCATGTTTTAGCTCATTCCAATGGTCCTTTACCATGGATTCACCATTCACAACATAGATCAAGGGAATTTAGCTTTAATCTATGAAAAAGGGACACAACCTTAGATTTATTACCAAACTCAAGGAAAGAGTCAAAGAGCAAGTCAAGCAAGAGGTCAAGCAATTTTTAAGATAAAATTGTGCAATTAGGCATAAAGTCAAGCATTTATCTATTAGAGTCGCACCTCATAGCCATAATTGCACAGCTATAAGCTTATGCTATATGCAAGAAATAAACGTACATGCAAGAAGGGTGAATCCCTACCACCCCAAGCTTAAGAGTTTTCTCGTCCTCGAGCAAGACTTAAACTTGAAATAGTGAGGCAGGAATGCATGATTGTTAATGGAAATTATTGAAGTTCTAAAGATGCTGCATGGATGCAAGGATATAAAACAGATAGAGGAAAGAAACTAACAAGAACATGAAAAGCAAAATTTATTGTAAGAAAAGGGCGGGAGGGTGGGTAATAGAAAAGGGGGTGGTTGCCCCACGATACTGACACTGGGATCCCAAATCCTAAGTTTTGGGACCATTGTCATCTGTGTCTTGCCAACGAGTTCCGCCACATAGTAGGAGTAGAATTGGTGGATGTGTTGGCCCTGCCGAGTCCGAAGAAGTGAAGTGAAATCTGGTGACTCAATGAAGTCATCTTTGTGCTGGAAGTGGCTTGAACTGCACTGGGATGAATTCTTCAGCATATCATCCTCAGGGTACCTTTCATTATATGATTCTGAAAATGAAGGTCCTGGGATGTCGACACAGGATGAGATAGATGAGAGAGGTTAGACGTCATCTTGAGGACTCATATCTTCTCTCTCCATCTCTACACTTGAGGTTGGATGCTCAGATAAATCTTCATGTACTGTCTGAGTCATCCAATCATCTTCTGAGCAAAAAGTACCCCCTGAAGAATCTGTTTGTGGTTCTACCATCCCAAGCTTATCACCTAGTGTGGAGTCAGGGGTGTCTTCATGCTCAACAGCCATGTTGTAGTGAACTATCCATCGTACCCCCTTGACGTCCACCAAGCCTTGTAAAGGGATGGTGGTGAATGATGGCTCATGCTGCTCCAACTCGTCTTCGTTACTATACTCACTGCTCCATGTCGAGAAATAGTCATCGTCATCATCGTCGTCGAACAAATTGTTCCAAACCATGGTTGGCGTACTGCTCAAAGCAAAATGACAAGTCTCAATATGAGAGATGTCACTCTGGTCTGGTTCAATATCTGACTCTGGTTCCTCAAACCAACCTTTTGGTTGTGAGGTCGATTGGCTTTTCAAGTCTTCATCATCGTCATCATAGACCCATTCATGTCTATGACTCATTTCTTCCATTGGTTCATCAGTTGGGTCATCTGGATAGAATGAAGGGCTTCCCCAAGTGGGTTGGTCTTCACAGAAAAATCATGGTGAATCCAGTTGATGGTCTGAATAAGATGATGGTGCATACTCCACTTCAGACCCAATGGGATGGTCTTGATGACTAACATATTCATTGCCTTGTGATGGTAGTTGTAATTGGATTGTAACTAAATCAATGAGCTCTTGGAGCCTCCTACCTTGTTCAACATCTTTATCATGAAGTTGTTGTACTTGAGCAGCAATGCTTTCGAGACCCGTCGATTCTGCCATGCACATCAGTTGCTGACCTGCTGTACCAAACTGATGCGCTTGAATGAATCCTCGCTCAACAGTTTGAACTAGACTTCTACTGCAGTCTGCAGCCTCGGTGGCTACTTTGAGATGACGATTCTGCTCTTCTAGTAGTTGTTGCATTGGATCGACAACTTCTTGGAGATGAGGGGCTAAGGAGGTGAGTGCTTGAATACTTTCCCTAGCCAACTCCACTTCCTTAATCAGCTCTTAATCCCATGATAGCATGGGGGTCGAGGGCTGACTGGCAGTCTCCGTTGTTGGAATCTCGGCATGTGACGACGGTGGAGGTAAGTATAACTCAACTAGTTGTAGAGCACGACCTTCAATTATTTGCCAGTAGTCGGAACTGCGGAAAAACTCGGGAGGACAGGTGGACAAGATGACTTGTCTTGCGGAAGCAAGGTCCATGGCTGAAAAAGGTATGAGAAAAAGAAAAGTGATTTAGTATATATGAACAAGTATGTGTAAAGCAAGAGGAAAACTATGCATGTATATACAGACTTATAGTAACATAACAAAAATCTACTAGGCGTGTAAACGTTGAAAACCACGTCCCCGACAACGGCGCCAAAAAGTTGATCGGCCTTTTTCACACGTCCGGAAATGAACATGGGACAAAGGAAGGAATCAAGCTTTAAATTTATAACCTGAAACCTTCTAGGCCCCGCAACTTTATTACGGGGTCGAACTAGATATATGGGGTCGAACACAGGGACGTGGTAACGTTTAGGACGCCACAGATCTCATTCTTTAGTCAGATAAGCCAAGACGATAGTCGATAAAAGTAAGTGCTAGAACTAGTCTAGCGGGTTGTCACGATATAAAACAAAACAAGGAAAAGAAAACAAAACAAAACAGACCTCGTGATTCTACTAAATAGAGAAAGAGAGTTCCTGGCTATGTAATCACAAACGGGGCAGTCTATGCACTCGTTCTTGGGCATAGACAACCCTTGAACACCCAAGAAAGCATCTAGTACACACAGTGGCATCTGTCCTGTGGGGTCATCCCACTCGCTCTCGCGATGCGTGACTAAAACCATCAACAATATGTCATTGACCCTCTCTCGAGGAATGACATATCAACACCTCAGAATATACCAAGTTCCCTCTCGGGTCTTAGGATATTCCGGGGTGTTAGGAACAGAATACCTTGGATCGTCCTCCTCTCAGGTTCAGATCCAAACTATCGTCTCTTAGCTATTCCTACAACGGATCTCTCGATACAGGCAGAAACAACAGTTCAAGCGAGTAAGAGATCAACCAAACTAGCAATCATAACTTGGAAAGAGAAAATAGAACATGCAACATACTAGATCTGATATGAATCTACTTGCTTAAGGTAAAAGTATATAAACATGCCCAGATCAGACTACATAGCCAAGAAGGAGCTAACTAGCCATAGACAAGCATAGCTGGCACCGAACAAAGATGGATAAACATCGTTTGTACAAGAAACAAAGGAATACAGTAGAATGAAAGAGAAGAGGGAAGAGATATAGCCCGTAGAGGAGAGGTGTCTCTTGCTCCTCGGCCTCTGTGCAGGTCAGATCTTGGCCCTTGGGTCTTCTCTTCGTCCCTCTGGACTCCTCGGCTCTCTCTCTCTAGACCGTATCGGGCAACCGTATCGGGCAGATCGTATCAGGCAGACCGTATCGGGCAACCGTATCAGGCAACCGTATCGGGCAAACCATATCGGGAAGACCGTATCGGGCAATAGAGTTTTGGGGAACTCGACACACTAGCTCCTTGGTCTAGGCACTAGCTCTTGCAGGGTCCTCCCTCCGACTCCTTTTTTTACTCTGTAGGTTGGCAGCTGCTATTTATAGGAAGCGAGTTGATGGGAGTTGTAGCTTTTATTGGTCCACATGTCCTTCATTCGTGTCTTCGATCTTGAGGCATCAGGTGGGCCAATATGACTGTCGCCTGAAGACCGTGTCGGGTAGGGGGAGTGTCAGGCAGCTGTATCGGGCAGGCCATATCGGGCAGGTTGTATCAGGCAGCCGTATCGGCCAGACCATATGGGGCAGCCGATATGGGCAGTCGTATCGGCCAGACCATATCGGGTAGCCGTATCGGCCAGACCATATCGGGCAGCCGTATCGGCTAGGCCCTATCGGGCAGCTGCTAGAATTCTTGTCTTTTCAGGTTCGATACTTGAGAGTCTCCAAAATTGGCTAGTTTCGATGCTTGTAAGTCAAAAATTGGCTAATTAGCTACATTATTGGCTATTTTTACTACTTTTATCTAATTCGAGACAGAAAGCATAAAACATGAACAAAAGAGTGCATATTAAGACTAAAGTGGTGCAAAACTACTGATAAAATGCATAGAAAATATGCGCTAATTTGGGTGTTATCAATATCCTACATTGAATGTGTAATGACATGAACTAGGGTTAGAGGTGTCACATCACCCTTGTGTGTAAATGATGAATAATAGGTTGGAAACCTAGGTGAAAAGAGAAATCACCAAGTAAAATTGAGATCACAAAATAAGAATATAATCATCAAGTGATGACAAGATATGTGTACTAAAGATGTGGATATACTTGAATTTAGATTCAATGCCAAACTTAGTAATAAAACAAATGTTGCTATTCTAAAGATAAGTTGTTAAAGATACCTAAGTGGGGTGTTAACCCTAATTTTTGAAAATAATGTGAGTATCATTCACCTAGGCTTAGTAGGCCTGAATTTCGGGGACAAAATTCCTCTTAAGGAGGGGTGAATCTTATATCCTCAATTTTGATAAAATGGAATTATATAAATATAAAGCCACGTTTGGATAAATAATTCTCCAATGGTATTATTGGTGAAGTATTAATGTTAAACACCATTGTGGCATGGGTGGTTGTGACACAAGTCAAATAAAAAGAATTCATACATGAGTAAATAATAATAGCTTTTGATATGAATTTTCATATAAAAGGAAGAAAGAGTTATGAATATTCCTAAATAGGGTGATAATGTCCTTTAGTGACCTTTTATAGGTTAAAAGACAAAAGTTTCATCAAGGAATATTCCCTTAACAAGGATTTTGTTGAACAAAAAGAGGAATCTTTGAAATTATAATGTAAAGATGGTAATGTGTATTTCTTGTACATGTGAGAGAAAGGAGTAAAGGAAACATGAAAGGAGGAGTTCAATGTGAATCAGGAACCTTTCCATATTAGTAGTTTTCAATCCAAAACTATCTCCCTCACCCATGAATATATGAGGAAGGGGACTCTACTTTCCATTAGTCTTTTCCCTCCCCACAGTCCAAAATGGGAGACAGTCTAAACCGACCGCTTGTGCCTATCCTTCCCCAAAACCCTAAAGGTCCACCTCCTATATAAAAGGACATGGGAGGGATCCTTGCCTCCAAGAAGAGCATTACAAGGTTCAAGATCTCTCCTCCTACTATAGTTTATCGAGGGTATCTAGATGTTTTATAGATATAGATGATGAGAACAGAGGTAGGGGTTATAGGGGTCGCATGAAGCAGGGTCTGGCCAAAATTCAGGCAAGGCCAACAGAGATGTTGAGTCACAAAAGGACCATCTCCTTGACCTGTCCAATAGTGGTGTTGCACCACCATGGACCCGAGGAGTCCAGGCAACGACGAACACCTTCATAGCTAGGAATCCCAGGAAGATAACTGCTAGGGAACCACGTTGCAGGTCATGTACCGACCACCCTAGATGGCCCAAAAGAACTAGGTTATGGGAGCAATGCTTCTCGAAGCCTTGCGCATGGCCGGTTGCCCTAGAGGTGGAAGAGAGAGGGAGCCAATCTCCCACAGGGTCACCATGAACGACTTTGTGGAGGTATGAAACCTCCGCCAACTTGGTCGGAGTGAGTAGAGGAGGATCAGGCAGAGCAAGACATGCTGTTGTGGGCTAGGAGGTGCTAGTGTGTGGATGACAAGGGAGGCACAAAGAATCATCACGGTCTGCAGTCAAGCGAGCCCTAGGCAGAAACTGGGCGGTGACGCCACGACTTGCGGATGAACAGCTGACGCGACCAAGATGGGAAGAAGCACGTTACGAGAATAAAGGTGAAGAGGGAGACACCAAGACCCCACCTTGTTCATCTAGTACATAAGGATGACGGAGTCAGGAAGGGGGAGAAGCCACTGGCATGTAGCTTGCGCTTCCACGGACGGCGTCGGGCTGGAGAACAGATTCAGACGAGGAAGAAAAGAAAGGGGCATAATGACCCTAGTGACCCTACAATCGTGTTAATGAACTAGGGGCACAAGCGTCTTTTTCTGAGACCAGCTAGTCACCAGTGTGGAGCAAAAACAAGTAAGTGATGCTTGGCAATTTTTGATCGGACAAGTTTTGATAATCTTCAGTAAATCATAACTATTTATTAGTAACTCGGATTGTAATGCATAATATATGAAAATTGATTAGGAGAATGAGAGGAATCCAAATAAAATGGTTTGAGATGCTGAATGTGCTTCCTCTTATAAAAATATTTAAAATACATGTCCTAATGTGTTTAATGAAAAGGAAAGCCTAGATTTAGGTTAATATGATGCTTAATGGAGTAGATTTGGTTATGTTGAGTTAATACTTGATCTTGACATGTCTAGTAAGTAAATCCTTGATAATGATAAATAAATGATGATTCTAGACTAATGATCTTATTCATGCTGATTTAGGGTTTCGAAACCAATGTGGACATCTTGCTATGATCTTAATGTTAGAAATGTGATCTAGGTATCATGAGTAGTCTGATATGCCTAAGATGATGAATATGGTTTCACCTAATATGCATAACTGAATTTATAATCTTAGGAACCATGATATGATGGAGTTAGGGTTTGTAACTCTAATCCCTAGTCCAAACATGATATAACCCTAAACCCTTAGTTTAGGAGCACATCTAGACATGAGTAATGTAATGCAAATACATGGTGACACATATGTAGTATGCATGTTTTAGATATTGTTGATTACATGCTTGGTTGCTTGGATGTTTGGATACGCTCGTAAAGTATATGATGTTCTTCATGGTTTCTGTGATGGCATAAGGTATGTGGTTATGCTTATGAATACCTATATCGAATTCTGAGATTGTTGAGGTTTCTTGATGTGATTGAATGATAAATAAACTACTTCTTGTTTATTTACTTTTTGCCAATTATAAAGTTTCTATAAGTATCATGTAAATTAAATAACTATATCCTAAACCCTGGGTTAGACTTATCATAAGGGTAATGAACATGAGCCCCAGAGGGATAGTGATTACACCTGAGGTAGTTGACCAGATATGGGTTAGAATATGAAAACAATTTTATGTTTGTATATGCAAGATAAAGATGTTTGCTTATATGTTACTTGTGATTATTGCATGAACAAACATACCAGTATAGTAATATACTGACTGCGTATTTGTTTGTAGATATTTTAGGTATCAAATATATAGGATTTGTGGACATGAGGGTACAGATAAAGATGTTGAAGACACGACAGTTTAATCATGAAGGTTTATTCTTAGTGTTTTATCTTCACACATGTAAAAGTTAATTCTATTTAAAATTTATGTAAATCCTTAGAGGAGATTTTAATGCAAACATGTAACTATTTGTTCAATAATGGAAATTGTTTATTATTCTATATTTTTCATGAATCTAATCTTGGAATTTATGAGTGACGATTCGTGACTTCAAGATCGTTTAGACACTCAAAAGTGTGGGTTGTTACATTTGGTATCAGAGCTAGATTCCCTCTAGTAGGTGGGGCCCACATGAGAATGTGGTATGTCAATCTTAAGACATGCGGTCCAGGCATGTTGGAAAAGGTTGTCCATGGTGACATAGCCACCCTTGTGCTGGTATTCCGTGATCGAGAGTAGGGTGTCCGTGGGCCATTGTGGGTCTACACTAAAATGGGGAAATATTATGAGGCCACATAGTTGAGATTTGACAAAGACATCAAGAGTCTATGTGGGGGAGATTGTAACGTCCTAAGACTTTGAGGCCTCGAATAAGATGATCTTAAAAGTAATGATTGGAATACCCATATCAACAAGGTGCACCTCCTTTTCTGGGAACCTATCACTAAACAACTCCATAGTTAAGTATGCTCAGCTTGGAGTAGTACTAGGATGGGTGACCAGTCGGGAAGTTGACCCTGACTTGCACGTGAGAGAGGAAAAAGTGTGCAGTTTAGGCTAGTGGTGGTCTATGGGGCCATTCGTCATTCTTGAAACTCTACTAGAGCCTAGGGCAGTGGGCCCAGGTGTTACATTTGGTATCAGAGCCCAGATTAATCAACTAATACTTAATAGTTTATAATTTCAAATTATGCTTAGAAATTTTAAGAGAAAAAGTAAGTTCCTCATCTCACATTTTCTTCTACTTCTCGTCTCTTTGTTTAAAAAGCCTTGAAAAGAAATTGTTAATTAGAGAAGTAAAATGTGAAAAGATGTAACCTTTTATGTAGGTCCCTTGAGAGAGGGTAGACACTAGAAAGATACATGTATGGGTAAGCTATTTCATAGAGGAAGGACTTGGATTAGGGTATGAAAACTCTAGAGAGTATAGGGACAGGGAAACTCTACAAGGTAGAAGTATAGTCCTTAACCCTAACCCTAAAACCTTAATCCTAATTAATGAACATGGTGTGGTGGTATGGGACTCCACCCATGTGAAACTTGAAATCACAGTAGAAAGATAAATGTATGGGTAAGCCCTTTCATAGAGGAAGGACTTGGATTAGGGTATGAAAACTCTAAAGAGTCTAGGGATAGGGAAACTTTATGAGGTAGAAGTATAGTCCCTAAACCTAACCCTAAAACCTTAATCCTAATTAATGAACATGGTGTGGTGGTATGGGACACCACCCATGTGAAACTTGAAATTAGGAATAAGAAAGATAAAGAGATGGGTTTAGGTAACCCAGTCTCCCTTGCATGTGTGCATGAGGAGCTTAAAACTTGTCTAAGAGGTCTTAAGAAATATATGAACCCAATAGTTATATATATATATATATGAAAATTTTAAAGTTTGAATATAACTTGCTCAAACCTCTTATGTTTTCTCTAGAAGTTTGGTGATGGTGGCCAAGCCGCTGGAGGGAAAGGCCAAGGTAGCACCAAGCCCCTGGATGGGAAGGTGACCCAAGTTTACTGAAAAGACAGAGACCGTGAGGGGGTATTCTAGAAATTGAGCAAACATGGGTTGATATGTTATAATGATAAAAGTTATGCTCAATGAAAACAAAGAGATATCCATGAAACCTTTAGGGTTAGTGAGCTAACCTCGGGTGGGTCAACCCAAAGAGTGGAAAGATGACCTATGGGAGGCAAAACCTAGATCTTTGGATCAGGTTGTGGCTAGAGAGCCTAACCCCCTCCTATGAGTCAAGAAGGCATCCTAGGCTGGGACTTTCCCTTAAACGGTAATTGAATAAATGTATTTAAGTTTTGAGATAACCTTAATCCTCACCCAGAGGGGTGAAGAGTTAAAGATATAAATATAAAAGCACTTACATTCTTTGTACCCAAGGATGCCATCTCTGCATAACAACTGGTCAAGCCTCAGAGGGAAGACCAATGAGGCACCAAGCCCTGGTTGGAAGGTGGCCTAAGTTGTTGACCAAGCCTAGGAGGGAAGGTCATGTGATGGTCAAGCCCAGGAGGGAAGATCAGAGAGGCACCAAGCCCAGGAGGGAAGGTGGCCTAAGTCCACAGTGCAGTTGTTTAGGGTCAAGCCACTGGAGGGGAAGATCAATGAGGTCAAGCCCAAGAGGGAAGACCGACATGGCACTGAGCCCTGGAGGGAAGGTGGCCCGAGCCCAATGTTGGGACAACACTACATAATGTCTACTAAAAAGTGAGAGATGAAGACAATCCTGGTTCAAGAATTAAGTAAGAAAATAATGTGCTTAAAATATGTGACATCTCAAAAGAAACCCTTAGGGAGGGTAGAGACCTAATGCAATCCTAGGGTCAAGTAGGGTGTATTAGAGGTACATAGGACCGATGGGTTCGGAGTTGATATTTCCTAAATGCACACGACCAAGTGGTCAAGAGGTAACAATTGGTTTGCCCTAGGCCCATGTCTCGGGAGGTTGGCCACCTTCCTAATGTTCATGTGGCCCAGTAGGGTGAATGTAAAGACACTCCCTTGATGCATAAGGATGAGATCACTCCAAGATTACCTATACCCCTAGAGATCTAAAGGATTTGGATAAGGCTCATAATGATACATGGGATGTAAATATAAAATATATAAGGAAGTCATAGAAACTTAAGAGAAGTTGTTCCCTAACTTGAGAGCAAGAAAAGGGACACTTGGCTTCATGGAATATAAGAATGCTATGAAATTAAGAACAAGTAAGTTTAGATTCATATCGAGTATGATTGAACTTAATCTATGAAATTGAAAGGTAATGTGTGGATGTGCCATCTCCGCTCTTGGAATGGAATGAACTTTGTGTTTGGGCTGCAGTCAAATGCTTATTTCATCTCATTATGAGGGAGGTAGATTGGATAGACATGCGTTATGCTTAAAATTGAGATAATGATGATGAATATCCTACATTGAATTTGTAATGACACAAACTAGGGTTAGAGGTGTCACCTCACCCTTGTGTGTAAATGATGAATAATAGGTTGGAAACCTAGGTGAAAAGAGAAATCACCAAGTGAAATTGAGATCACAAAATAAGAATAAAATCATCAAATGATGACAAGATGTGTGTACTAAAGATGTGGATATACTTGAATTCAAATTTAGGTGCCAAACTTAGTAATAAAACAAATGTTGTTATTCTAAAGATAAGTTGTTAAAGATACCTAAGTGGGGTGTTAACCCTATGTTCTGAAAATAATGTGAGTATCATTCACCTAGGCTTCGTAGGCCTGAATTTTAGGGACAAAATTCCTCTTGGGGGGTGAATGTTATATCCTTAATTTTGATAAAATGGAATTATATAAATATAAAGCCACATTTGGATAAATAACTTCCAACTGGTATTATTGGTGAAGTATTAATGTTAAACACCATTCTGGCATGGGTGGTTGTGACACAAGTCAAATAAAAAGAATTCAAACATGAGTAAATAATAATAGCTTTTGATATGAATTTTCATATAAAAGGAAGAAAGAGTTATGAATATTCCTAAATAGGGTGAGAATGTCCTTTGGTGACCTTTTATAGGTTAAAAGAGAAGAGTTTCGTCAAGGAATATTCCCTTTCCAAGGATTTTGTTGAATAAAAAGAGGCATCTTTGAAATTATCATGTAAAGATGGTAATGTGTATTTCTTGTACACATGAGAAAAAGGGGTAAAGGAAATATGAAAGGAGGAGTTCAATGTGAATCAAGAACCTTTCCATCTTAGTAGTTTTATACCCAAAACTATCTCCTTAACCCATGAATATATGAGGAAGGGGACTCTACTTTCCATTAGTCTTTTCCCACCCCACAGTCCAAAATAGGAGACAACCCAAACCTGCCGCATGTGCCTATCCCTTCCTAAAACCCTAAAGGTCCACCTCCTATATTAAAGGACATGGGAGGGATCCTTGCCTCCAAGAAGAGCATTACATAGTTCGAGATCTCTCCTCCTACTATAGTTTATCGAGGGTATCTAGATGTTTTACAAAGATAGACGAGGAGAAGAGAGGTAGGGGTGATAGGGGTTGCATGAAGAAGGGTCTGGCAGAAGTTTAGGCAAGACCAACAGAGATGTTGAGCCGCTATAGGACCATCTCCTCAACATGTACAACAGTGGTGATGCACCACCATGGACCCGAGGAGTCTAGGCAGCGGCGACCACCTTTATAGCTAGGAATCCCAGGTGGAGTGTTGCCAGGGAACCACACTGTAGGTCATGTACCGACCACCCTAGATGGCCCAAAAGAACTGAGTTAGGGGAGAAACACTGCTTGGAGCCTTACGCATGGCTAATTGCCCTGGAGATGGAAGACAGAGTGAGTCGATCTCCCACAGGGTCACCATGAATGACTTCATCGAGGTCTGAAGCTTCTGCCAACCTGTTCGGAGTGAGCAGAGGATGATTGGGTAGAGTAAGACATGTTTTTGTGGGATAGGAGGTGCTAGCGTGCGGACGACGAGGGAGTCATGAAGAATCATCACAGTCCACAGTCTAGCGAGCCCTAGGCGGTGTCTGGGCGGTGACGCCACGGCCTTTGGACGAACAGCTGACGCACCCAAGTTGGGCAAAAGCACATCACAAGAACAAAGGACAAGAGGGAGGCATTGTGACCCCACCCTGGTCGTCTAGTACACAAGGATGATGGAGTCAGGAAGGGGGGAGAAGCCACCAGTGTGCAGCTTGCACTTTTGTGGACGGCGTCAGGCTGGAGAACGGATTCGGATGAGGAAGAAAAGAAAGGGGCATAATGACCCTAGTGCCCCTATGATCATGTTAATGAACTAGGGGCACAAGCATCTTTTCCCGAGACCAGCTAGTTGCCAGTGTAGAGCAAAAACAAGTGACGCAGACTTGGCAGTTTCTGATTGGCCAAGATTTGATAATCTTCGGTAAATCATAATATTTATTAGTAACTCAGATTGCAATGTATAATATATGAAAATTTATCACGAGAATGAGAGGAATCCAAATAAAATGGTTTGAAAGCCAAAAAAAATTCCTCTTGTTATAAAAATATGTACAATACATGTCCTAATGTGTTTAATGAAAAGGAAAGCCTAGATTTAGGTTAATATGATGCTTAATGGAGTAGATTGGTTATGTTGAGTCAATACCTAATCTTGACATGTCTAGTAAGGAAATCCTTGATAATGATTAGTAAACGATGATTCTAGACTAATGGTCTTATTCATGTTGATTTAGGGTTTTGAAACAAATGTGGGCATCTTGCTATAATATTAATGTTAGAAATGTGATCTAGGTATCATGAGTAGTCTGATATGCCTAAGATGATGAATATGGTTTCACCTAATATGCATAACTGAATTTGTAATCTTAGGAACCATGATATGATGGAGTTAGAGTTTGTAACCCTAATTCCTAGTCCAAACACGAGATAACCCTAAACCCTAGTTTAGGAGCACATCTAGACCAGATTAATGTAATGTGAATATATGGTGACACATATATAGTCTGCATGTTTTAGATACTATTGATTATATGCTTGGTTGCTTGGATGTTTGGATACACTTGTAAAGTATATGATGTTTTGCATGGTTTCTGTGATGGCATATGGTACGTGGTTATGCTTCTAAATACCTGCATCGAATTTTGAGATTGTTGAGGTTTCTCGATGATGTTGAACGACAAATAAACTACTTGCTTGTTTATTTACTTTTGGCAAATTATAAATTTCCTATGAGTATCATGTAAAGTAAATAACTATATCCTAAACCTTGGGTTAGACTGATCATAAGGGTAATGCACACGAGCCTCAGAGGGACAGTGATTACACCTGAGGTAGTTGAATAGATATGGGTTAGAATATGAAATCAAGTTTATGTTTGTATATGAAAGATAAAGATGTTTGCTTATATGTTACTTATGATTATTGGTTGAACCAACGTACTAGTATAGCAATATACTGATCGTGTATTTGTTTGCCAACATTTTTGGTATCAGATATACTTGATTCGTGGACATGAGGTACAGATATAGATGTTGAAGACACTATAGTTTAATCATGAAGGTTTAGTGTTAATGTTTTATCTTCACAAGTGTAAAAGTTAATTTTGTTTAAAATTTATGTAACTCCTTAGAGGAGTTGTTTATGCAAACATGTAACTATTTGTTCAATAATGGAAATTGTTTACTATTCTGTATTATTTCATGAATCTGATCCTATAATTTATGAGTGATGATTTGTGACTTTAAGGTCTTTTAGACACTCAAAAGTGTGGGTCATTACATTACCATTACTTGGTGTATTGGTTAAGGCTTCAAAGACTATATTTCCCCCATCTTCACATGATGTATCAGGCTAGAGGTTGTTAGATTATGAGTGTATCAAATGTCTAGGGTTAGAGTTGGCCATGTCGGCCTCCACACTCTTCTAAGACATCATATTTTAATATCCCACCTTCACTAGACATCTCCATGATAATGGAAAGTTAATTCCTTTGAGGCATATCATTTTAGAGCATCTAACATATCTACCTAACAACATCATATTGTTTTAAAGCATCATAAGTCATGTGGGTCCTCCATGTTTTGGTGCAAGTATGTATGTGTCAGCTTGGATATGTTCTAGATATCAACCTGCCTTATTCTCAATCTTAGATGACAATTTAAACAACTAAGAGGATAGTAGTTATACTCATGTTACAATCCAATAGGATAGGAATTCATATGTATCGATTTCCATACTTATACCGTTGTATCGGGTTAGGGTTTCCCAGAAACCAATATAAGTTTGTGCACATAAGATTCATCATCTTCAAGCTCAAACTCTTCATACATTACCATTCTTATTTCATGGAAAATAGTCACATATATCCATTAGAACTCATATAACCATAATTTATCAAGGAAAGTCGAAATAGAAAAAGGAATCACCATATATTGCATGATAGAACGTGAATAATAATAAAGTTGAGTTCAAGTTATATAAACCCCCTCAAAGTCACCACTAAAACTTCAAGCTTCGAAGATCCACATTCCCAAGGTTGAATATGACTTATCAAGAGCCCAAGTCTTGATAATAACACCTCTATTCGAAAGGAAGACACCATAGTAAGGAATTTGGTGAAGAAGGAAAGAAAGAAAGAATCATGGTTCAAGAACCATAGCCCATCAAGGTAGGAGATAACCATGGATTTACCTTGGGCAAGTTGTTCAACCTTACTCTTCCTCATTGATCTCCTAGGGTCATCCACCAAGAAAAAGAGGGTAAAGAATTCTAAAGCTTTACTACAAGGTGAAAAGAGAGGTATATATAGTTGAGGCTCATGAAAGAGAGTATGTGTAAGGTGTCATCACCATATGTACATGAGTGACACATGTCCATGCATGGTGACACCATGAAACCTCATTTATCTTGGCTTGAAAAACTCTTGTGGATAATCCAAGGGTAAATTATCAGCCATTGGGTAGCTTCCTTGACAAGATATCACAACTTATCATCACTTTGTGCACAAACTGATACCACTTTTGCAAGGAAGTCTCAAACTGATAGGCTTCACCTATTTGAGGTGCTTATCCTGGGTTGAATGATTCCAAAAGTTGTCAAACGGATAGGTAACATCCACCATGGTTTATAAACCGATAAGAACCCCCATATTCCTTTCACAACTCGACACAACCTCATCTAGGGTTCAAGGTACTCAGCATTCTATGGTTCTAACATCACCAAGAGTGTTATCACTCAACCAAGACTCAAACAAGGCACCCCCTTATGTCTCTATACTCTATATGATACTAAGATAGAGTAGGAACACTCTATAGGTGGTAAATTGCACATCAACCCAATATATTGGGTAAATTGCAAGTTGCACCAAATTTAGCACATAAAGCACAAGCATCAACCATACAAGCTCAACTTGGAATTTAGGCTTTCCACAAGGCGCCCCTTAGCATCAAGATCTCTCTTATGATGTTAAAGTACTAAGGGAACATCCATAATGTGACATATTGCAAAATAACCCCTTATCTTTGGTATATTGCACTTTCATCCAAAACAAGCAAAGATTGCTCAAACAACATTCAAATAGGACCAAACTGAAACTTGAGCTCTTCTAAAGTCTTAATTACTTTTCAAAATATTATGATAAGGTTCTAACCTTCTTACTTAGGCAAAACATCTAGGGTTATCCCAAAACCCAGGTCAGGGTCATTACATTGTGTGTATCCTAGGTAGGTTGTTAGGGTACTAGCTAATTCTTCTTGTATGAAACATGAAGAAGAAGTCTTGAGTATGGTGAGATAAAATATTTGATCAAAAAAGAAACCCTTTTAAATATTTTTTGTGCAAGATGAACCACATGCAACACAAATCATTGCTTGTTACCACACCATGTCTGCAACCCAGTGTATAAATGGTGTAGGTGAGGATGTCGTGTACATATCACAACAAAGGATTTTGAATTGAACTCACCTTGGCACATTACTAAATGGAGGAGGTATCCTAGAGATCTCATTCCATGTATCCTAATCCACAATATTTTAGTTCTCATGCAAATGGTTGTTGTTGCTCCTACCATTTAGCATCAACATCGAGAAGAATGGAAGAGAGACCCTTAACCTCTAGTTTATACTTTTTGCCTCACATTTTAAATTTACCTTTGAGTGTATGATCCTAGCCTTGAATCTATATAATTGAGGCCATAAACTTCAATTTAGCTCTGTACATATTGTATGGGTGGTGAAAAAGGATGTGTACAGGTGTTTTTTTCAAGATGTTCCCCAAATATTCACAAATACCAAGATTTTGAATCATGTTAATGAGTTCCCAATGTGGTATATGGACTTTGAGTTCATTCTCTTGTACTTATCTTTCTAGTTCATGGTCAATGAGGTCCTCTATTTTCTTGGTATTGGTTCTATGCATCTTTTGGACTTTGGAGGTCATGGTCTCAGTGTATGCACTGATCTAACTATGTAGAAAAATCATGTGAGTGTTCAAGGGGCTATTGTTATAAGGAATTCCAAGAAGCATGATGCATATTCTTTTTTTGATGTTACACTATCTCAAAATAGATCCATAAATATACTCGATAAATGTCAATAGTGGCAACACATTTTACCCAAATTCATACCCTGGTGTGATCTTCCTCATACAAGAGTACTCATATGATTGAGGCTCACATATAATACTTGTCCCTCTACTAACACGATAGTGGACTTTGATAATAAGAGAAGGGGGGTCTATCTCCTTTTTGTTTCTCTTTCCCTTCAGTGCACCCTTCAACTTGTCAATGGCATTGGATACGGATCCCCTGACGTGTACCATCATTTCATAGAGGTGGTGAAGTAGTGGAGAAGAAGTGAAAACATCTAGGTGTGAGACTATCATCTAGGATATCTAGATGGTTGGTTTGAAAGTGGATGAGGTGGTTGACTAAGGTATTGTCATGGTCGGCTAGGTCGTCTCAAAGGAAGTTGGCTAAGGAAATGATTCAATCAGTTTTCATATGTCATAGGAGGTAGAAGAAAAGAGTTTGGGTTGAGATAGTTATGGTGTCTGAATTTTGTGGCAATGAAAGTGATGATCATGAAGAGGTAGTTGTGATTATTATTGAGAAGGGGGAGACAGTGATGGGTTGTTTGATAGTGCCACCATGCCCTAGTTAGGGCATCTAAGGATGATGGGGATATAAGGAGGTGGTGATGGTGGTAGGATAGGCATGGTGGGGGATTGCTAGACTGATGGAGGTAAAAGTTGACATGGAAGTGGTGTGGGAAATGATGATTACTATTGGTTGCAATGAGCTTGGAGGTTGATCCAAGCAGAGACTATGATTGAAGTCGATGGTGAAAAAGTGTGTCAGATGATGAGGAGGGGTAGTTTTTCAAACAAAAGAAAAGGGTATCCCCTATTTCCTCAAGTGTTAGTTGTGCACAAGTGAGTCAGTCGACTGGTCAAACTAGCCTGTTAACTAAATCATTGAGAAATCCCCACTAGTATTAGTGAATTCTAAATTCCTCAACAAATTGACTGTGATAGTCAATTCACTTGTTGTGGTCTCTCCCTTAGCTTGATGTAGGATGTCCATACATCATGTTGAGTGAGCCAATCAGAATGACTGCTTGGATGGTCGATGAAGCTAAAAGTGAACCGACTAGTCAGGATATTTCTAATCAACTCACCTCATATTCTACAATTCGTTGATTCAAATGGTCTACTTGTGAGATAAACCAATCAAGTCAAGCTTCCTATGCCTTTTCTACATTTGACCTTTAGCATGTATTAAAGTTTAGAATATGTCTAGCTAGTGTATCTTCCATATCCAATCTAGAACTCAATGGATTACTATCTTAATCACAAAAATAACTATTTATCAAGTAAAATGAATATAATGGAATGGTATTGCGATTAATATAAAATTTTGAATCGAATAAGAAGATAATAATAGGGTTATCTCTTGATTAACACCTTGTTTTATGTCATTAGCTCAAACCTCAAAACTCATGTCTTGGATAAGGGTGGGTGAATTATGAAAATTATCGTTGCTCTAATTTTGACCATAGTGAAGTATCTTTTGATAATGTGATATCTCATATGTTCTCACCCCAATATGAGATTGCTTCATGAGGGTATATATGCTTGATTACACTGAAGTCCATACATCTTGTCCTTATTTTCCTAGGAAAAGTCAAGGATGTGAGTTATTCAATAGTTCTTAGTATGCAACGTGTAGGTCCTTCCTCTTCAAGTTGACTTCATGCAACATCTTGGTTTGCTATTTTTATATCCACACATTCTCATACACAATCACTCATATCTCTTTATGATGTTGTAATTGAAGCTTCTAGATGATAATTATGCTCAAAGGTTAAAATTGAGATTCATTATGGCCCACCAAGACGTATATTTGAGCTCCATAATGAGATGATAGACTTCATGTAGATTAGTCCAAAGAGTGTAGTTCACAAAGAAATTTTGTATGCAGTTTTGTAGGACTAGAGTGCATCATTCAACTGTTGGCCCAACCCTTCTACAATTTTCTAACTATCTTCTCCTAGATAGCTTTAATTTTACAATTCTAGATATCTACTTTCCCACATATCTATGGGTGGTTTGGAGTAGAAACATGGTGTGAAACACCACATTAATAAGGAGCTATTTGAAGATACTCTTAAGAAAATGGATGCCTCCATTAGCAATTACGATGTGGCGGACCCTAAAGTGTGAAGAGATATTATATTTATATATCCTTGTGAGTGGTTTAAAGTCACTCGGAATGATGGGTATGGTCTTCAACCACTTGAATACATATTCAACATTGACTAAAATGTAGGAGAAGCCTAAAAAAGAGGGAAACATACCCATGTACTTCATTCACATACATTGAAGATTTCTACCTCCTTCCATAGTGGAAAGAGAATTTCATCTCTCTTAGACATGATTCTAGTAGTTTTCTACTGATAGCAAACCTTCATGAAGTTTTATGTGTCTTTGAAGATAGAAGCTTCAAAGATATTATATTCCATTGGTGGTCATATTGTTAGAACTCATGTAGCCCTCAAAAGGTCCCAGTGGCACTACTCTAGGATGAGGCATGATTCTTCCTTAGATATACACATGTGATATTGACCCTCTAAGCATGATAAAAAAAGTAAGCCAATACCAATAATAGTGGTGAATGTTATATATGAGATTGACATTTGAATTTCTTATGTAATTGGGATGTAGAACATTGTTTTCAAAGAATTTTACTAAGTATGCATGCCATGCAGTGAATGCACTCGACTTCATCAATTGAACATTGGGAAATTCATCTTTGATCTAGATTTGGTCACTGTCATGGATCTATAATCGACTAAGGTGATCACAAACTATATTTTTTCTTTCCTTTTTGTCATGGATCTCTAGATCAAACTCTTATAGTAGAAGAATCCACCTACAGCTAGAGCTTTACAACATTCTTGTATAGAAGATATATGATGGAATAATGGTCCTTGTAGACTATTACATAGGCTAATGAAACTTTTCAAATGAATACACTTTGGGAATGAGCTCCTTTTTATACACTTTGAAAATGAGTTCCTTTTCTTTGGTGTTATAATTTCTCTCTGTGTCATCCGGAGTCCTTCTACTATAGTAAATGACATGGTGTTTCTTGTTGACATGATGCCCCAAGATTGCTCCCACATTGTAATCACTAGCATCACAGACAATATCATAACAGAGAGACCAGTCCGATGCATGAATCGTACAAGTGGATATGAGAGTTCCTTCATATTAGAGAATCTCTTCATGTAGTCGACATAAAAATTGAAATCAACATCTTAGAAAAGGATATTTCTCAGGGGCTTTTTTATTTTGTTGAAATTGTGGATGAATATCATGTAGAAACAAGTGTGTCCTAGGAATGCACAAACCTCTGTGAGTACATAATGGGGAGATAATAATGAAAATCACATCAATATTTTGATTGGATGATTCTATCCCTCTACAACTCACACATTATCCTAGAATAATGTCATCCTTCACCATGAAGTGGCACTCTCCAAATTAAGAACCAGATATGCTTCTTTGCATATTTCAAGAACCATGTAAATGTGGTGTAAGTATGCATCAAGAATATCTGAATAGATGGAGGAATTATCCATGAAAATCTCCATGATTGTTTCTTTAAAACAAACAAAAATTACAAAGATACGATGTTGAAATATTGAAGATGTAATGCATAATCTAAGGGACACCTAGAAAAAGACAAAGGTCTCACATGGGAAAGTAAAGATAGTCTTTTGCTAATCATTGGAATGGATAGAAATGTAAAGAAAGCTTGATTATACACCTAGTTAGAAAAATAGCTCCTTGTGTACCAGCATATATAGGGCCTTGGTCGAGGAATGGTAGATGGAATTTGTCCTTCTGGGTCATCTTGTTGACCTTTTGAAAATGTATATTAATGTGTCGCCTGATTACAATGTAGGTAAAGCATCATTTCATTATAAACATTTAGTACAATGGGAATGCCTCCTTTATATTCCACCACCCATACATGCATCCCCCACAGTGAGTTGTATGTGTGGTAAATAATTTCAGACAGCGATAGCTTTATAGAATCCTTGCAAGCAACCTCTTTCATATTTGGTTTTAATAGGAATTGAGTTTTGGTGGGTGACCTATAGTCATATACAATATCAACTCAACCAATCAGATATGTCATTTTATATCTGAGTTTGTTCCTATGTTTTTCCCATCTCTATCATCAATTTATCCTTCTTCTTTGTTGTGAGGTTCATGTTGATAGTCATTGTGAAGACTTTCTGTGAATCTAAAAACATACTTCAGCCCTTTAGTAGAGGCTTCATTTCTAGAGTTGTGAGTGTTTTGAGCTTATCTTAAACAACAAACATGGATTTTGATTCTTCAAATTTTCCTTTGGATCTTCCTATAAGTTGTTTAGGTGAATAAGGAATAGTTCTACATGTTCATAAGTTGATTTGTAAGACCTTAGATCAATAAATGTTGTCTCTAATGGATCATCCAATGTGGGTCTATCTTGCTAGAGTCGTGTTGTATTATCAATATAGTCTAGAAAGAATACTACTTCCTATATAGAGGGCCCCAACAAGCTTTCCAACACCTTGAATTAAAGTTTATTTTTACCCAATGTCAGTGTCAAATACCTACCTCCACATCAATAATATCTCTAGTTGTAACTAAGAATGGATGGCCAAAGATGAGAGGATGTCAAACAAAAGGGTTGTTCCCCATGTTCACATGGGTCATATTCCATAATTCCCACAATAAAAGTCATGGAGGAGTCTACAAGTTGGATTACCATTCATGTCAATAGTAATATCAATGAATCCAAGTCTCTTGAATAAGCTATAGGCATTATAGATTTTCTTCCTCCTATATCAGGTTGGCCTTGTTGGTAAGTGGAATCCCCTATGAAGAAAGATATGCTCAAGGACCCATGGTCCTTCATCTTTTGTGGCATCTTGATATGGATAATATCCTATTGCATCTTTACCATGTTCATAGTCTCATACTCCTCTGTTGTGTATTTATGTTTGAGGAGTGCCTCAATAAATGTTGACCATGAGGGAATATATATTAGAGTGTCAAGTAAAAAAATATCAAGATGCAAACTCTTCATTGCTTCGTTGAACTTTGTGAACCTAGAGTAATTTCAAGCATGCCATAGTCATCTCTAGAAAGGATTGAATGACTTATAAATAAAAGTTAAATGAAATTTATGCAGCGCTTGGTGTATCTTTTGTTGTTCTCTCTGTATCAACTACTCTACTATTCTCTAGCATTTCATTCAATTTATCCTCTATCACTATGCCTGGGATGATACCAATATCATCCACTTCACCAATTATTATTTTCCTTATGATAGGAATCATGGTTTCTGGAATCACCAACCTTGAATGTGTAGTCACCACCCTGATCTATTCTTCATGTTTTGGATTGTTCTTTATCTGACCTATGAAAGAGCCCAGTAGAAGTGAAGTGATGCATCTATCTAGTCCATATTTATATACATGAATTTTTTGTATGATTGCTCATATGTAAGCATAAATTATTGATTTATAAGAACCTTCACAATCGTATCTAGATTTCTCTACTTAGTAAAAGTGGATATTCTTTGTTATTAATTTTTCCTTTGGTTATGCATTTTGAAATTGTTGTCCTTGGTTGAGGTTTTAAAATCTTTCCCATGATTGAAATGACTGCATTGGTTTCTTTTTGGTATTTTACTTGAAATTTTTTTAATATCATTCTACTGATATTGGGGAGTGAGATTGATTTTGATCGTTGTCGTGTCTCTTATGTTATGAGTTTTCTACTCATACTAGATTCATGTACTAAAACCTAGGATGATCTATTTGTTGATTAGAGTTGTAGTACCCCTACCCTATAATGGTGGCTATTGCATTGACTTCCACAATAACTACATCATTTTTGAACTATTAATCATATACATTGAATCTTGAAAGATATAATTGCACTCCAAGGAAGTGTGTTCTTCTTCCTTATAGATTTGGAAGACCTCTTTATACCCCCTTTGCTTGTTCAAGACTTGGGATTCTTCACTCACATTTTCAATCTTCAATAAGGACCTAATGTTCTCTTGATTATGTACAAGCCTTAGTGTTTTTACATATGCCTTCAGTTCCAACTTGTTCTCTTCAATTGTCATCTTAAGAACTCCCATCTACCTAATTCTTTACAATTCACCTAGTTTTTTCTCCCAAGAACACACTTTTCCATATATCATCATAACTATGTCTTGAAGTACCATCAAATAACTCTTTTACATCATCTTCTAAAGTATATATAAATTATTGATAAGTGTCATACATGATGTTCTCTTATGAGGGAATATTCACAACAACTCCTTATACATTTCCCATATGTTGCACAACAATTCTCCTAGAAGAAAAGTAATTTGGTTTATCTCCTCTGATCTGATAAGTGAGTGAAGGTAGGAAAAATTTCTTCAAAAAACTATTATGTAGTTCCTTCTAAGTTGTGATGTTTTTGCTATCTATGAAACTAACCCTAGCCTTGTCTATCAGTGAAAAATAGACTAAATCCAAAATGATGGTCTCATTTAGAACTCATACTTTTTGTCTCATAGCATATAGATAAATGAACATTTGGAGATGATCATGAGTATCTTCTCCAACCCTGGTAGAAAAGCTATTTTTTTACATCATCGACAACCATTACATGATTCTCTCAAATGTTGGTGTTGTGATGGTTGGGTTCTTAACTAGGTAGCAAACATCTATAGCTTTCAGGGTTGAGAAATACCTAATCCCTTTGCCTTTCTACCTCTTAAGTAGAATGTATCTCTTCTTGATATCTTCCCTTGCCTCTCTAAGTAGTGTGTCTCTCTAAATAGCTAAATCCTAGTTTACCCTGTGTGAATTTCCTTTTGCTCCATTTTGGCCATGTTTTCACATATTTGCAAGTGATATGTCCTATGTATATCAAGGTTGCAATCTATGGATTTGATGCATGAGGAAGGTACAAACATTGGATATAGTACCTAAAATAAGAATATAAATATAAGAAAATTTATTGAAGAACCATTCAAATTCATAAGACTTTTGATATTATAAATTGTACAAGAAAAATCCTAGATTGAACCTAATTCCATTAAATTAATTAGGAATTCCATTTTACTCAAAAATAGTGCAAAAATTTCTTGTGAACACGTTTGCACTAGAGTTTTCTAGAATATGAAAATCCCAAATATCTAAACTAATAGTAAGAACAACTCATACACATACATACGAGTCTTACATGGTCAAATTCTAAAGGACAAACCTTTTAAGAATTATTCTAATTAAGCTTACTAACTTAAGATAGTATATATCATTACGAGTTTAATTTACTCATTAGAAAAACTTTCCATAATACAAATATTATATTAAGGTTGATTTATCAAATATGTGAAGCACCATGGTGAATGGGTTTTTCCATAGCTACCTAAATTCACTCTTATTCACTACACTATCATAATCATGAATAATTATTATTGATGCCACACAAAATGTATTCCTCTCATTATGAGGATTACACACATAATACTATCACCCTAGAATCGTTGTCTCATTACCCAGAGGTCAGCCATCCATCGCTTGAAAGACTACCCATCCAAAGTTCTCATTATGGGGTCAATGAGAATTCAATCAACATCTTAAAACTTGAATTCAATTTTTATACATCCAAAGTAGGATAAACATAGAAATATGATTATCAAACAAGATTACACAAAAATTAATGATACATTTAGAATATAATCAGTTAGTACATGTGGAAATATAGGTAAGAAACCAAAAATGTTGGTAATGGGCTACTACACTACCCTAATGAGGCAACTACTCTCTCATCATGAATAATCAATACAAATAAGGAAAGAAAGAGAGTGTGTCATTGTCACGAGAGTGAGAAGGAGAGCATCTATTGTCTAGAAATGACTATATTCAATCTATAGACAATGGAAATCCAGAGCATAGGTCAAAGAGAACCTCATACATTCATTGGGGCTTCTCCTATTTGTTTTTCTTATGCCTTCCTTAGAGTATGGTGGAACGCAAAGGAAATTCCTATGGGGTAGATCTCCTACACCATCTTTGGGTTTTCACTTTACATGGTTGACGTTGAGACCACTCATGAGAAGGATTAGTGGATGTAGTGGTCATTTACTATTGCTTGGATGGCTCGCCAGTCATATCACCTTTAGTTGTTTGTGCAATCTTGATCCTTGTTGATCAACTGAGGAAGTTAGTTGGTTAGATGGTATTAAACATTGCTCATGTTGGGATGCTCAGTCGATCACTAAAAGACGAAAATGATCAATTGAGATGTCTTATAATTTATAGATGAGGGTTCCAGTCAGTAAATGGGTTGTGTCAACCGATCAGTTGAGAACTCTGTTGATCAGTGATATTCCATGTTATAGTGAGTAGAGAAACTAACATATCTACATTAATGGCTTAGCACTTGGTCAATTTATTGTACAAGGATCCCTCCATTTGTTTGATGAAAAGTTCCATCTAAATAGTTTGTGCTAAAAGAGAAATTTCATATGAGCTCTTGAACTTGAGTTTGCCACTCCAACACTTGGAGTTGAGGAGTGATTCCTAGGTGAATGTTTCACCTTCCATTGATCTCAAGAAGAAATTATAGGGTCATCTTGATCCTTTGATCATAGCATGTCATGAAGAACAAGAATTTACATTAAACATATTAAAATAACATAAAAATGAAGAACAAATCTAATTTAAGTTAGTTTTAAGGTTAAATGCATAAAAAGATGCTAAACTAAGAAAATTATGTGACTATAATTAAGATGAATAGGCATTCATCAATTTGTCCTCACTGAAATTTAGAATACTATTTTCCATCCCCTTTAGTCACAAATGTATATCTACATCTAATATGATCATCATTCAAAGTAGGAAGCTTCGAATTATTGTTCCATATATCTTTTAGGCGTTCTTTTGTACTAAATTGATCACTATAATATGAAACAATATGCCCTTTATATTTTTCATCATAACATAGGATGTTGTAAATACATATGCATAAAATAAAATTTCTTATTTTTTTTATTCTAAAACTAGGGGTCAATTTTATTCATCTTGCTTCTTGGAAGCAGGGCAATCAAAAAGTCAATTAGGGGCATTACATCAAAATCCAAGAAACCTAGGGATCCAACACCACCCCTTAAACATGTATCTTCATGAAAACTAAGCCAAGCCACCCATAATTGTACATTTATAAGGAACAAAATTTTGATAATGTGAACGTTAAGCTATATTCAAGCCATGTAGTATCCATCAAAATAGAGAAAAATGAAGATCCCAATCTGCAAAGATCATACGAAAACCAACATACCCACAACCCCAAGGGGTTAGAGTAGGACATCTAGCCTCCATGAAACCATCGCCTTTCCAACGCAGCAACAGATAACCAACTTTTGTAAGGAACAACATTTTCTAACCCACAATGAACCTAAATCCAACCTCCTAAGGTCACCACCACCCAAATCACCAACAACCATTCAAAGTTGGATCAACTCAATGAACCTTCCGTTCAAACACAAGAAGTAAATTATACCTCATCCAAGATGGCATCCTGATAAATGTGTATTTATCACTTTTTTTACATCTTCTAGATATCTTTTTAGGACTATTTTATTATTTATTTTATTAGTTTTATAATTAATTATACTATTTTATATTTTCTATCTTTAATTGGAGTTTTAATTATATTAGGTTGGATTTTTGTAGGAAAATGGTCTAATCACTCCAATCATTAATTTCTCTTGCAAGATGTTTTACACAATTCCCACAGTTCCTAAAATTTATGTATAGATGGCATTAAAATAGTCAAAACTGCCACATACAAATTCCAAATTTGAAATTTAAATATATTTTGAAAATATAATTTCAATTTCTACAGAAAACATATATTTCCCAATGATTTTAGAAGTCATTTGATTGTCCAACCAACCATTGAATGTGCCTATTCATTTTCCCACAGTGCTTGATTTAAATATATACCTTAAACTAAAATAGGCATAACTCTTACGTCCAAAGGTGGAATTTAATGTTCCAAAATGTGTTGGAAAGGAAATTCAAAGTCCTGTAGGAAAAATAAATTTTACGGTGCACTTTAAAGTTTGTTACTAGTCAAAACTCATATGAAACTTCAGGAACAGGAATCTATAGAGAGAGAGTCTAAATTTGAATGGTCAAAAGAAGGCAATCAATGGTTTTCTCTATTGCCTATTGAGGAAGATATTTCTCTTGACTGAGACATACAATAGCCACCTCTTCCACCTACTTCTCTTTTCCTTTAAGGGTTTCCATCCTTCCTTGCCCTATAAAAGGAGGGGGACTACACAAGAAAAATATCATCGAGTTTTAGTTATAAATCAAGTCTTAGTTGTAATAGAATTTAGTTTGTCGTCCCAATTTTTGTACGTAATTAGTAGTGAAACTCTGTTATTTTTATTTATAGTGTAATTTTATAATCAAAGTAATAAAATTGGTTCTTTTATTCTACATCTGGATCTTTAATTTTCTCATTCTTCTTCTCTCAAATTCATCTTGGAGCGGGAGACAAAGCAATCGAGTTGTTTAACTATCACCGCCTTAGACTCTTCAGAGATTCCGAAATTGCGGTCTATGGCACATTTACTTTCTCTTCTCATTTCTCCCATCCTTTCTATGAGTATAGAGTAGTTTTCTTGTCGACGTGAGGGGAGTAGCTCCTTAGCCATGTGTTAATCGGATCAGGTTTTTACACAACTACTTTAGATGGATAGTTTTTAGTTTAGAAATCACTGATTTAAACAAAGTAATTAATCATTTTAATCTCTTGTTAATCCCAATGAATGTGACCATCAAACCTGAGATTTAGAATGCCTAAACTATCTTCACAAAGATTTGGATGTGACTGTAGAAAAATCCTCTTTAGGATGAAGAACAAAGATACATGAACAACAGGACCAATGGGTTCATGTGGAGTTCCTCTTTTGTGTTTTGTTTACGAATAAATCACATGCATGCTCCTATCTTGTTTTTCATATATGGCTTGATTCAATTTTCACAAGGGCTAAGGTGATGAAACCCCTAAGCCTTGATGCCTTCCTTTATGATTTCAAACTGCTCTTAAATATGATTGTTTTCAATTCACCTTTATATTTTAGCACTTTACTTTTCTTTATATAATCTTGTGTGCTAACAATTTTCTTCCTTTACTCTCTTGTCTTAGAATAATTATTTTTCTTTCCTTGCATTACACTTTACTTTCTTGCATTAGTTTAATCAAACCCCTCAAAATGGACTTTATTTTCTGTCAATTTTCCAAAAATACCAAAAATAAATAATTTCAAAAAATCAATTGGGATTAGAAGAAAATGAATCTTAAAAAGGTTATCATGTGGGATCAACCCTTCTATACTAGCCTTAACCAGAAAGTAAAAAAGGATTAAACTCTAGAATAATTATTCTAGTGAATTGGTGTATTCTTTAACGCGTATCAATTTTGGCACCACTTCCGAGGACAACATATCATATTTTCGAACCCCAAAAAAAATTTGCAAAAACATTTTTTTCATTTTTTATGCCTTCTGAGTAATATTCTGGAAGTGCTACTCCTCCTTCTGCTAAGTTTCCATTCTAGCAGTATATTTTTTCTGCACTCGATATCAACTATCATATTAAATGTGCATGCGACACCCACCAAACGTTGATTCTGTGTAGTCGATTTTTGCTCTGGAACCAAAGAAGCCAAGGATGATTTTAATCGATGATTATGATGATGATTATATCAAATTCAATCAAGTAGAACCAACTCCACTACCTGAAGCTCTACCAATGACTTCCATTGTGGATGTTAATCTACCAATGTGCTTCTTTTGAACCCGTTTTTTTATAATAAACCGCCACCCTTAGAAGAAGTCCAATGTGAAGTAGCAGAGATTCCACACAACCTTGATTAGGAGATGGATAGGTGTTATAAAGAAATTAAGCTTGTTGTAAATGATGAACTTTGTTTATCTAGGGTCGCAACTATATGGGGCCCTGACTATCCATAGAAGTTAGAAAATAAGTGGATGGAGGCATGTGGATAGAGTCATGAATTAAGAATCTTTTAACAAAAAGGCTAAAGACTGGTGTGTTGGCTAAATTGGACATTATTATAATCCCTTTGTTTTCGATGATGAAAAACATTTCATTCTTGTGGATCTAACGTGCTACTTGAGTGTTGCAGGGATTAGGTGGATGACAAACACTTGGAAGATCTATATGCTAAAATTGCTTTAAGTCATGAATGTAATCAAATGTAAAAACTTGTACAAGTATATAATGTACAAGTACTTAGACATCATATAAATCAAGTGTTAGATCTTCCCTAGTCAATCACAACACTTAGATAGGTCATCCCCTACAATAGTGTCACAACTACACACTCATACACACACTTAGTACTTGGCTTAAAACATTGAAATAGGGTTAATCTCGGTCGACAAAATTCTCGACCGAGACACTCTCGGTCGACAAATACTTCGACCGAGAATGACCCAGGTAGCCGTTAGACACAGCAGACAAGGTAGTTGGGAGTTGGATTAGAGTGTTATATCCACTTGCTCTAGACAGTCCCTCGGTCGACAAGTCCTCAACTGAGAAGGACTCTCGGTCGACAATTCTTCGACCGAGAAGAGTTCTGTCTGCACTTTTCAGAGTTAATTAACCAGTCATTGTTAAAGCAACTAATGGTTACCTAACATCTAGTTAAGCACTAAGAACCCCCTAGAAAGTGTCTAGAACGTCCTTAAGCATCCATAGGCCATTCCTATAAATAGGACAAGCCATAGGACACTCAAAATACACTTGTGCTACACTTGAGCAAAAGACTTGCAATTGGCTATTCATTCTTGTGAGCAATTGAGCAACTCCAACATTGGCTATTCATTTCCTTTGCTCCAAATTCATGTCCTATGGGCTAGCATCTCCTACCCACAGCACTTACACTTTCATATACATTAGTTAGGAGATCAAAACGCTTGATATAGGAAATCAAGCCTTATGCTACAACGATATTGTAATTTCTACTTTTCCTTCTTGTTCCTTTATATCTTTTGTACTCTCCTTGCTACTACTAGGGTTGGAGGCTGCGGATTGGAGAGGTTTTGACTTCTCAGGTGGAGAAGGTGGACTTTGGACTACTTCAAGAAGGCTGTCTCAACGGGAAGCTACTTCAAGAGGAAGGCTACTTCAAGGGGAGATTGAGGTTACTTCAAGGAAGGCTGCTTCGAGGTTGGTGAGACTACTTCTAGGTGAAGGTTGTCTGAAGGGTTTGGTGAAAGTGTTGTAATTTTATGTAACATCCTTGCGAGGTAATAAAATTAAATACTTTCAAAATCCCGGTTGGGTAAGCAACCGGGTAGTGGATTGACTGCCTTAGTATTTGCTAAGGTTGGAACCACTCTAAATCCTTGTCCCCTTGTCCAATATTTTTGTGGTTGCTTGCTTTGGTTGAATTATTATTAAAATATCATAAAACCCTATTCACCCCCCCTCTAGTGTTTTTTCAATTGGTATCAGAATGAAGGGTGGTGGTGTCTACAACCGCAAGCAAAAGAAAAGCATGGACCAATCTTCAACTAGTTGCAGTTGGTGCTTAGGAACAAGGCACACTACACCTAGCTGTCCATGGAGGTCAAAGAAGGAAGATGTGCATCAAGAATGCCTTATTGCTATAATAAGTGAATAAGAAGAAGAAGAGGTAAGCCTTTTTTATTTACCTAAAGAAGAGCTAATTGCTAGTCTTGAAGAGACACATAATAAGTATATTGAGTGCAAGAAGTTAAAGAAATCTAATAAAGCAAATGATTAGTTACATGCTAAACTTGTTGTTCTCACATCTGAAAATGAAGATCTCAAAAAGGTTATTGAAGATCATGATATTAAGCTAAAATCTGTAGAAGCAAATTGCAATCTTCTTTCCCTAGAAAAGTTAAACTTGCAAACTCAAGTAAATGATCTTCAAAAACAACATGTTTTGTGTACACATCTAGATTATGATATTATTATGAAAGAAAGAGATTCTTTATTATCTAATCTAGATCAAGAAAAAGATATCAAGAAGAGAATGGATGAGATTGTTAAGTTGCAACAAGAAGTGAGTAGTTTGAGTAACAATGATATCCTTGATAAAATCTTAAATGATTCTTATCGTCAAGTTGGAAGGAGAGGACTAGGTTATAAGCCTAAAGGAAAATCTTATCAAAAACCTAGTTGGAGAAAGACACAAGTGCCAAAGAGTCAATCCATGAATGTACCTAGAGGCAAATATACATATGTACCCAAGAACAACTTAGAAAAAAATCATAGAAAGAGATATGAGGTTGATTCTACATGTTGCCATTATTGTTTACGTCTTGGACATTATTCCTTCTCGTGTCCTTATAAGAGAAAGGATGTTGAGTTAGTATGGGTTCCAAAACTCCCAAACTAATGAATATAATTAAGTTGAGATATGACCAAAGACTCTAAGTTGTATATCTCCATGTCTATCTCAACTTAAAATAATAAGATAACAAATTGATTCAAATCTCTAACTTGAAAATACACATTTTATATAAATTTGTAGAGACACATCTTTAGAAATTTGTCTTAATTTGGGTTCTCAAAACCTAAAGATTTGAATATGATTAGTTGAGATTTGATCTACATATTACTTTGATATTTATATTTTTTATCTCAACTAAACTGATTTTTAAATTACATAATTAAATTGAAAGTGATCTATGTTTTACTTATAAAACAAATTATTGAAAAACAGTACAGAAACAATCTCGATCGAGACATTGTTTGACCGAGAACACGATCGGTCGAGAAATAGTCGACTGAGTAGGTTACTGTTTTGAAGTTTGCAACAAAATTGATAAAACCTGTATAAACAGTAGCATACTCGGTCGAGAAAAATGTCGACCGAGATAAATTCAGTCGACAAAAAGTTCGACCGAACCAAGTTATGTTGAACCTATTTTAATTAATCTAGTTTGCTATCAATTTGTTGTTAATGATTGATTTAATATGCAAATCAAGAATGAATCTTAGAGACCATCTTAAAATCAAAACATATTGATCTCTTAAATCATAAATTGTTGAAAGAAGGTATAACATTATATGAAATGTTTAAACATATTGCAAAAATGCTATATGAAGATTGATATTGAATATAACTTATTCATTGCTTTAAAAAAAAATTATTAAGCATGTTCATGGTTTGTCTTAAAGTTGAAAATTTATGAACCATGAATGAGATTATTTTGGTCTATCCTCTACATGGTTGGGTTTAAAACCGAAAACTATAAACCATGTTTGTTTAATCAAGCAAATTACTATTTTATCATAATCCACATGGTTTTTTCCTAAAGAATTCCTTGGTCTATCTATATAGGAACCATGTGTATTGAAATTTAGTCTAAATCATCATTATCATTGTATTCATATGCTTCTATCTTGATCATTGCATTGTGGATATACTTCTACTGTTCTATCATAATCATTGTGCCATGATCGTTATGTTTCATTGGTTTGGCTAAAATAATATTTGATCCATATATACAAACCATAAATGGATATTGTTTTTGATCATTATGATTCATCTCATAAGAAGATGCCATTTTGCATAAACAGTAAAAATTCATGACACAAATACATTTTAAATTAAAAATCTGCAGAAATTATACTTCACATATAAGTGTTCATATTGGAAATATACAGAAATTGCCTCTTGGTTGAAATCAAATTTGACCAAGGGGCGCTATGGTCGAAGTCAAGGTCGACCTAAAATGAGCTTGACAAAATGCTTATTTGTACATCATTTTACTGCACTTAATCTTAGTATACTGAAAACAAATTTTTTAGTGCATAACTTTTTATGATCTAATATTTATTGTGACCTTAGAATCCTTAAAACATCTTGATTATAAGATTAAGGGGGAGCTCACAAAAAACTATCTTGACTATAAGATTAAGAAGGAGCTTACAAAATTTTGAGAACGTCATAAAGAAAATTTGAAGCTTGTTATGACCTTAGTATCTTTATTCTTGGTTATGAAAATAAAGGAATCCACAAATTTCATGAATGTGATATATATCTTGTTCTTAATGGAATTCTCTAAACAAATCAGGGCTTAACATCTCGTGCATTTGGTTAGAGACATTTTTCATGTACTCTGAGCTTAAAGGATTCTGATATCATTTCAAGGCTTAACATCATTTGCAAATGATAGAGAAATAAATTGTGGCTAAATTTAATAATAATTAGTTTGCATTAAGCCCTTGCTTGTAAATTGAATATCTCTTTAAGGGGAAGCAAAGCATAAAATAAAAAGTCATACTAAATGATTATGTTGGATATCTTTTTGAAATGACAAAGGGGGAGAAATAATATAACATCAAAAACCAATATAAAATCAAAAACATGAGTTTCATAAATTTCGGGCCACCACATACTTGCAACCAAGAGAATGGCTACAAAAGGTAAACTTCAGGTATGAAACTCATATGATTAATATTTCCTTATTTTATATTTAGGAAATGTTTGTCATCTTCAAAAAGGGGGAGATTGTTGGCTAAATTGGACATTATTTTAATCCCTTTGTTTTCGATGATGACAAACATTTCATTCTTGTGGATCTAACGTGCTACTTGAGTGTTGTAGGGCTTAGGTGGATGATAAACACTTGGAAGATCTATATGCTAAAATTGCTTTAAGTCATGAATGTAATCAAATGTAAAAACTTGTACAAGTATATAATGTACAAGTACTTAGACATCATGTAAATCAAGTGTTAGATCTTCCCTAGCCAATCACAACACTTAGATAGGTCATCCCCTACAATATTGTCACAACTGCACACTCATACACACACTTAGTACTTGGCTTAAAACATTGAAACAGGGTTAATCTCAGTCGACAAACACTTCGACCGAGAATGACCCAGGTAGCCGTTAGACACAGCAGACAAGGTAGTTGGGAGTTGGATTAGAGTGTTATATACACTTGCTCCAGATAGTCCCTCGGTCGACAAGTCCTCGACTGAGAAGGACTCTCGGTCGACAATTCTTCGACCGAGAAGAATTCTGTCTGCACTTTTCAGAGTTAATTAACCAGCCATTGTTAAAGCAACTAATGGTTACCTAACAGCTAGTTAAGCACTAAGAACCCCCTAGAAAGTGTCTAGAACGTCCTTAAGCATCCATAGGCCATTCCTATAAATAGGACAAGCCATAGGACACTCAAAATACACTTGTGCTACACTTGAGCAAAATACTTGCAATTGGCTATTCATTCTTGTGAGCAATTGAGCAACTCCAACATTGGATATTCATTTCCTTTGCTCCAAATTCATGTCCTATAGGCTAGCATCTCCTACCCACAGCACTTACACTTTTATATACATTAGTTAGGAGATCAAAATGCTTGATATAGGAAATCAAGCCTTGTGCTACAACGGTATTGTAATTTTTGCTTTTCCTTCTTGTTCCTTTATATCTTTTGTACTCTCCTTGCTACTCCTAGGGTTGGAGGCTGCGAATTGGAGAGGGTTTGACTTCTCAGGTGGAGAAGGGTCTTCTCGGTGGAGAAGGTGGACTTTGGACTACTTCAAGAAGGATGTCTCAACAGGAAGCTACTTCAAGAGGAAGGCTACTTCAAGGGGAGCTTGAGGTTACTTCAAGAAAGGCTGCTTCAAGGTTGGTGAGACTACTTCTAGGTGAAGGTTGTCCGAAGGGTTTGGTGAAAGTGTTGTAATTTTCTGTAACATCCTTGTGAGGTAATAAAATTAAATACTTTCAAAATCCCGGTTGGGTAAGCAACCGGGTAGTGGATTGACTGCTAAGGTTGGAACCACTCTAAATCCTTGTCCCCTTGTCCAATATTTTTGTGGTTGCTTGCTTTGGTTGAATTATTATTAAAATATCATAAAACCCTATTCACCCCCCCTAGTGTTTTTTCATGGTGGACTCAAAGAATGTCCCAACAACCTAAGGCTCCACCACTCTTCTCGATTGTAGGCCCAGATTTGGATGTTTACAATAATCATCCCATCTTGGTTGAGCCTATTGTGACCAATGTACCATCACTTCCCCAAGATGCACTGATGGATTCTTTTGAAAGGCTTCCACATCAAGAGCACTATGCCCTCACTCAACCACCTCTTTTTCCACATCTGGTTGAACCTAATGAGGTGATTCTACCATCGCAAACCTTACATTCCACTATTATATTGTGAGCCGATCCCTTATGATCCCATTGAGTTGGGAACATGTCCTATAAAGGAATCAGGTCTGCCCTTCAGCATAGTAAAGGAGCCTAATGACTCCATAGACATCCATGTTGATGGGATCTTTTATGAAGAAGAGATGGAGAACTCCCCAATAAAGATGGAACAACCTGGCTTGATCATTTTTTATAATTATGATGACAATTACGCCATCTATGAGTCATCCACGCCAAATCCATTGGCTTCCATCTATGGGGCAATTAATCTAGATGAATCTTGTTGATTAATCCACCAGGAATACATACAGCCCAATGTGATTGTTTACACGGATAACAAAACAGTTCTTCCAATACCAACACCCTCTTCATTACATGTAGATCCAAGCAGAAAAAGATATTGGAGCCAGATTCTCTGCCCGATCTTCCACATCTGACATTACATTTGTTACCCAACGGGCACCTTCCAATCTCCCCCAATCCACATTCATCTCTAACATTACTTTCACTTTTGAAGGAAGATTTATGGATCCTACTCGAAGGACTGTGAGGTGACAAGCAACATCATGTAGAAAACCACTTTAAGATTCCATGACCACCCATCCACTGGGTGTACCATGAAGCTTCTATGTTCAAATCTTGATCCATCATCGGCATTCCCTTCATATGGACATTTTTTATCTAACATGGCCTCCTGGTGAACCTTGCAATTTTATTCCCTCTATATCGGGTTTGGGTTTTGCTAGGGATGAGAAAAAATCGAAGTCTGGGGTGGAGGTGGGTGGTATGCTTCTACTCCACTCCCCTAATCTATCTTTTTTCTACATCTTTTTTCCTTAGTTTGCATATAGTTGCTTTTATAATTTCTTCTTTTATAGCCATTATCAAATCGTCTATGTTTTTAATTCTTTTGTTGCAAAAAGGCCACTATATAGTCGTCCAGTATGAATCAATTTTTATCATTGTACCCCTTTGAATTTAGTAATTTTTTTGTAAAAAATATTACAAATTGTCATGTCTGAAACCACCATGTCACCTAGGACCCCAAAATAGCATCACTCGTTGGAAATTTGATTAGTGTATGGAATCAATCAAAATCAAGCACAATTTTTATCTATTTTTAAACTATGGATTAACTTGATATAAATATTGTATAATGTGATTGATAGGAATAGTCTATCTGATGCAATGACACTTTCGAAAAAAGAAAAAGAAAAAAATGTGAAGTTATAAGCACAAAGACACATTTTGTTTCCTCCTTACTTTTGTTCTAAAAGAAGAAGTAAAGAATCACCACTGGATAAAAATCAAGCCTGGGGTGGCATGCTTCCCATATCAAAAATTCCATACCCCACAAATGGGCATACCTTGAAAAGATGCCAAAGAGCATAAGAAATAAATTGTGACCAATGAAGTCCCAATTCCATAAACCAAAAAATTTCCCGAGTCAAATAAGAGGAGAGACCATCACTTCTTTCTTTATTTTCACATTCCACAATTTCATCATTTTCTTGTGAAACAACTAACATCAAAGAAAATATAATAATAAAAATGAGAGTTTCAAATAAAAAGAAAGATAAACCCTATTTTTTAACAAAGTCTTGATTTAGAAACAACATATGATATTGTTTTTGATAGGAAATATAAGATTTTGTGTTTTGTGGTTTTAGTAGATAGGATTGTTAGGCCAAAATTGGAGGTAAGGAATAAAGTCATGGCTAAATAGGTGAGGATATACATGTTATCAATATAAATTGGATTTATTTGTGATTATATTTGTTTGAGGACAGACAAAGATTCATGTCCTGGGTATTTTGATAAATGTGTATTTATCACTATTTATACATCTTCTAGATATCTTTTTAGGATTGTTTTGTTGATTATTTTCTTAGTTTTATAATTAATTATATTATTTTAGATTTTCTCTCTTTATTTGGAGTTTTAATTATATTTGGTTGTATTTTTGTAGTAAAATTGCCTAATCACTCCAATCATTAATTTCTCTTGGAAGATGTTTTACATAATTCCCATAGTTCCTGAAATTTATGTATAGACGTCACCAAAATAGTCATAACTCCTACATATCAATTCTAAATTTGGAACTTAAATATAATTTAAATTTCTACAGAAAAAAATATTTTTCCGATGATTTTGATAGTCATTTGACTATCCAACCAATCATTGAACGTGCGTGTTCATTTTTCTACAGTGCCTGATTTAAATATATACCTTGCACCAAAATAGACATAACTCTCACATCCGAAGGTGAAATTTAATGTTCAAATATGAGTTGAAAATAATATTCAAAGGCTTACAGGAAGAATGAATTTTAGGGTGCACTTTGAAGTTTTTTACCAGTCAAAATTCTCACAAAACTTCAAGAACAGGAATCTGTAGAAATAAAGTCATAATTTGAAGGGTCAAAAGAAGGCAATCAATGATTTTCTCTATTGCCTATTGATGAAGAGATTTCTCTTGACTAAGACATAAAATATCTTCCTCTTCCACTCCTTCTCCTCCCTTTTCAAGGTTTCCACCCCTCCTTCCCCTATAAAAGGAGGGGGGACTCCATAATAAAAAGATCATAGAGTTTTAGTTGTAAATCGAGTCTTAGTTGTAATAGAATCTTAGTATGTGGTCCAAATTTTCATACGTAATCATTTGTGAAATTATATCATTTTTCTTCCTATTGTAATTTTACAATCAAAGCAATAAATTTGGTTCTTTTATTCTACATTTGGATCTCTCCTTTTCTCATTCTTCTTCTCACATTTTCATCTTGGAGTGGTAGACAAAGCAATCAAGTCGTTTAACTATCACCACCTTGGACTCTTCGATGATTCTGAAATTGCAGTCTATTACTCCTTTTCTTTCTCTTCTCATTTCTCCCATTCTCACTATGAGTAGTGAGTATTTTTCTTATCGAGGTGAGGGGAGTAGCCCCTTAGCCATGTGTTAATCAGAAAGGATTTTTACATGACCACATTAAATAAATGGTTTTCGTCTAGTAATAACTTATTTAAATAAAGTAATTAATCATTTTAATTTTTGCAGATGTGACTGTGGAACCTGGGATTCAGAACGCCTAAACTGACTTCCCAAAGATTTGTATGCGACTGTGGAAAAATCCTCTTTAATATGAAGAACAAAGATACATGAACACTAGGACCAATGGGTTCACATGGAGTTTCTCTTTTGTGTTTTGTTTATGAATAACTCGCATACCTGCTTCTATCTTGTTTGTCGTGTATCATTTGATCCTATTTTCACAAGGGCTAAAGTTTTGAAACTCCTAAGCCTCGATGCCTTCCTTCTTGATTTCAAACCATTCTTAAATTATTTTTTTTCAATTCACCTTTTAAGTTTAGCACTTTACTTTTATTTAGGTAATCTTGTGCGCTAGAAATTTTCTTCCTTTACTCTCTTGTCTTAGAATAATCTTTTTTCTTTACTTGCATTAGTGTAATCTTTTTTTCTTCTTGAATTTTATTTTTTTACATTAGTTTAATCAAACTCCTCAAAACGGACTTTATTTTCTATCAATTTTCCAAAAATACTAAAAAGAACTAATTTCAAACATCAATCGGGACTAAAAGAAAATGAATCTTAAAAACATTTTCTTGTGGGATCGACCCTTCTATACTAAACTTAACAGGAAAGTAAAAAAAAGATTAAAATCTAGGATGATTATTCTAGTGAATTGGTGTGCTCTTCAACGCGTATCACATCCTTGTAACAAATCGCAACTTTGTATACCTTAAATCCTAGCAACCTTAGAAAAAGAGGAAATTGATCATCACAAGTGGCAATCTCACAATAGTTTCACGCATCTTAAGAAGCTATGAGATGCTTTTTATTGGTAATCAAGTGCAATCAAATAAATCAAAGCCACGTGGCATCTACCATGGTAGCCAAAAGAAACATAGGGGATTCAGACCAAAGAATATTTAGGAATTTGAGACTGGAGAGATGCATTGCGCTTCTACTTAGGTTGCATGTAATAAGCATGCTCACAACTTTTTTTCCAAAGCCACCATCATCAGTCTTTATTATAGATTGCTTAGAGAAGACTTTGATCCTCACCACCCATGTTGTCACATCAAACACCATTGAAACTACCATCGAGCTTCCCTTAGTAATAGGTCAGTGCTAAGAACACACCAAAACAAGAGAGAGAACAAAATTAGAGTAGAGGGGAAACCTCTACAATAACTTCACAAATGGAGGAACCCCAAAAGATAATATGTAGTAAGGGAGGGAACTAGTCGAAGGTGTCCCCCTTATTCCAGTCAATGGTCTAGCCGCTCAAGTGGTCGACAAGTACACACCCAAGTTACAAAGATGGAACACCATAAAACCAGAAAGAAACATGAGAAACAAAGAAAAAAGAAAAGGACATACATAGACGCTTCAAGATAAAGGCACCCTATCAGTCATAGCTCGAGATTGTTGAGGCCACTGTTTCCATAAAATGTGAAGCATAGAAAAACACCAAGAAGAGAGATGTGGATTGGAGCTTCAATGTGGTGCTCCCAAGAAAGGTTGCCTCATCACACAAACCATTGAGCGTGGACACATTGAGGTGAAGACAATGAACATTGTCACAAAGATGGAGGGGAGACAATTTGAGTATTGTGAGATAAGGGGAGAAGAAAATATACTATGTGCCACCTATCCCTCAAGGTTGTGCCAAACTCGGACAAATCCTAGATCGCCTAGGTAGTTGTGATCGTAGAGGATAATGGCTCCTCATATCCCACTTAAGTTGGGGTTTCAAGAAGTTGTGAGATGAAAACAAGGAAAGACCATAAGAACGTTAGCCTCAAGCAAAAAAACACCACAATAACCACGATCCAGATCATGAAATGACCATGGATAAGAGCATATCCCAGCAAAGAGAGAAACCCTTCATTAAGATATTTCACCCAGAAGTTGCACCCCATGATCATCTAAATATGATCGCCAGTAGCCAAAACTCTCAGGGGTGTCCTCTGACAAGTAGATAGAACCTCTCTTATTACTAGTATGCATCCTACCCACTCTCATATCACTTGATGACGGGGTCCTCTTAGAACCTCTCTTATTACCAGTATGCATCCTCCCCACTCTCATATCACTTGATGATGGGGTCCTCTACAGATGTGGTGATGCATTGCAGCATCCCTCTACGTTGATTTCATGCCTATATGAACCATAATTTTCATACTTGTCATATTAAATCCCCCAGACATCTCTTACATGAACATCTAGTATCCACTACAGATACCCCAAAAAAGTCTTCAAATTTGTTATGGGGGTACTTAATCACAACCTACATGCTCGCCCACTCCATGGGCCATAGATTGAGATTATTTGTGCAATCGTCTACTCTCCAACCAAAGTTGTCATGTCTACTCCTCTACATGTTTTCCTATCATCATCTAAGCAAAATAAGTCAATGTTCCCTATGAAGGTTCAGTGAGCCTCTAGGAATGCATGTGTTGGAAGCTCCAAGACTACTTTTCATAGTCGTCATGTGGTCCACTCCATCAACCGCATGTTCTGTCACCTTTGAGATCTTGACATGATCATTTCTAATGGTAACACCCAACAAATTTGTAGAACACCTTTTTTAAAGATTGTTATGTGTACCAAAAAAAACTCCTTATTTGAGTCTCATTGAAGCCAACATGAGATGTCTAAGAGGCTCCCAAAAGGTTGGATAATCTCCATGACACATTGGTCATCCTTGCATGCCTCAGGGATGCCCTCCTATTAGTACTAGTTAGAGAAGAACCTCCAATACAAGCTATATTTGATAATACATATGATAGATAGTTCACAATCTTTTATCCAAGGTGACAGTCTACTCCTTAAACCCTCTTCTTGTCTTAAAATATGGATAAAAGAAATTTTATTTTTTACCTCCTACACTGATCTATTTCACTCTGTATTTCTATCTCAACAAGGACTGTGTTCAACAAATTCTTTTCAGTCAAAGTAACTTTCTCAATAATAGAGATTTCATCAGGATTCCTATAAAGAAGTGAAACCACCTCTCTACTAAATATGGTAAACAAAAGACCAATGAATAGTAGTAGAAGTTAAAACTTTGACTATATTCAATTTCATAAAGAGTACATCAAAAATTTCCCAATAAGGGTGTACATGCTTGATACAAATAAAGGATCTAAGGTAGAGGGAAACTAGACTACATCAATATGTTTCCAACAAAATAACTCAGCAAATAAGTCCATGATGGAAGGATGAACACCTTCTCCTAGTCTTAGGCTGGTTCACCATGTTCCTATTGCACACTCTGATCCAAAACCTGGGTGGTTGGGATCACCCAGTAAGAGGAGAGAAAATTAAAGGAATAAGGACAATTATAAACCAAAGTATGAAATGATAAAGAATTACTATGCTAAGAGGGTCAAAAGTATGAGGCAAGTAAATAAATAAGAAATGTGCCATGACAAACAATAATAAATTGCATGCATTGCATTCATGAATAACATTATGATTACAAAAATTAACATAGGGATGAGGCACTTACCTAACCTCAACTAATGGGTGAGGGGGAGTAACACATTCCCAAACACCTAAATATATATAAAAATGGGAAGGGTAATCACATTCCCCTAGGAGAAATAACACATGCTCAACTATGGGTGGTTGTACACATGTAAACTGCATTAGTTATTTAGTCAATAATTCATCATACTAAGTAATTAAATTGGCAGAGTGGTAATAAAAGTAATATAGCGGTGGGGTTCAAAACCCACAAAGTAACTGAAGTAAATGAGCCAAAAGAAGGTAATAGAAAGATTCAAAGGCTAAGCATGTGCCTCATTAGGAATTTAGGGTTGGATTATGAAATACCCAAATTAAGGATAAGGGATTGCACATACCTCAATTTGAATTCCTAGTCATCACTTTCACCAACTAGCTTGTATCCAAGACAAATTTATCCTAGTTACAAATTTATACACATGGATTACAGTTTATAAGGCATGTTATGGGAGAAACCCTAGTATTTGGACTTTCTATGAAAACCATCAATTTAGGACTCAAAACTTGGACTAATCGATCAACTAGATTATCCTAATTAAGAAAACATATTTATTTATTAAATTTGGAATTAAAATGAATTAGTTATCAATTTTAACCTTTTTATATAATTAAAACTATGTTTATAATTAACATCAAAACAATGATGCAAAACAATACTTAAAACCATAAAATCATATTCCTTGTGAAAAATCCTTTCCAATGACTATTTATATGCATTTTTTGATAATGTATCAATTTACTTTAAATTATTGAAAACTGACCAATCTGAATCTAGGGAATCATATGTGTGCCACTAATTGATCAAAAAATAAAATCGATGTAAATAAGACGTGAAATAACAATATGACCTTAGGCATGTGTGACACATCGATCACAAACACAAAGGGCATTTTAGTCATTTAGCAAAGAAATAATCTCATTGTTGTAAATCAAAGATGCGGGTGAAAACCCTAACTACCCATGCAACCAAATTGTTCGATTGACGTTATAGGGACACCAAGGTCATTTTTTGACCTGGCTTGTTCCTGCTTTGATCCATGGATCTGGAGCAGAAGCATGGAGCTTCAAGCTCCAGCCAGAGCAGATGATGCGAAGACACACACAAGGTGTTGGGACTGCCTGTCACTTCCCTGGACTGAGGTGAGGTCAAGAAGCCATAAGAAAGGCCCTCTGATGCCCTGGAGCTTGTGAAGTCCCACAAAGATGGGTCGAAACATAGGCACTGAATTGAGATCCAAACATCATGGGAGGGCAGGAAAAACAAGTCCTTGAGAGTCGTAAATCCATTATGCGGGCAAGTCGAATTCAAAACCAGTGTTTTTTGTGATCGGAGTGTCACTAGAAGGCCAAGGCAGTGAGCTCTGATGAGGGATGATGTCGACCCTATAGGGTATGGTGATCGGGGTGATTGTAGGGCAAAAGGAGTTGAGGAACAGAAATGTGGAGGACTGGGGATTCTTACTGAGGTGTTAATTGCATAAAAGGAGGCACAAGAGACTGGGGTGAGCTTGGTGTCGCCAGAGAAGCAAACGGAGAAGGTCCTTGTGTTCGAGGAATAAAATGGTGAAATTGAGAGATGGGAAGGAATTCCTGAGGTTCGTTGGTGCTACTGGGTTCCGAATATAGGCAAGTGATGTGCCACATATCCCTCTGCAACTCGGTGGTGGGGATGAGGGGAAGCCCTAAATGGGTGTTTCATGCTCAGGGTGAGGGAGAAGGTGAGTTAAGTCTCATTAGGTTCACCAAGTCCTTGCGGATTGACTGGCAAAGGAAATTCAAGAAATGGTGCATCATAGAGGGTGAAGGAGATCACATATACAAATGCTGGAAACCGCTCTACTCTGTCTCGTGAAAGAAAACGAAGGAAGAGGACGGTGATCCAGTCATCGGATGAGATAATAGATCGAGCACGTCAAATCACAGCCCTCAGATCGGCGTGTTGGGTGAGTGTAATGCGTGATGAGAAATTTAATTGCAATCTACAGGGAATAAAATGCATTGAATTTAAATCGAATTAAAGCCATAGTCAAACCTTATTGAAAAGTTATTTAATCTATTTGGAGGGTCAAACATTGACCAAATGACCTCAAATTTGGACCATAGACCAAATTTAACAAATATAATAATGATATGCAATTAGATTTTCGTTTTACACAATATTTGTCCCTTAACCACTATATTGGCCATTAATATATATATATATATTAATGTATTAAAGAGGGTGAATTAATATTAAAAAAAAGTTTTCCAATTAAATCTTTGGGTGAATATTCAAGATAGGCAACATATATTATTTTTAAGTGTCATATCTCACAATATTATTCTCTTTCATCTAGGAGGAGAGAGAAAGGAAAAGAGGATTATTACTCTAATTAACTAACTCAATACCATATTATTTCTCATTTCTTGTTCCAAAAGGCCTTAGAAACTCTAAATTAATATAATCCAGTGTTCTGAAAAGCGGTAATCGGTGTACGGGTGGAGAGGGTACCGAATAGAGTATATACGATATGCGGGAGTATAAGCGGGAGAATATTCAGTTTTAATCGGTTTTGATTTTTTTTAATATTAATCATAAAGATATGTAAATTATATATTGACCATATAATAATGACAATGATAAGTAATTAGAAACATTTATAAGTAATAGACTAACTATAAACTTATAGAGAAAACGTCAATAGTAAGGATCAGTTCAATAAACACTAACTATAAACTTATAGAGAAAACATGAGCAGAAGACCAAATATGTAAATTGAAAGAAGAGAATGTAATTGTAATGACCGATAGTAGTATTAGAAAAAATCAATGTAAAAAAAATTATTACTAGCATTTGATTTTGAAAATCGCCGATTAATCGGCTGATTATTCCCCCGATCGGCCGATTAATCGGTCAAGGACCGATTAATCGGTCAAGGACCGATTAATCGGCCGATTATTGATAATCGGTTCGGTAGACCCCCAAAAAGGAATATTCGTCCGATTATTAAGCCTAAGTGGGGGATTTTCCGAACAGTGATATAATCTACTAATTATCTCTCATTATTGGTCATTTTGCATTAATAAACTCTAATTAAAACACTAATTGAGATATTTGTGTATAGACCCATATGTTGGCATGAATAGGAGTCAAATTCCTCCAAACAACTAATAATTCCACAATTTCAACATTGAGGACAAAAGGGATAGAAAAGATACAGAGTAATTTAGGAAAAAGGCCAAAAAGGATATGAAGGAAATGAAATCTTGAAAATGGGAAAAATTGTAAATAAACTCAAGTTTCAGTTGTTACAACACTCCACCCTTTAAAGGGGATTTTGTCCCTAAAATATCAACAAGAGGGAAGGGTGAGTTCGTAACATCCCAACATTAAGCAACTAGTTGGTTACTTATAATCTATGGTACTTCACATGCTATACTCATAAGTTGGTTTTTACTAAGGTTCTCTCTATTCATGTTACCTTTTATCAAATATAACACAATAGACATTTTTTCTTAGTAGCATTATCTTTTTTATGAAATTACATAATCCTTATTATTAAGTGTGTCATGTTGTATTCATATTGTTGTCAAAAGAATTATATCTCAACATTATGTACAATTCATTTGTATTTCTCATTAATTAAGAATTTTAAGCACAATTAGGGTTTACTAAATCATCTCAATATTTATTAATATATATAATCACAATCATTAATGATTTGTATTTGTTCTCCATTATTCTCATATTACCACCATGTAGAATTATCACAGACTATTTTGTAAGAAATAGATAATATTATTCAGCAAGTTATTAAGTCTATAATAAATCCAAATAGTGTCACATTATTTTATATTGCACACTATCACATCACCTTTCATACTCATATTAATGTCATGATTAATATTTTCTCCTATTTATTCACTTCTTATTGTAAATCATTCACATTTAACACCACATTAGGCATTAATGCATGCTTATGTGAATCTAATTACTCTTTATCATATTTGAGATATTATATGTATTTTAGTGAATAAGATGGGACACATCACATATTAATGAATTGATTCATATACCAAGTTGTGATAAGTGATTATGTACATTAGAGAACAATGTCATATGCCTTACATATATTGATAACTTGATTAAATTATGATTAGGTGATTATATTCTATTTATATGTATCAAGCTATATTATTCGATGATGACACATAATGTCACTAATCTATCATGAAAGCATTAAGGATTATATATATATATGGCTAAAAGAATTGTGTACCTGAGTACATGTAGCATACAGGTACCCATTTTCATTTGTGATGATTACATAAGTATAAAAAGCAATCCAACCTTATGGATGTGATGCACACCCCATAGATAAAATGTGTATCAAAAATCACTTCAAACTTACGTTCCTAGAACATCAAATGAATGAATATACATATTTTCTATTCAACGATAGTTGCAAAAATTGCAGAAACTATTGAATGATATATTGTTATATCTAATGAAATACATGAGGTATGATTGTGATTTTTTGAATACATCTAACCTATTGAATTTTAATTCAATCCCCAAGGTTTGATTGAGTAAATATATTCCACATATGTCATTTGCATGGCCGGTACACACTTCCTAACCTCTCTCTCTCTCTCTCTCTCTCTCTCTCTATATATATATATATATATATATATATATATATATATATATATATATGTGTGTGTGTGTGTGTGTGTGTGTGTGTGTTTGTGTTAAGGTTAGATGATTACATCTTAGGGTTTAGGTCAACAAGACCGTTACATTTTATGTATTTTCCTTATCATTAGGGTGACATGATCAACATCATGTGTATTCACAATTAGTGAGTTACTCATATTATGTGTATTAAGTATTTGTTGGGGTTCAAGTATATGAACTATTAATTAGATGATTTATTATATATTCAATAGTATATAAGGTTCAAGTATATGAACTATTAATTAGATGATTTATTATATATTCAATAGTATATAAATAAAGAAGTTAAATTATAATTATAATTTGTTTTGGTCAATACTAATCATATAAGCTCACTAATCTCTTGTATATGGAGTTAGGGTTTCTAATTCCAAAGTAGCTAGATTTTGGTCTGTTGCAGGACTTTATCCCTTAAAAGGATTTCATCCTCAAAAGCAGCAATTCCAAATCTATCATGGTACAACTACTACTACTACTCCACCCCTTAAATGGATTGACCCACCAAGTTAAACTAAAATAGAGGTAAAATAGTGAGTCTAATTAAACCAACACTTAATTGTTTTACTATTCACTATTAACAAACCTCAAGGTCCAGTATAGGGTAGACTACCCCTAAACATGGAAATCTAAAACTCATATAAGGAATGTATGGAATATAATGTGATTTTATTTGGGTAACGGAATCATCATATTAGGTTCCTAAGGTTAGTCAACATTGAGGTTATTTGCCTAAAAGTATGCTATTTTGGACAATCAGTATCATCTTAGGCCAGACTGGAGTCATATGGATCTGGGAGTCCTCGTAAACCAAGCTAGTGGTACGGAGGAAAATGTTTCCAGCCTCCAGACCCTGACCATTTCTAGGTACCCTTGCTTTCAACTTATGTCCTAGTAGCTACCTAATAGGTTAATCACCTAAAATTTGACTAAAGAAATTTCTAATGTGAAACTCTTATGGTCCTAAATCAACTTCTCACCATAGGTCAATTCCAAGGTAAATATCTTAACTAAAGGGAAACTATATAAGGCAATTCTAACTAGGGAGACACTAAAATATTCAAGACTCTGACTACCATGGGATCTTATACCATGCTGTAAAGAAGTGAAACCACCTCTCTACTAAATATGGTAAGAAAAATACCAATGAATAGCAGCAGAAGTTATAACTTTGACTGTATTCCATTTCATAAGGAGTACATCAAAAATTTCCCAATAAGGGTGTACATCCTTTATACAAATAAAGGATCTAAGGTAGATGGAAACTAGACTACATCAATATGTTTCCAACTAAATAACTTAGTAAATAAGTCCATGATGGAAGGATGAACACCTTCTCCTAGTCTTAGGTTGGTTCACCATGTTCATGTTGTGCACTCTGATCCTAAACCTGGGTGGTTGGGATCACCCAATGAGAGGATAGAAAAGTATGTGTCAATTAAAGGAATTAGGACAATTATAAACCAAAGTATGAAATGATAAAGAATTACTACGCTAAGAGGGTCAAAAGTATGAGGCAAGTAAATAAATAGGAAATCTTCTAGGATTAACAATAATAAACAGCATGCATGAATAACATTATGACTCCAAAAACTAATATAGAGTTGAGGCACCTACCTAACCTCAACCAATAGGTGAGGAAGAGTAACACATTCCCAAACACCTAAATATATATAAAAATGGGGAGAGTAATCACATTCCCCTGGGAGAAATAACACATGCCCAACTATGGGTTTTTGTACACATGTACACTATAGTAGTTATTTAGTCAATAATTCATCATGCTGAGTAATTAAGTTGGCAGAGTGGTAATAAAAGCAATATAGCATTGGGGCTCAAAACCCACGAAGTAATTGAAATGAATCAGCCAAAAGAAGGCAACTGGAAGAATCGAAGGCTAAGCATATGCCTCATTAGGAACTTAGGGTTGGATTGTGAAATACCCAAATGAAGGATAAGGGATTGCACATACCTCAAATTAAAGTCCTAGTCATCACTTTCACCAACTAGAATGTATCCTAGACAACTTTATCCTAGTTAAAAATTTATACATGTGGATTAGGGTTTATAAAGAATACTGTGAGAAACCCTAATTTTTGGACTTTCTATGAAAACCATCAATTTAGGACACTTGATCAAATATATTCTCTTGATTAAGAAAACATATTTATTTATTAAATTTGGAGTTAAAGTGAATTAGTTATCAATTTTAACATTTTTATATAATTAATATTGTGTTTATAATTAACATCAAAATAGTTATGAAAAACATTACTTAAAACCATAAAATCAGATTCCTTGTGAAAAATCCTTTCCAATGACTATTTATACACATTTTTCTGATAATGTATCAATTTACTATGAATTATTGACAACTGACCAATCAGGATTTAGGGAATCATATTCGTGACACTAATTGATAAAAAAAAAAACTGATGTAAATAAGACACAAAATGACAATATGGCCTTAGGCATGTGTGACACATCGATCACAGATGTAGGGCCATTTTAGTCATTAAGCACAGAAATGAATCTTGCAGTTGTAAATCAAAGATGCGGGTGAAAACCCTAAACTACCCACGCACCCAAAATCATTTGATTGACGTTACAGGGACACCAAGGTCATTTTCTGACCTGGCTTGTTCCTGCTTTGAGCCATGGATCTCAAACAAAAGCCTGGAGCTTCAAGCTCCAGCTAGATCAGATGATGGGAAGACACACACAAGGTGTTGGGACTGTCTGCGACTTCCCTAGACTGAGGTGAGGTCAACGAGCCAGAAGAAAGGCCCCCTGGTGCCCTAGAGCACGAGAAGTCCCACAAAGATGGGTGAAAATAGGGTCACTGAATTGAGAACCAAACATCATGGGAGGGCAGGAAAAAAGTTCTTGAGGACACTTATGAAGGTTTGAGACATCCACAGGGCAAAGAGAAAATGGGGAAATGAAGTAGAGGTGTTAGTGGTGCTCATCGCAGTTGCGATTGGGATGAGACAACCAAGGTTGTGAGATATGGGCCATCACCATCATAGATCTACTTTGAATAGGTAAGGGACCTTGAGGGTGTTGGAGCATGAATTGAGAGAGGAGTGAAGCAAGAGGCTCCTTGGTGCTCGATGGCTCTTTATATAGGTAAGAGGGGAGCTTGATCACCCTCTGCAACTCAGGATGGCACAGCCATGAAGAGTCTGATTTGGGCATTTTCTCATCTAGTCAAAATGGAGGATGTGTAATGGCTTGTTGGGTTCAGGAGACTGAGGCGAGTTCATTGGAGAAGAGATCTCACAAAAATGAACATTAACAGTGGAGAACATGATTGGGGGGAACGCGGTCTGCGTTCTGGCTGGGAAATCGTCAAATGTGAGTCAAATGACCTCAAATTTGGACCATATGCTAATATTAATGCCTAGATTAATGTTATACAATTAGATTTTTGTTTTACACGAGATATGACCCTTAACCACTATATTGGCCATTAATGTATACATTAATGTATTAAAGAGGGTGAATTAATATGAAAAGACATTTGTTAACAAATCCTTGAGTAGAAATTCGAAATGGACATTATAAACACATTCAAGAGTCATGTCACATCTCCTCTTCTCCTTTTATGCTTTATTAACATTTAGGAGGAGAGAGAAAAGAAAAGGGTTATTTCTCTCATTAACTAACTCAATTCCACATTACTACTCATTTCTTGTCCCAAAAAGCCATAAAATTCTAAATTAATATAATCTACTAATTATATCTCATTAGTGGTCATTTTGCATTAGTAGACTCTAACTAACACACTAATTGAGATATTTGTGCAAAAACCCATTCATTGAAATGAATGTGGGTCAAATATAATTCACATCATTAAGTGTTGCACAGTTTGAACATTGAGGACAAAGAGGATAGAAAACATAGGAAAATTTAGGGAAAAGGTCAAAAAGGATATGAAGGAAATAAAATCTTGAAAATGGGTTAAATTGCAAATAACCCAAGATTCGGTATGTTACAGCACTCCACTCCTTAAAGTGGATTTTGTCCCCGAAATCTCAATAAGAGGGAAGGGTGAGTATGTAACATCCCAACATTAGGCAACTAGTTGGTTACTCCTAATCTATGGTACTTCACATGCTCTACTCATAAGTCGGGTTTTATTAAGGTTCCCACTATTCACACCTTTTATCAAATATAACACAATTAACATTTTGTCTTATTATCATTATCTTCCTTATGAAATTACATCATCCTTATTATTCTATTAACTGTGTCATGTTGTATTCACTTTGTTGTCAAAATAATTACATCTCAACATTATGTACAAATCATATGTATTTCTCATTTACTAATTAAGAATTTTAAGCACATTTAGGGTTTATTAGGTAATCTCAATATTTATTAATATATTAAATCACAATCAGTATAACTTGAATTTATTCTCCATTATCCTCATATTACAATCATATAGAATTATCACATATTGTTTTATAAGAAATAGATAATATTACCCAACAAGTTATTAAGTCTACGATAATTCTAAAGAATGTCACATTAATTTCCTATATCTATATTACACATTGTCATATCACATTTCATACTCATATTAATGTCACCATTAATCATCTTCTCCTTTTTATTCCGTTCCTATTTAAAATTATGTATATTTCACAACACATTAAGCATATATGCATATTTATATAAATATAATTAGTTGATATCATATTTGAGTGATTATATGGATTTTAGTGAATAAAATGGAACACACTACATATTAATGAATTGATCCATATACCAATTTATGATTAGGTGATTAATGAGGTGTATATTAGATAATAAGGTGATATGCATTACATATATTGATGACCTTATTAATCTACGATTAGGTGATTACATTCTATTATATGTATCAAAGTATATTATCTGATGATGACACCTAATGTCACTAATGTACCATGAAGGCACTAAGGATATGTATGTATATATATAGGGTTAGATGATTACATCTTAGGGTTTTAGGTCAACATGACCATTACATGTTATGCATTTATCTTATCATTAGGGTGACATGGTCAACATTATGTGTATTCACAATTATTGAGTTACTCATATTATGTGTATTAAGTATTCATTGGGGTTCAAGCATATGAACTATTCATTAGATGACTAGTTATATATTCATTAGTATATAAACAAACAAGTTGAATTATTATGTGTTTTAGTCAATTATAATGATGTAAGATCACTAATCTCTTGTCTATGGAGTTAGGGTTTCTAATATCAAGGTAGCTAGAATTCTATGTGTTGTACGACTCCATCCCCTTAAAAGGATTTCGTCCTTAAAATCAGCAATTCCAAAATCTATCAAGGTACTACTACTACTAATCCACCCTTTAAAAGGGTTGATCTACTAAGTCAAACTAAACTAGAGGTAAAATGTGAGTCTAATTAAACCATGTTTAAGATCTAACACTTACTTGTTTTACTATTCACTATTACCAAACTTCAAAGTCTAATATATGGGAAAACGACCCCAAGCATGGAAAATCTAAGGATCCTATAAGGAACTTAAGGTGGTTTTTATTTGGGTAACCAAGTCATCATATTAGGTTCCTAAGGATACTCAACATTGAGGTTATTTGCCTAAAGGTATGCTATTTTAGAAAATCAGTATCAGATCAGACCAGGTCAGTGTCATATGGATTCGGGACTCATGAATAAAGCTAGTGGTGTGGAGGAAAAATTTTGCCAGCCCCCAGGCCCTGACCCTTTCTAGAAACCCTTGCTTTCAACTTATGTCCCAGTAGCTACCTAATAGTCTAATCACCTAAAAGTTGACTAAAGATAATTCTAATATGAAATGCTTATGGTACTAAATCAACTTCTCACCATAGGTCAATTCCAAGGTGAACATGTTAACTAAAGGTAAACTATATAAGGTAAGAGTTTCTAACTAAGGAGACAAATTGAATTAGTCAAAACTCTGACTACCATGGGCTCTGATACCATGTTGTAAAGAAGTAAAACCACCTCTCTACTAAATATGGTAAATAAAAGACCAATGAATAGCATCGGAAGTTAAAACTCTTACTATATTAAATTTCATAAAGAGTACATCAATTTTTTTCCAATAAGGGTGTACATGCTTTATACAAACAAAGGATCTAAGGTAGAGGGAAACTAGACTACATCAATATGTGCCCAATAAAAGAACTTAGCAAATAAGTCCATGATGGAAGGATGAACACCTTCTCCTAGTCTTAGGTTGGTTCACCATGTTCCTATTGTACACTCTTATCCTAAACCTAGGTGGTTGGGATCACCCAGCAAGAGGAGAGAAAAGTATGTGTCAATTAAAGGAATAAGGACAATTATAAACTAGAGTATGAAATGATAAAGAATTACTATGCTAAGAGGGTCAAAAGTATGAGGCAAGTAAATAAATAAGAAATATGCCATGATAAAAAATAAGAAATTGCAATCATGAATAACATTATGACTACAAAAACTAATCTAGGGCTAAGGCACCTACCTAACCTCAACCAATAGGTGAAGGAGAGTAACAAATTCCCAAACACCTATATATATATATATATATATATATATATATATATATATATATATATATATATATATATATATATATATATATATATATATATATATGGGGATATTAATCACATTCCCTGGGTGAAATAACACATTCCCAACTATGGGTGGTTGTACACGTGTACACTACATTAGTTTTTTAGTTAATAATTCATCACGATGAGTAATTAAATTAGCATAGTGGTAATAAAATCAATATAGTAGTGCGGTTTCTAAACCCATGAAGTAATTGAAGTAAATGAGCCAAAATAAGGAAATATAAAGATTCAAAGGCTAAGCATATGCCTCATTAGGAATTTAGGGTTGGATTATCAAATACCCAACTGAAGGATAAGGGATTGCACATACATCACTTAAAAGTCTTAGTCATCACTTTCACCAACTAGCTTGTATCCAAGACAACTTTATCCTAGTTACAAAATTATACACATAGATTAGGGTTTATAAAAGCATACTATGTGAGAAACCCTAATTTTTGGACTTTCTAACCATCAATTTAGGACTCAAAACTTAGACCAATCGATCAACTAAATTCTCCAGATTAAGAAAACATATTTATTTATTAAATTTGGAGTTAAAATGACTTAGTTATCAATTTTAACCTTTTTATATAATTAAAATTGTGTTTACAATTAACATTAAAATAGGGATGCAAAAAAATACTTAAAAATCATAAAATCAGATTTCTTGTGAAAAATCCTTTCCAATGAATATTTATATGCATTTTTCTAATAATGTATCGATTTACTATGAATTATTGAAAACTAACCAATCACAACCGAGGGAATCATACGTGTGACATTAATTGATCAGAAAATAAAATCGATGTAAATAAGATGTGAAATGACAATATGACCTTAAGTGTGTGTGATACATCGATCACATACATGGGGGCATTTTAGTCATTTAGCAAAGAAATGAATCTTGCGGTTGTAAATCAAAGATGCGGGTGAAAACCCTAATCTACCCATGCAACCAAAATCATTTGATTGACATTATAGGGACACCAAGGTCATTTTCTAACCTGGCTTGTTCTTAGTTTGATCCATGAATCTCAAGCAAAAGCCTAGAGCTTCAAGCTCCGACCAGAGTGGATGATGGGTAGACACACATAAGGTGTTGGGATTGTCTGCGAGTTCCCTGGACTGAGGTGAGGTTATCGAGCCAGAAGAAATGCCCTCTGATTCCCTAGAGATTGAGAAGTCCCACAAAGATGGGCGGAAATAGGGTCACCAAATTGAGATCCAAACATCATGGGAGGGCAGGAAAAACAAGTCCTTGAGGGTCGAAAATCCATTACGAGGGCGAGTCAATATCAAAACCAGTGTTTTTTGTGATTGGAGCATCACTAGAAGGCCAAGGCGGCGAGCTCCGGTAAGGTATTATGTTGACCCTATAGGGTAGGTGATCAGGGTAATTGTAGGGAAAAAGGAGTTAAGGAATAGAAATGTGGAGGACTAGGGATGTTTACTGAGGTGTTAATTGCATCAAAGGAGGCACAAGACACTGGGGTGAGCTTGGTGCTGCCAGAGAAGCAAGCAGAGAAGGTCATGGTGTTCGGGGAAGAAAATGGTAAAATTAAGAGATGGAAGGAATGCCTGAGGTTTTTTGGTGCTACTGGGTTTCTTACATAGGAAAGAGATGAGCCACACATCCCTCTGCAACTCGGCGGTGGAGATGAGAGGAAAGCCCTAAATGGGCATTTTGTGCTCTGGATGAGGGCGAAAGAAAGTTAAGGCTCATTAGGTTTTTTGAGTCTTTGTGGATTGAATGGCAAAGGAAATTCAAGCAATGGTGCATCATAGCTAGAGAACAAGATCGTAGATACAAATGTTAGAAACAACTCTTACTCGTGAAAGAAAATGGAGGTGGAGGATGATGATACAGTCGTCAGATGAGATAATAGATCAGGTGTGTAAAATGGCAGCCCTCAGATCAGCATGTTGGGTGAGTGTAATGCATGATGAGATATTAAATCGTGTACTATAGGATATAAAATGCATTGAATGTAAATCAAATTAAAACTATAGTCAAACCTTATTGAAAACTCATTTAATCCATTTGGAGGGTCAAACATTGACCAAATGACCTCAAATTTGGACCATAGACCAAGTTTAATGTCTATATTTATGTTATGCATTTATATTTTCATTTTACACAAGATTTTACCCTTAACCATCATATTTTCCATTAATATTATATATATACATATATATGTGTGTATATGTATATATATATGTGTGTGTGTGTGTATGTACGTATATATAATACTAGTTATTACACGTGTTTTGCACATTCCATTTACGTTCCATTTTTTCCAAACAATTTATGTCTTAGAACTTTTCATTTACTTTTGATTTCTCCATATTTTTTAGCATCTTTCTTTATCTAGTCTTATGATGTAACTATTTTTGAGGTTTTGACATTGATATTTTCTTCATTTTCATGTGTCTATTAAGTTTGTTTGTCCACCAGTCTTAACATTTTTATGTCCAATATATTACAATCTATACAAGAAATTTCAATTTTGATTATAAGTTTGTCAATCATTTTACTATATAAGTATGGTGCAATTATTTCGAGTCGGCCCAGTTTATCACCTAAAGAAGGAACAATGCTTACAATGTATATGATTCATATTTAAATTTATAGTTTAAAGAATTTAAAATGTAGATATTTTAACAAATTTATTAAAGTTCCTTTATTAGATTCATTTATTGGGTTTCATAGCTAAACATTAAACTTAAATGTACTTATTTTCATTTTAAAATATTATATGGATTCACCATTTATGTCCATTCCTAGATTATATAATGATGACAATGAATTATGACACAATTCATAACTAAAAAAAATCACCACAACCAAACATGTTGTAGCTTAGTGCAATGATTATATTCATGTGAAAAGACCATCCACTAAAAACCAAAATAAAGTGTAAATACCTCTAAAATAGATGTATAGTTGAAAAGCTTATGCAAATCATATCATAAATAAAATTTTATGTTTCTATCACATTGTAGATTGAGGATTGTTTAGAGAAATTGTCATCATTTTTTTTTCAACCAATTTTTTTGTTACTCTTTGAGTTTTTTCTCTAATAGTCAAATCTCATTTTTAATACCCAAAACAAACATAATTTCTATATCAAATGGCATAAATAATGAGAGAATTGTTTACTACAGGAAAAGATAATGATACAATATTACCTCTTCTATAGAACATTTTATAGAATGCTTCATTTTTTAGCATAACACTCATTTCAAAAACACAATTTCTCACGTGTACCCATAACACCAATATATTTTTCTTATTTTTACAAGGTTAGAATTTATTCTAAATTAATTGACCATTCAAATTTTGCATAGTGTACATGTATATTTTATAGCACCAAAATGTCTCTATTCTTAATTTTTACATAGATAATGGGTCACCTATGTCTAGAAAAATGGTTATAAAACCATTATTGCTCGCTTTTTGGTAGATATTATCCCATGCAAGGTTCTACATACTTTCAAGTGATCGTAAGATCATTTTCCTAATTTATTAGATATTATTTGAAGAACATGAATGGCACCTTTTCTAGAGTATGTTCCTTGGATAGTTGATCTAAAATATTTTATATTTAAAAGTAATATAAGAGAATAAGAGTAGAGAAGTTGAATGAATGTTCTTACTTTCCATTCATGTGTAAATTTGTCCCATCCAATTGAATAGAGATACCTCTTTGAAATTACAAGTGAAATAACTATAACATTTTTGGCAATATCCTTGCCGGTTTTTTTAAAATTCTAATAAATTCATCACTTGTTTAACCAAGTATATTGTTCTGCAATGTATAATTACATTAACATGTTCATTTTTATTAAGAAGATCCACTCACAGTTGACATATTACTAAGTAGTATTACAAAAGAAATTCTCTTCCATCCCCAGACTTACATCAATAGAAAAAAATCAATGGTACTCCTAATTTTTATTATATTACCTTCTAACAATAATATATAAAGATACTTGTTTCTCTATATTTGATTTTGAAGTCAAAGTCTTGTCATAATAGCTTTGCCAATTATGCATAGAAGTATAAACCATGTACTAGTATTTAGCAAAATTGGTACGGTACCAGGTGAATCATTAGAATATGTATACCAATATCAATGACACTTGAAGGAGTTAGTAATTAAACTACCAAGACATAATACATTTGTGCAAGTCAAAGAAGAATACAATGAAAAAACAAGTCAGATTTCATCAAAAGTGTTGTGGACAAACCCCAACAAAATGTTTCTTATTTACCTCTAATAAATAGTCAAATTTTGTTAAATAAAATGTAATTTTGTAAAGATATAATCATTGAGGGGTTTTAGTTGATTTTTTGCATCAATAGACATGAATTTAAAGCATTATCATTAGAAAGTTATTGAAAAAGAACTCTAATTTGAGTAGAAGCTTGCACTTAGTCATATTTAATCTTATGTTTCTATCCAAGTAATATGCATACATAATTTCCTATATTTGTTTATTTCAAAAGTATTTATTATTAAGAGGAACAAGATAATATGATAACATTCAACACAACTACCATAGCTTGTTATCGCAATAGAAGTCACAAGAAGATTCCAATATAAAAGGGCTGACATCTTAGTGATAGTGTTAATTTGTACACATATGTATTTCATGTATCGGTAAGGATAATTATCTTCTTTAATTATATCTACATCGACAAAAATTATAACCATTTAAGAAAACAATCAACTAATTAAAATACCATTTAAGAAAACAATCAACTAATTAAAATATCATGATCAAAAATAAGGAAATTGTAATTTTTGTCATGAATAAATCCTTCATGTATAATAGATAGTAATGAAAAAAGGCTCTAATGAATGAAAGTCACATAATTAGTTTCATTCTAGAAAATTTGACAAATAAACCACAAATTTTAATTATGGAAAAACATCTTTTGAAATGCATTAACCAACAAAGATTCATTTTTTACTACCAGATAACTAATATAGAATGAAAAAGAATTTTGGCTCATGAAGTGGCATTTGAGTTATTTCTTGGTACTATCTAAGATTCTATTGCATAATATTAACTAAAAATGGATGTAACGGAAAAGTTCTCCTTCACATTGGAAACTATCAAATATCTGACATAAAATTTTTAATTTATTGTCAGTCTGGAGTATGAAGCTTGAAGCTTATATAAGTACTCGATCTTGATGTATAATAGACATCCTTGTGTCAGACTTTTGTAACTCGCTGAATTTCCTCAACAAAATAGATGAATGTTGTTTAAGATACATTAATATAAATGAATATGCACACATTGTACCTTGATCGGATTAAGCTGAATTAATTGAATACTGATTGAAACGTCATGTGAAGAAATAAGGCATGACTTCTATGATGGAAGTAAATGTAGGTGTGTTTAGCTTGTGTTTAATTATAGTAAAAACTACATTTGAATCAACCATCAGGAGTATGTAATAACTAAACTAAGAGTATCTACTTTCTTATGTAAATTAGTAATAAACCTAATGTACGGCATATGCAAATTTAAACCCCCTTCTATTTGGTTATTGTTTTTATGATGACTTCCACATTACATCATTCTTCACCTACAGTGACGGTGGGTACTGTCTTAATGACCATCTAGAATAGGAAACATGTGTGTAATATCATATTTTGTTTATATATAACCATTGTACTTTTTCAGTAAGGACAATAAAGAATTTTTAACATCTACAATAACATTCCAGGCTGGAATCTAGATGAACTGCAAGTAATTGGTCATATCTAATGGTATCTAAATTTGTCACGCAATCCAATATTGCGTGGTATATTTTTTGGAAACTAAGAGGGAAGGATAATCCAAAAAAGTTGTAGTTCAGTAAGAAGAGAGAGCATTACAAAACCAAGAGTTTATTGTAAAAGGCAGAATACTTTTACCAAAAAGATGATCGCCATCAGTAGTGTTGTTCGTAGATGAACCATTGATCATATATATAAAAACATATAATGGTCTGCACTGTTATTTTTGCACATATCAGGAAAGTTGGGATGACACTAATCCATTGGCAGGTCCTATCATATCCGACAAAAAAAGGCATGCTCTTCCTTGAATAGATGCCCAAGTATGCTCTCCTTACAATTGATTGAACGCCCTTCATAGAAAGTCCATCGTACGGGGATATCGTTCCCTACCAGAAGGGCTACATGTATTAATTTTGACAAATAATCAAGTTGTTCTAGCAAACCTGTGTTGGCATGGTTGATCAATCTCCCAGCATTAGCAGCAAATGTTGCCGTAATGATTTTCCACCAAAGACACCAATACTCGCCGCCGTCAGGATTGTGCCTTCATCTAGAGATTCACTACATCTAAGGAGAATATGGTGCAGAGTGCAGACGCTGAAGAACATCCAGAAAATCCAGCAATAAATTCTTGTTTCTGTCTTTTGGTGACTCATGGAGTGGCTGCCCATCCGGAAGTCTTTCTTGCATGAAGTGAGGACCACGCAACATGCATGATGGTCTTTTTGTCCATAATAATAATCACTATAGCTTTATTTCTTTCATAACCCGTGGGTCAGCGAACAAATTAAGGATCACAATTCAGCCCGGCCACAAGGATGAAGGACAAAGATATGTTTACGCAACGATGTGGGCAGAGATAACAAATTCACATGACGGTGAATCAGTTGGAACAGAGCAACAATGGTCTTATCGTTGGTGTAGTCGATAGGATAAAGTTTGAAGAGTTCAACTATTATTGAGATTAATGAAAATTAGGTTCTGAAAAGTCTGTCAAGTACTGGAATTCTAGAGGACGGTGACGAGCGGTGAACATGCCAGCAGCAGGCTACGTACGGATATTCATAGTTTGCCATCTTTGTGGCAGTACACAATATATTAAAAGTAATCCGTCAACGACCTGATCATCATCAGAAATGCATACTAAGTCCTAGTAGAACTGGGCAAAGATCTCCATATTGCATGCTCAATGTGATCAACCTTCCTTTACAAAACCATGATACGCGAGGCATGTATGTCGTTTTACACGGCAATTCACATATGTAAATCTTCTTATTTGATGATAATCAATTTATTACGGTATTCAAATCTCCACGTCTTCTATAGTAGTAATCTGGCGTAGATCTAGAAGTAGCTGTTTAATCATTAAGTAGTCCATTGTGGCAAATTGTTTCCCTTTAGTAATTGCATGGAAAAGGGGTTTCCCTTTAGTAGTTATAATGACTACATGGAAGAGAAGTATTAGGACCGAGAAGATAGAAGAACATATGGTTAATATATATATGTTTAAAGAGTCCATCCAGCATCAAAGTGTGGATGGTTTATCGAGAGCTATAGCTATTCATTGCGAGTTTCAGAACGTGACTGCTTTACGGGAGTCCAAGTGATTAAGGGAGTTGTGAGGACGCGCAGATACGAGTGGTGATGTTTAGTATGATAGAATAGTAGATTAATGTATTACAAAGGGTGAATAAATATAAAAAAATCTAATTAAATCATTGGGTGAATATTCGAGATAAGCAACATATATTAATTTTAAGTGTCATATCTCACCACATTATTCTCTTTTAAGCTTTATTGCCACCTAGGAGGAGAGAGAAAGGAAAAGAAGATTATTACTCTCATTAACTAACTCCATACCACATTATTTCTCATTCATTGTTCCAAAAGGACATAGAAACTCTAAATTAATATAATCTACTAATTATCTCTTATTATTGGTCATTTTGCATTATTAGACTCTAATTAAAACACGAATTGATATATTTGTGCACAGACCCATATGTTGGCATAAATAAGAGTCAAATTGCTCCAAACAACTAATAATTCTACAATTTCAACAATGAGGACAACAGGGATAGAAAAGATAGGGAAATTTAGGAAAAGGCCAAAAAGTATATGAAGGAAATGAAATCTTGAAAATGGGTAAAATTGTAAATAAACCCAAGTTACGGTATGTTACAATTCCTAACAACCAATTCTTGAATAGAAAAAACTCCAAGTTCCTTCACCTGTAATATCACCTAGAAAACTTTTGGTACATCTTGAAATAGAATATATGCCCTTCTTCAACTTTTTAAAAACTTAATACATAAGGTTTTATTAGCACTGATGTTCCAAAATTATCCAAAACAATGACAAAGTCCTCCCTAGATGCCTAAGACTTCATAAATGCAATGGGTTTCTTTCTATCGGTAGAATCTTCAAAAAAAGAAAGAGAATCATGTGGTCGCGGAAATAAAAGGCTTCGTATCACCCCCGAAGTTTGGAATGTTTGTTGAGAAAATGAAAATTTAGATAATCATATAAATTCCAAACATCAACAAGTTTGTGTCATCATGTCTACTATCCAAAGTTCACTTAGCACTTCTCAAGATAAGCTCAAAAAGGTTAACTTGAGTAATACATTCATTGAAAGAAATTGTGAAAAACTAGGAGGTTTGTTTCTACCAAATCTAAGATAATATGAAAACATAAAGATAAACAAACATGATCCAAGCTTTTATATTTTTACTCAAACATTTCATGTAATCCCGTAGACCATTCTATAATTTAAATTATTGCATCTACAAATAATAGGTAGTAAGAAAAAATCATAATCAATAGTGAGATAGGAATATTTCAATTAGTATGTTTAACTTGCTATATTTATAGCAATTTGATCTCCAATATATGCATTAGTCACTCTTCCCAAAGAGTGACTTGCATGATTAGAAACCAATTTGATATAAGACCAAGCTTTGGTCCAATTTCTTGCAATTGTTTTCTTCCTTACTTTAGTTTTTAAAGACAATATTAGAACCCTCATTGTTGATAAGAATCTCCTGAAGACAAGCTTTCTTACCTATTCATTGAGCCCACTCACATTCTAAGAAATGTTTGATGATGTTTTAGCCATCTATAACTAGTTATTTGTTGGCTTGGTGTCCTAGTTTTAGTTACCTCTCCTTCATTATTGAAAAGTTATTAGAGTCCAAATAAAGCATGTTTTTATGAGCTGCCTTATGAGTTTTGATAGGCTTTTATGGTTGGGATTCAATTTCTTTTTGGTTCTTTCATTTGAGGTTGACTAGAAGAAATCAACTTTGTTCTATACTATATTGTTCATGGGTTGATCTAAACATTAGCATTTCTAATAAGCATTGGGTAGCTAATAATAGCATCATTCTGAGTATAATATTTATTGTTATCCTCTATGGAATCTAAGAAAGGTTCTCTATCACAACCACTACATCATTAATAGTTAGTTGATTTCAAATTTGTTTTTCATTTGTATTAGCTTTCTTTGGAACCGTTATCTTTTTTCATGAGTTATGTTCTTTCTGATAATCATTCCCCCTTCATGTGAAAATGTGCAACACATATGAAAAACTCAAAATTAGTTGGGATGAGAATTTGAATTCTATCAATGTATAAATTCCATTTACACGCTTTGAAGGTTTACCATCCTTATAGGATTTCAGTATCAAACAACCACCGTTCTAATTGTATAATGAAGTTCTTAAACCAAACTACAATTTTCATCATCTCGAGTTTCATCAAAAATACTCCTAGAGCCAATCTAATGAAAAACTTTCCAACTATAAAGCATATGCCCCTATTTGTGGCAAGTTTTAGATATGATGCATCCATAAAACTAGTAATGAAGCATTTTCACACCTTGATAGTGTTTCAATAGATCCTATGGCTTTCCATATATTTTGGATATGTATCTCAAGTGTTGACTAGTGAGGTTCTGGATCTACTATATTCTACTGTGATTGTTTTTATCACTTGGAGTTCATGTTGTTGGTAGTATGCCCTAAGAGCTAGTTGTATGATGATTATAATGGAAAACTTTGTATCGGATTTGATTTCAATTATTTAATTTTTTTCAATATGAGATAATGAACAAATATAATAGTTTCCTAAGAATGAATGAGTCAATGATCTGATTTTGGGTTAAGGACTTGAACATGAGATCATGTGTATGTTAAGAGTGTCCATTCTTATATAGGTCCCTCGTCAGATATTATTGTGAAAATTATTACAACAATAATACAACAAGACTAGTGTAACGACCATCATCAAATCGACAAACAAATTGTTACTAATTAAGTGGAATAAACATAATAAGTGGATTAACAAAAATCACTAAAATTTAAAACTGCTTTGCAAGGAGATCCTTTTCCATAAAACTCTTACTGAAAGATCCAAAACTCATACATATCATGATTACATTATGCAACATCTCATCTTGAGGACAACATATAATAGTTGCTCTATTAGAACACATACTGGAGAAACATAAAACCTTGAGGCATTCAAGCCAAAATCTCAATTCATTCATGAAACCAGTACAAACCAACTCCAAGGACATGAGAGTACAGAGACGACACATAGGACTTCTATCTACAAGACACGACAGGCAGTACACTCAACTTGAGCTGTCAGTGTTGCCTCAGCTGTTGTTCCTCCTATGTAGAAAGAACTTCACCACCTCGTGCACGTCCACCTAAAAAAATGTGGATCCCACAGGGTGAGACAATTGTCCCAGTGAGAGATATAACTCTCTTCCGACCATATTATTATCACAGATTAAGCATTTTATAGATTGAGCAGAGGTTCTTTTTATATTAATAGGTAGGATAATTCACTGTATGAATAGAATGAAGTAATCACCTTTCTTAAGGAGAACTTTGCATCTACCCATGGTAGAGTTATAAAACATCTTTCTACTTTGCAAGGAATGTAAAGAAACATAAATATCATCTATCAACTAAGATGTATAACTGAATTGCACATCAATCAATGTTTCTAGTAATTGATCCTTAAGCAGATATGCTACACGGCTGATTACATTTTTCAATCACACTTATGCCCTGAGGAGATGAGGTATACCGCTCATACTCCAACCGACCATTGCGAAGTCAAAATCGGTACCATACAAGGTCAATGGGAGAGTTGGCTGCCATGACCTCCCTTGTCTCGGTCAGTACAAGACCATAGGCAGGACATCTCGTATCACTGCTAAATAGATTTCCATGGTATATTGACAACTTCACTATAGAGCTATAGCGAAGGCTGCACTCTCTTCGGCATCGAGAGATCTCATATTTATCTCACATCGATCCAACACTCATCATCATCGGGAGATTTGTGATACATCCATCACAAAACATATAATGAAGGATTGAGAGATTTAATGTTTATCTCACATCAATTCCTCCATTAGGGTGTACGGATATTTTTGCCCATCACCCCCACATATTCAAAAATATGCGGTCTCTGGGTTATGCCGTTGAGCAACCCATTTCACCATTCAGCAAATTCTGACACTGATGGATCTATGTTCACGACACTACATGATAAGATTCCACTTGATTAATTAAGTACATTACCCTATTCTTTTAGCATCAGTCAAGTTTTCAAACATGAATTATTACGACAAATGCTACAAAGAACAAGTGTAACACGTCTATCAAGTACTTTTCAAACCATTAGAACACATATAACATTTAGGAAGTCAATCCCTTATCTCATTACTAGGAATTCTCATCCCTTAACATTATCATCATCATGATTATAGATCTAGGTATTCATACCCTTAGTTCATCACTGAATACTATTACCACTTATTAGGTAACTATTACCTCTAGGTCCTCAGACCAAGGTATTCATTTTACTTGGTGTTCAAGTATTCACATGGCTCACAAGGCCATTGCACATCTTGTCACCTCTCACTAGGCAACAACTTATTCACATGGCTCACAAGGCCATTAACTATTATACTTGTTACACAAGTATTTAACATGCCTTATAAGGCTTATGCAATAAGAGAAATACAACCTTCCCATTATTAGGGTTAGGGTTTCAAGTTCATATTATTAATTCAAACCCTAATTCAATGCTCCACACATCTAGGAGCATACATTGATATCATAAGTATTCAATCATACTTATTTATTCTCATATTTTATCATTAAATGATAATTAACACAAAGTATGAGTTTCTCTCTCATCCTCACTAGGATATTAATTACATCATACTTTATTAACTTGGCTTAACCCTTTCTCAAGGTATATATCTTATGCTTGTCAAAGTGCATTTAACTTATTACATTTTGATGTAATTATTGACATGAAACCCTTCACGTTTTACTCATCCAAGTATATTGGAATTGAGGTGCATCAAAGTGTATCAACTTTGAGGTACTGGATGTGATATTTATCATGTCTTGATGTATCACTTCCCTCAGTACTTTTAACTTACTTAATTTCATCAATTTACCTCATATTAGGGTATTTCCCTTCCTAATACTTTATGCACTAACTCATCATATTTATTTTGTGGTGTGTTAGCCATAATTCACACACTTGATTTATCCATCTATCATTAGATGGTAAGAACTCATCTTGTATTAAGTCATTCTCCACTTAGGTGTCTCACCTATTAAGATATTAGTCACACCATTGCTTAGTAATACACTATTTACTTCTAGGAGTGTTTTACCCTTATCTTTACAAGGTGTCTCGAGTTGGAGATGTGCATATGCTCACCATATCGGGATGTAGGTGTATAGACCCCACCATATCAGGTTGGGGTGTATGAACACTCACCATATCGGGCTAGAGGTATTTGTATGTGTTACCCATGTCGTGTATGAGGTATTACACCATCACCATGTCAAGCTAGAGGTGCATTTAATCACCATATCAGGTGGCTCACCATCTAGGGTTGGTCGTGAAGGGTTAGGGTTTGCCATATCGGGCTCAACCCAATATATTCATCTCATTACCTCCTTCAAGGTTACCATCTTATCTTAAGGATGAGTAATAGGTTAAAAAATTAGTTAAATTCTTCTCAACCCATTACATAAGTCAATAGGAGTGAAAAGTACCAAGCCATCTCGGGCTACACCATCCCATGTTGGGTTATAACACCCATGTCGGGTTACACCATCCCATGTTGGGTTGCATCACCCATGTCGGGTTAGGATTGGTCGTGATGGGCACATGGTACATGTATGTATCGCCCATGATGTTTACGAGGTATCATCTCATCATCATGTCGGACTAGACATCAACTAGGGTTGGTCGTGATGGGCTACATGTCATCTAGGGTTGTGTATTGGGTAGATGTATTCCAAACATATTGGGTTACATCTTGTTCCATACCTTATATCGTGCAATAGGATTTACTTAAATGTTCATATCGTATACCAGATGTGTGTGCTTCATGATACCAAGTACCAATGATATATATTATATGATCATATCGTGCAATAGCACTTGCTATTCTTTACTCATATCTGGTTACCCAAATTAGGGTTTCATATCAATTTACAAGTATACATTTAACCTTATATCGTGCATGGAGTCTATACTTGACTTCCTATCGTGTAAGCATATCGTGCAAGAATATTTTCCAAGCATCTTGTGCAAGCATATCGTGCAAGCATCTTGGGCAAGACATATCAAGCAAGACATACCCATATCGGGTTAGAGCTACTTGTGTATATGCTTGAACCCAATATCACTTTTACAAAGTGATACCATCTTCTTTAAGCTCTAGACCTCCGTTATAACAGTTATAATTCATGATAACAGGTCTAAGAAACTACTAGAAATCATAATTTCATCAACTATTTTAATAAATTTCAAAATTAAAAGTAGTTCATTAAGTATAGCAATTTCGGTGATGAATAATAACATGGTTGAGTTCAAGTTATATAACCAGCCTTAAGAACAACTTCAAAGCTCCAAGCTCCAAATATCCATGCTCCTAAGGTTGAAGATGAACTTTGCAACTCCTCTATATGCAAATAATCACCATGGATAAGAAATTGGTGAAGAAGAAAAGAAAGGAAGAGCATAACCCTATAATCATGCTTCAATCCAAGGTTGAAGATGATCATTTCCTCACCTTAGGGTTAAGTATGAGATCCTTCTTGCTCCTTAGCACATTTTAACGATACCCTACTACTATTGCATGATATGCCACCACCCATGCATGATATTCCACCACCCTTGGCCGATGTCCCCCTCACTTGTGATCAAAACACTTCACTATGGGCGATATCACCTTACTTGGCCGATACCACCTTACTTGGCCGATATGAACTTGATATGGATGATACCCAAGGCCCTATGCACGATACCACATCACTCATGCACGATACAAGGGCCCTATGCACGATACCTTAGGGAAGGAGGGTGGTAAGATTTGAAAAATTCCACTAAGGGGTGAAACTAGGGGTATATATGTTTGTTGTTCATGAAGGAGTGTAAAAAATGAGGTGTCATCAATTTGAGCTAGTAGGTGCCACGTGTCTATGCATGGGTGACACGTGTACATGCATGCATTAACATTTATCTTGACATGCAAAATAGTTGAGGATAACCTAGGGATGAATTTTTGTCCATTACTTATCCCTTTGAATAAAATATATCAACAAAATCACCACTTTATACACAACCCGATACAACTTTTCTAAGGAAGTTGCAAAGCGATACACTTCACTTTCTTCAGGTGCTTTGCACGTCATGGCCTTTTCCAAGAGTCTAAAAACCGATATGAGGCTCCTCCTATGGCTCCTTTTCTGATAGGCACTCATATATAAACTTTTTAACTTGATACAACTAAAAGTTAAGGTTTCATATTCAACCTTTTTCTTGGTCTTTTCATCACTAAGAATACTACCACTCATAAATGATTCAAACATGGTGTCTCATTCATTATCTCTCCTCTAAATGATACATAGAGGAAGTATGAACACTCTAGATGTGGTAATTTGCATATCAACCCTACATTTTGGGTAAATTACAATTTGTACCAAAATTGGTGCACAAGGTACTAGCATTATTCAAACATGTTTAAACTTGGAACTTAGGCTTTCCACAAGCCACAACTTAGCATCATTCTCTCTATTATGATGCTAAAACACTTAATGCATGTTCAACATGTGACATTTTGCAATATAGCCCCTCATCTTGGGTAAATTGCACTTTGGTCCAAAATAAAGGAACATTGCTCAAACTGCATTCAATCAGGACCAAACTTGGAACATAAGTGTGTCACATGATAACAAAACACCTTAGAGTATTATATTAAATTTCTAAGCAACTTACTTAGCCAAAACAAACAGGGTTACCTCATAACCCAGGTCAGGGTCCTTGCAAGTTATAAACCCCTAATAAGGATTTCGTCCCCGAAATCCCAGGTAAAGGGAAACAAATATTATTCATTCATCATATCATCAAGTCTTTACATAACATCTTAATTTCATGGAGATGCCATAGAACTTTGATCAAGACAAAGTTCTTCCACACAGGTTATCATAGAATCTGTCACACAGGACACATACTCTACTGTCTTTTTCATTATTGACTGTAGAGTCAACTCTATGTTAGGTAACACTTTTCTTAGTCAGAGAAACATTATACATACCCTATTTAACTCAGGTGTCAAACCCCACTGATTTATCACCTTTCTCAACTTACGACTTTATGTGATAAGATTCTTGATTCTAGGGAGTCTTTCATGCTCCTCATTCAGTTTAGCATTTCACTTTCAAGGAAATACCAGAGTTACGTTCTGTCACCCACTTGGGACTACAAGTCTTATCATACATCTGTTGTGCCATCTAATCTGCTGACACAACACCAAACTTTCTTACTACTTGTACCAACTATCTCATTAGTTGTACATTCTCTTATCATAAGAGGAGGTTACTTATCAATTAAGAACTTATATTAGAGGTATCTCTAGATGTTATGTATAAGTTGCCTTAACAGATCTATATAGGGGTGTTATCTTGATAAGCTTTTCCCACAATGATTTTACAATTTTTCCTTCAGTTAGTTCATCCTTATCAATGTTATGTTTATGCAGAGCATAAACCCCTAACATATGATATCCATACTTTAGTATGTAACTAGATTGATCTCAAAGTTGGCCCTTCTATGTAACCAAACATTAATCATCTTATCAGGAGTCATGTTCTCATTTTCTCATACAACCTAACACTTCTTGGATACCAGAATTCCTTATCTTGGTATCCGTCACATGTGTTCAAAACACATCACATCCTCATCATTTCCATTTCTCTATTGTTATTACCAAGGCCACACATATAAAAGGATCTTTCTTTCATCTTGGGACATTATTCATTACACATATCTTTATCTTCAAACCCAAGTCCAAGATGAACTTATACTTTTCTAAGTATCCACCAATGGATTATTTCTAATCCATGCACATCAAGTGTCATAGTGCTCACTTGATTGCCATGTCCCTAAAAGAAGAGAACACAAAGAAACATATTCCTCTTATCACCCCATCATTACCCAGGGTTGTTTATCAAAGAGAAGAGATTATCATCTCCTCTGATTATTGCATGAATTTTCAATTGTTCATGAGTCGTTTACTCTTGTTTCATCCTAGGTTCCTTGCCATCAGCATAGGAATTATTAGGATGATCACATGTCATCACTTTTTTCTTTGTTATTGTCTAACATGTTCATGAACATTTTGTGATTTTATTACATTTCCCATTTCCACATCATGGAAAAAAAACTTTACTATTCACACAGGCTTTATCAGACAGGGATCATCTCCCTTGTTCTCATTCTTTTACCATGAGGATTATACTTTTTACTTCCTCATACACACAGATTGATTTGAGATCATCTCAGATTCCATTTTATTGCACTTAGAATGTGATAAAAATATCCATGCCATATTTCTAGTTTCGTTATGCTCACTAGATTGTCCCAAAATGATTACTTGATCAGGATAATCAGAAAGATAACAATCTAAGGGTTCCATGCGCACCTTATCTTCAATAGTTGAATATTTGTCCAGGGTATACAAGTACTAATATTAGGTAGTATGCACTTTGTTTACTATCATATTCCTTACTTTTCATATCATCAAAACATAGGACTTAGTATTCCTGAATTTTCTCCAGGCATCACATGTATACCTTATCCTTTTTCACACAGATAAGAGCAATTATAAAGCATTTAAAAGAATACTGATCACAATATAAATTCTAGTCATCATCATTTCTTGCCTATGTCCCCATAAGACAATCAATAGGGAAGTCAATAACAACAATCCTTCTTATGATTATCAGATAACATCAAGAGAAGGCATATCAAAATGAAAAAGCTCTATCTGACTGTTACCCCTCGCGGTCATATACCGCTTCAGGTTGACTCAACACATAGAGTCTAGTTGTCTCATGTTGTTATTCTTGCCTTTTTACATTATTGGGATGTAACTTTCATAAGCCTTGTTGATCCTACCTCAGTTGTTGAGTCATTTCCTCCCTTATTTTCAAAGAAAAGAGTTTAGTATGCTCAACATGTCCTTACCTATAACATGTCTTGCCCTCGTATCATGGTCTTATTGGTCTTATTACCGATGTAAAAACTAAGCCATGGGTTCTTACAGGTGTAAAGTTAGGACTTTGGCCTTTACATAGTAATTACTACCCTGGTGTACTAGGCGTTTATTGCACGAATGGCATCGAAAACTTTGGCTTTTTGGAACAACTAGGCCAATGTCTCTAGAATTGTAATGACAATTCCTTAATTCTCGGCTTATTGCCCCTTCTTGGGAACTAGCATCACAGATATACTATCTGTCTAAACTTATGGCAGAGTCTATTTTCTTGCCATATGTTAATCCTTCCAACATTTCCACTGTTCCAATATGACCATGTCATTCAGGAACCCTTTTTAAAGCTCAAAGTTTTTGCATTAAGAACTAGTAACCTAGGATGTAATGCTAGTATCCAGTCTACTATATGTATCATTGCTGTCTTAACCTGCCTATCCAGAGCATAAACATAGGATTCTTTATCCCGATCGGATCATGATGGGAATTCTCAGATACTCATTCTTCTCTTGCCTGATCCCTTGAACCCTCTCCTGGTGCAACAACATTGCTCTCAGCAATGGGATCCTCATGTTCTCCAGTCATTTTTAAAATTCATCCTTTCTTCTGCATAAGCAGAAATCACTATAGGGTATACTGGAGGACACTAAAACAAACTCAACACCTTAGTCCTATATCTCTGTAGACTCAGCGAACCTTAAGCTCTGATACCAAAACTTGTAACGACCGTCATCAAACTGACAAACAAATCGTTACTAATTAATCGGAATAAACATAATAAGCAGATTAACAAAAATCACTAAAATTTAAAACTGTTGTGTAAGGAGATCCTTTTCCAGAAAAATCTTATTGAAAGATCCAAAACTCATACATATAATGATTACATTGTACAACATCTCATCTTGAGGACAACATATAATAGTTGCTCTATTAAAACACATACTGGAGCAACATAAAACCTCGAGGAATTCAAGCCAAAATCTCATATCATTCATGAAACCAGTACGAACCAACTCCAAGGACCTGAGAGTACAAATACAACACATAGGACTTCTATCTACAAGATACGACATGCAGTACACTCAACTTGAGTTGTCAATGTTGCCTCAGTTGTTGTTCCTCCTCTACAGAAAGATCTTCGCCACCTCGTGCACGTCCACCTAAAAATAATGTGGATCCCACAAGGTGAGACAATTGTCCCAGCAAAAGATATAACTCTCTGCCGACCATATTATAATCACAGATTAAGCATTTATAGACTGAGCAGAGGTTCTTTTTGTATTAACAGGCAGGATAATTCATTGTATGAACTGAATGAATTAATCTCCTTTCTTAAGGAGAACATTGCATCTACACATGGTAGAGTTATAAATCATCTCTCTACTATGCAAGGAATGTAAAGAAACATAAATATCCTTTATAAACTAAGATGTATAACTGAATTGCACATCAATCAATGTTTCTCATATTCGATCCTTAATCAGATATGCTACACAACTGATTACATTTTTAAATCACACTTATTCCCTGAGGAGATGAGGTATATCGCTCATACTCCAACTGACCACTGCGAAGTCAAAATCGGTACCATACAAGGTCAATGGGAGAGTCAGTTGCCATGACCTCCCTTGTCTCGGTCATTATAAGACCATAAGCAAGACATCTTGTGTCACTGCTAAATAGCTTTCTCGGGTATACTAGCAACTTCGTTATAGAGCTACAGTGGCGGTTACACTCTCTTCAGCATCGAGAGATCTCATGTTTATCTCACATCTATCTGGCATTCATCATCATCGGGAGATTCGTGATACATCCATCCCGACACATATAATGAAGGATTGAGAGATTTAATGTTTATCTCACATCAATTCCTCCATTAGGGCATACAAATATTTTCACCCATCACCGCCACATATTCAAAAATATGCAGTCTCTGGGTTATGCCACGGAGCAACCCGTTTCACCATTCAACAAATTCTGATGTTGATGGATCTAGGGTCAGGGCACTACGTGATAAGATTCCACTTGATTAATTAAGTTCATTACCGTATTCTTTTTGCATCAGTCAAGTTTTCAAACATGAATTATTATGACAACTGCTACAAAGAACAAGTGTAACACATCAATCAAGTACTTTTCAAACCTTTAGAACACATATAACATTTAGGATCTCAATCCCTTATCACATTACTAGGAATTCTCATCCCTTAACATTATCATCATCATGATTATAGATCTGGGTATTAAAACCCTTAGTTCATCACTGATAAATGTTACCACTTATCAGGTAACTATTACCTCTAGGTCCTCAGACCAAGGTATTCATTTTACTTGTTGTTCAAGTATTCACATGGCTCACAAGGCCATTGCACATCTTGTCACCTCTCACTAGGCAACAACTTCTTCAAGTTGCTCACAAGGCCATTAACTATTATACTTGTTACACAAGTATTTAACATGCCTTACAAGGCTTATGAAATAAGAGAAATACAACCCATTTTTAGGGTTAGGGTTTCAAGTTCATATTATTAATTCAAACCCTAATTCATTACTCCACACATCTAGGAGCATACATTGATATCATAAGAATTCAATCATACTTATTTATTCTCATCTTTTATCATTAAATGATAATCAACACAAAGTATGAGTTTCCCTCGCGTCCTCACTAGGATATTGATTACATCATACTTTATTAACTTAGCTTAACCCTTTCTCAAGGTATATAACCTACGCTTATCAAAGTGTATTTAACTTATTACATTTTGATGTAATAATTAACATGACACCCTTCATGATTTACTCATCCAAGTATATTGGATTTGAGGTGCATCAAAGTGTATCAACTTTAAGGTACTGGATGTGATATTTATCATGTCTTGATGTATCACTTCCCTCATTACTTTTATCTTACTTAAGTTCATCAATTTACCTCGTATTAAGGTATTTCCCATCCTAATACTTTATGCACTAACTCATCATATTTATTTTGTGGTACGTTAGCCATAATTCACACACTGGAATTATCCATCTATCATTAGGTGGTAAGAACTCATCTTGTATTAAGACATTCTCCACTTAGGTGTCTCACCTATCAAGATATTAGTCACACCATTGCTTAGTAATACAATGTTTACTTCTAGGAGTGTTTTACCCTTATCTTTACAAGGTGTCTCGAGTTGGAGATGTGCATATGTTCACTATATCGGGTTGTAGGTGTATAGACACCACCATATCAGGTTGGGGGTGTATGAACACTCACCATATCGTGCTAGAGGTATTTTTATGTGTTACCCATGTCGTGTATGAGGTATTAAACCATCACCATGTCGAGCTAGAGGTGCATTTAATCACCATATGAGGTGGCTCACCATCTAGGGTTGGTCGTGACGGGTTAGGGTTTGCCATATCGGGCTCAACCCAATATATTCATCTCATTACCTCCTTCAAGGTTACCATCTTATCTTAAGGATGAGTAATAGGTTAAACAATTAGTTAAACTCTTCTCAACCCATTACATAAGTTGATAGGAGTGAAAAGTACCAAGCCATGTCGGGCTACACCATCCCATGTTGGGTTATGACACCCATGTCGGGTTACACCATCCCATGTTGGGTTTCATCACCCATGTCAGGTTAGGGTTGTTCGTGATGGGCACATGGTACATGTATGTATCGCCCATGATGTTTATGAGGTATCATCTCATCATCATGTCGGGCTAGATATCAACTAGGGCTGGCTGTGATGGGCTACATGTCATCTAGGGTTGTGTATCAGGTAGATGTATTCCAAACATATCGGGTTACATCTTGTTCCATACCTCATATCATGCAATAGGATTTACTTAAATGTTCATATCGTACACCAGATGTGTGTGCTTCATGATACCAAGTACCAGTGATATATATTATATGATCATATTGTGCAATAGCACTTGCTATTCTTTACTCATATCGAGTTACCCAAATTAGGGTTTCATATCAATTTACAAGTATACATTTAACCTTGTATCGTGCATGGAGTCTGTACTTGACTTCCTATCATGTAAGCATATCGTGCAAGCATCTTGGGCAAGACATATCGAGCAAGACATATCCATATCGGGTTAGAGCTACTTGTGTATATGCTTGAACCCGATATCACTTTTAAAAAGTGATGCCATCCTATTTAAGCTCTAGACCTCCGTTCTAACAGTTATAATTCATGATTACAGGTCTAAGAAACTACTAGAACTCATAATTTCATAAACTATTTCAGTAAATTTCAGAATTAAAAGTAGTTCATTAAGTATAGAAATTTAGGTGATGAATAATAACATGGTTGAGTTCAAGTTATATAAACCACCTTAAGAACAACTTCAAATCTCCAAGCTCCAAAGCTCCACATTCCTAAGGTTGAAGATGAATGTCATAACTCCTCTATATGCAAAGAAACACCATGGATAAGCAATTGGTAAATAAGAAAACAAAGGAAGATCATAACCTTAAAATCATGCTTCAATCCAAGGTTGAAGATGATCATTGTCTCATCTTAGGGTTAAGTATCAGCTCCTTATTGCTCCTTAGCACCTTTTCACGATACCCTACTACTCTTGCGCGATATGCCACCACCCATGCATGATATGCCACCACCCTTGGCCGATATCCCCCTCACTTGTGATCAAAACACTTCACTATGGGCGATATCACCCTACTTGGCCGATACCACCTTACTTGGCCGATATGAACTTGCTATGGATGATACCCAAGGCCCTATGCACGATACCACATCACTCATGTACGATACAAGGGCCCTATGTATGATACCTTAGGGAAGGAGGGTGGTAAGATTCGAAATATTCCACTAAGGGATGAAACTAGGGGTATATATACTTGTTGTTCATGAAGGAGTGTAAAAAATGAGGTGGCATCAATTTGAGCTAGTAGGTGCCACGTGTCCGTGCATGGGTGACATGTGTACATGCATGCATTAACATTTATCTTGACATGAAAAACAATTGAGGATAACCTAGGGAGGAATTTTCTTCCATTACTTATCCCTTTGAATAAAATATATCAACAAAATCACCACTTTATACACAACCTGATATAACTTTTCTAAGGAAGTTGCAAATCGATACACTTCACTTTCTTGAGGTGATTTGAACGTCATGGCCTTTGAAAAGAGTCTAAAAACCGATATGAGGCTCCTCCTATGGCTCCTTGTCCAATAGGAACTCATATATAAACTTTTTAACTTGATACAACTAAAAGTTAAGGTTTCATATTGAACCCTTTTCTTGGTCTTTTCATCACCAAGAATACTACCACTCATAAATGATTAAAACATGGTGTCTAGTTCATTATCTCTCCTCTAAATGATAAATATATTAAGTAGGAACACTCTAGATGTGTTAATTTGCATATCAACCCTACATTTTGGGTAAATTACAATTTGTACCAAAATTGGTGCACAAGGTACTAGCATTATTCAAACATTTTCAAACTTGGAATTTAGGCCTTCCACAAGCCACCACTTAGCATCATTATCTCTCTTATGATGGTAAAACACTTAATGCATGTTCCTCATGTGACATTTTGCAATATAGACCCTCATCTTGGGTAAATTGCACTTTGGTCCAAAACAAAGGAACATTGCTCAAACAGCATTAAATCAGGACCAAACTTGGAACATAAGTGTGTCACATGATAAAAAAACACCTTAGAGGATTATATTAAATTTCCAAGCAACTTACTTAGCCAAAACAAATAGGGTTACCTCATAACCCAGGCCAGAGTCCTTACAACTAGTATGTGTCGTGACTGATGACCACATCTCATTGGTCACAATGTTCAATATCAAGTCAAACCCATAGTTACTTGTTACGAACATGTGTATCATATTTCAGGTTACAATGGTGATTGCGATCCTTAGACTTAAAGTCACCATAATGATCATATTTTTTTGTATACTTTAAAACTACTCAACATACCTTGAATAAGGGTTGACATACATGTCTTTCTTGGATGACCTATGATACATGTGGATTATTATGATTTATGTAGATAAAATGTGTCCCTCAAGTTAGAGTTATAGTATTGACCACTTGATGATTGAGACTGTGAAACTTATATCCATGCTTGTGTGAATCAATATATGATATTGAGCTCATATGTATCTCAAATGGTGTACTCTATATCAAGAAATAAAGATTGAACACTAAGAGGATGACATTTCCATTCTTCAAATTCAATATGGATATTAGTGCCAAAGGGATTCTATGACTATTGTAACATTGGTCAAGATACTAGGCTGAAGTTGTTATCCAACTTCTCCAATTACTTGGGTAGCAATGAAGTCTTTCTAGATAGCGATAATTATCTATGAAATCAAAATATACTTATATATATCATTACCAACATAGTTTGGAACCTATAGGATTAGATTCATAGGATGCATAGGCAAGATAAGTATAATTATGGACACATATTGGTTACTAAAAGATTTACACAATAAATTGGATCATTGTTGGAATGACTGGAAGCTCAATTGATCGATTGGAAAGTCTAGCCACCTGACTGAATAGACCGGTCAATTAACTGAATGGTCCAGTTGATTGACTAGGCTGAGGTCCTCCATATTGATCAACTATCTAGGATAGCCTAATTGATCAACTGAACAAGTTTAGCCAATCAATTGTCTAGATACTCCAAACACCTAACTGAACTAGATCAGTGAATCAACCCAACTGGATCTAGTACTTCCAACCCAATCCACTTGATTGACTGGACTCGCTACTCACTTGACTAGATGTCCCAAGTGGACCTGTATAAAGAAGCCCACCCAGGATAGTCAGTCAATTTTTAGCCTATAAGCGGGTTGGTAAAAGGTGGCCACTATCTTTTTTCCCCAGGGTTTATTGGAAACCCTACTTTCCTATCTTCCTATAAATAGTGGAACCATGGCTAGGGTTTTGAGTAGCAGACACTTTTGTTACACCTTTGTCCTAGTCATTATTACCCACAAGGATAGAGAGTGTGATCGATATTACAAATACTAGCATATTTCTAATGATAAAGTTGCTCCTTAGAGCACGACATGGAGTTCCCCTCATCCACATGGATGATATTGAGACAGATGCATTGGTGGCTACATTAAGAGAATGTTGACGACATCCTCCGCCGTCTATATTCTTTTGAGCACTATCTTTGGATCTACTTCGTGATTAAGGTATACCTCACATCACTTCATTCCTAGTATATCATTTTTAAGGAGATCTTCTCATAGGTATGTGGATTATTAAAACTATGTATTTCTATTCACTTGTCGCATCCACAAAACCGTATAGTGGTATTAGAGTCATGTCAATCTATGGATATTTATAGGGATTTATATTCGATATGAATAGATTTGTTTACACTACTTGTTATGTTACGTGTGATGTGAATAAAAAATTCATATCATGTTTAAATTTCACATACATCTACATCTATATTTTTGATATAGTGGATGGGGTTGACAACGAAAGATTGTGAGTTTTCCTAGTGCACATAAGTAAAACTTTGTAGAAATTTTAAGGGGTGACTCTCATGAGACCCCATAAGCGGGAGGCATCACCTTGACTCATGCCCATTGATCGGGCAATGAGATCCCTATTTAGGGGTGTTGTCCCTACGTACCCCACCTTATTATTTTGGATGTCAAAAATACTTAATTGGGAATATCATGTATAGAAAAGGATGAAATACTTAATCTATATATATATATATATATATATATATATGTGTGTGTGTGTGTGTGTGTGTGTATGTGTCTATATATATATATATATATATATATATATATATATATATATATATACATATATATATATTGTGTGTTTTTGTATCTGTAAATAGACATGTTGCCATTGAAATAACTTTTGCTTGGTGGATGTGTGCATGGTTATGGCCGAAGACCCTTTTGTGTGTGCATAGATGGATGGTTCTTGGAGTCTGGTTGACAAGTACTTACCTTTTATGTTGAGCCTATTCCTTTTATTTCATATGTAAATGGTTCATATTCCCTCTTATTCCCCTAGAATGTAACTCGAGGTTTCTAAATATCATGTATATATTATTTATAATAGAATAATTTTTGAAGTACTTGGTGTGAAGTGGCAACCATGAAGATCCACAGAGCATATGTGGAGCTACTGCTACAATGTAACACAGATGCAGGTTCACACATTTATGATGCATATGATGCAACTAACCTTAGGAGGATAGTAATCGTTTGTGTCTCAAAATGATACATTAGTATGGGCATAAGCAATGCTATATGATTATGGATTATTGATCTAATATGTATAAGATATATATTATAAGTATGTGGTGTTTGGATATGTATATCTATATGAATAAAACCCTTCAAAAAAAAATATTCTAAATGTCAAGGAGGTGATATTTTACCCCCTATTAGTACCTTTATGTGTTTGAAGATAATATAAATCTTAGAAGTCCAATCACATATTCCTTATGTGTATAGCCTTTTATAGATAAAATCCATATTCTCATCCCTATAAATCAACTCCTATAGTCGAGGAGAGAATGTGTTAGTATTTTAGGTACTAATAGAGGGTACAATATCAGCTCAATTACTAGAAGTTGGAGTCTAATATTGAATCAACAGCATCCAATATCGATCTCAAGTCAGTACCCATTAGATCCACCACCATATTTATGATCAAGAGAAATAAATTAAGTATTAAAAATGGAAGGCAGACCATGTTGCCTTGATGGACTAGAGTGGCATCCATATGTTCAAGTGCCAACCCATTTGTTCAAAAGCATAAGGAAGCTAGGTTTATAATGAGGTTGGGACAGTCATATTATGTCATCACCCCAATTCTTGTACCTTCACTAGGATAGCTTGATGGGTTCTCTCACTACAACATGAGGAAGTTGATTTATGATTTCTAGAGAAGGTTACTTTAGGGGGAGATAGTAAAGTTTTCTCTCATTAGCATGGAGGAATGAGGTGGTATATTTATGGATATATGGCCTCTTTGAGAAGAGAGGGATTCTAGGTTTTTTGTGACAAGAGGAATAGCATTGGTTTTATAGTTGAGGATAGGGGTAACAAGGAGGAAAGGGGACATTAATATCCTAACATGGAGAAGAGAATATTTACAATTATTTTTAGTTGTTTAAGGCTTCTTATTTATAACAGGTGAGGGGTGTTATGCTCTTAGTTAAATTTAGTTGTTGGGTAATACATGGGCACATGCATGTCATCTTAAGAGATACTTGGTATTCAAGTCACCTATGGTAAGAGAGGTGGCAATGATATAAGGTGCTAGCTTTCAAGTAGGATGCTCACATGCTTTCCTCGCTAAACTTAATACATGTCACTCAAAAACCATAATGACAAAAGTATACTTTTTGCTACCTTCATACCTACTTTTTGTACAATGCATTATATGTACCAAAAAACCGTAAATTTTATTTTTGTTTTAAAATACTTCAGTTGGTCCAAATATTTTTAATGTTTATTTGAAATAATTCTTCTCAATATAACCACCATAAAAATATACAGCTTCCTTGTTATGATTATCTCTTAGTAATACTTTTTTTTTAGTATAAGTCAGGAGGCAATCTTATTCATCCCGCCCTCCTCTTGCGAGCAAACTTATTCGAAAGCTACAATCACTAATCAAGTCATTAAAGGTAAACAAGGTAGTACTACTACCCTTACATAAATCCCTAGCTAACAGGGGTTGGAGTTCACTGGGGGGTGAGGCATAAGTAACATGCCTACAGCCTGATTTTCTGACTAGCTTCGCCAAAGCATCGGCCACTTCATTCGCTTCTCTAGGAATGTAATTCACTGCCCATCCATCTTTCGTCCACCTCTCCATCAAACTGATCTGCTTAGCATGTCTCGGAGATTCACGGCGAGAGCAATTGAGCACCTTAGCAGCTATAACAGAATCGGTCTCAAAGAAAGCTCTGTCGGTGTTGGTCCTTGCTGCCAGCTCCATAGCAAGTAGGACAGTAGAGATCTCAGCATCTTCTACATGAGTGGCCTGTAACTCAGTCGCGACTCCTGCTGCCCATCTTCCCTGCTCACCTCTTACGACTACAGCACCATAAGCCCTTCCCTCCATCGATGCATCACAGTTGAAGGTCAGGCACCCAGCCGGCGGCTTACTCCACCCGATAGGTTTTTGCTGTTGCTGTTTAGTCTCGTATCTGACAAAAGCCTCATTCAGAAGTTCCACTTCCTTCCTGATACTTACAACCAGCTGCACGATAGATCGAACTTCATTTGAGAAAACTTGGACATTTCTGCTATGCCAAATCTGCCTGCAAGCAGAGAAGAATAAAGTCTTGTGCTGCTCCCCTTGATTCGGTTGATTTGATAACCAGCTATTCGCTTCCGAGCACGTGAAGAACACAGATCTATCTCCTACTTCAAGAAGACGTCTCCACACCTCTTTAACTTTCTCGCAATCCCTCAAAGCATGTACAAGAGTCTCGTCTTCCTTGTTGCAACGAGGACACGTTGGATTAGCGGTCAGATGCCTCCTCACTCTTCTGCCATTCGTGAGCAAAGCATCATGGAGCGTCAGCCAAGCAAACATCTTGATTTGTGAAGAAGCCCTCATATTCCAGATTTCTCTCCAGTTGCCAGTAGTGTGAATCCCTTTGCCTTCTCTAAGGCACTTGTATGCAGATTTGGTGGAGAAGACTCCATTGCTAGTGTGCGACTAGACCCGAATGTCAGGTCCATCTTTCACATCCGGAATTGCGAGATTTAGGATCTGTTGAGTCTGTTGTTGAGGGAGCCATTCCATCAGAAAGCTCTCGTCCCATTTCCCCTACAAGTTGACGATACTATTCACCTTCAGGTCCTTTAGTTCCGATGGAATAGGCCTTACAACCACGTCTTTAAGAATAGGGCCGTCCCGCCACCACCGATCAGTCCAGAATTCAGTGCTTAACCCATCCATCAGAATCATGTACGAATTCTCCTCAATGAACTGTTTTCCAGTGAGCACTGCTCTGCCCAATCTTGAGCTGTTGCTGCTAATGCCAGTGGTGTATTTCCTATACTTCTCGGCCATGATAGCACACCACGGAGTGTCTCTCCCGCTACTCAGATCCCACGCATGCTTGTACACCAGAGCCAAATTCCATTCTCGCATTCTCTTCAGACCGAGCCCTCCGTCCTTCTTGCCATTGCATAACTTGTCCCACGCCACTAAGGCTTGTGGATGAGATTTATGCGCTCCTCCCCAAACAAACCTTCTTATGGTACTATCGATTCTGTCACACAATTGAAGTGGGAGGATCGTGGACTGCATAATGTATGTAGGTAGAGATTCCAAAGAAACCTTAGCCAAGCACACGCGACCGGCCAGAGAAAGGCTTCTTGCAGCCCAAGCATTGACCTTGCTATTCATCCTGTCAATGATATCACCATAAGTGTCCTTACTGACTCGGTTGTGAATAATGGGGATGCCTAAATATTTCCCAAGGTTCGTCGTCTCCAGTAGACTTGTCCTCCTCAGAACTTTCCTTCTCAAGGATCTATCGGTGCTCCTGGAGAAGAAGATGCGTGTCTTATTGAGCGACACTGTCTGTCCAGATGCATCCTCAAATCTTTTGAAACAATCCAGTATCACCTTCATCTGCTGCGGGTGGGCTTTAGCAAAGATGATAAGGTCATCAGCGAAGCATGCGTGCGAAATGGGGGGACCACCCCTCCCGATCTTTAGGGGTTTCCAAGTTCCTTCGTCTACCTTGTGTTGGATGAGTTGGCTTAGTCTATAAAGACACAAAACAAACAAATACGGAGACAAAGGATCTCCTTGTCTGAGTCCTCTGTTCGCCTTCAAAGGCCTAGATTTGCATCCGTTCCAAGCGATAGCCGCAGTCCCTTTAGTGATGGATTCCATAATAAGTCTTCTGATGTTCACAGGGATCCTAGTACCTTTGAGGGTGTCCTCGATGAAACTCCAGTCCATGAGTTCGTAGGCTTTGGTCAGATCCACCTTTATTGCCATGGATTTACTTCCTCTCTTCCGCTTCATATTGTGAATAAGTTCTTGTACCAAAGTGATATTGTCTGTTATTCTCCGGCCGGGAACAAAACTACTTTGGGCTTCGGAGATCCAATTTGGCATGTAAGGTTTCAGTCTCTCCCCTATCAATTTCGATATAATCTTCAGGGCTACGTTGTTCAACGATATCGGTCGCAGGTTCTCACATTTCTCGGGTGACTTGACTTTAGGAATCAACACTATGGTCGAGTCGCCGAGAACTTCAGGTATAGTACCAGTGGCAAAGGCTTCGGTAACAGTCTTCACTAAACTTGGCTTAACTGTGTTCCAGTTCTCCTGTATGAAATAGACACTGACCCCGTCAGGTCCGGGAGCCTTAGTGGGATCCATAGACTCCACAACATTGTGAATCTCTTAGTAATACTTTTAAATTTAAGTAGAAACCATCATGGCAAAACTATCACTCTTGACATAAAGTTCTCTCCCTAAAGTTATGGACTTATGTTGAATAGATATGGATAACTTTTGTCTTGGCCAACTGATTATGTTTTTATGGTTATTTATTAAATATTTTTACCATGTTGTTTTGGTTTATTATGTAAGAATATATGTGGTCTTAAAAACTAATAGATAGAAGAAAACCATATACACATATAATAATATTGGTGAATTAGATTTATAGGAATAGTATTCATGTACAAACCAATAGATAGAAGAAAACCATATACATATACAATAATATTGGTAAACTAGATTGATAAGAAAATAAATCATGTCAATCTTTAGTGTGAGAACTCGTCAATGTAGAAGATGGAGCAACAACCATGTTTAGATGATATTCTAGTGTGACCTTCTAACATCATCGTTCTTTTTGATAGAAATGCCAAAAGGTTATATCTGTGTTTAGAATTCACTTTCATGCTTCATTGAGAATGAGGAATATATCTGTGTAGCATGACTTACCAACTTGTAATAGTGAAACTACCAAAAAATGTAAGGATAAACTAGATTCTTGTATTTCTCAACAAGTTTTAGAATGTTATTTCTTTAGACTTAAAGAGAAGTCCTAATATCCATTTAATATATCCCTACTAGTATATTTGAAATAGGTTGACATTGGTATATACAGGATAATGTACTACTATACATACCTACAACAATTCAACCTTAAAATTATATTGATGGATGATGCATCACATTAAAAAATATATTACGTAACAACAATGATAAGTTAGAAATTTACAAACATCACCTCAACTTGATCATAGAACCAATATAATATTGAAAGAATAGAAGCATGGGTTGTATCTTTGTCTCACTGAACATGTGTTTTTGACATTTACTCTAATAAGGAAAGGATTTTTTATTGATGGTTAACAATGTTCCCTGAACCAAACAAAGACTGGAAATATCATTTAACTAGATTGAATATGCAAACATATAGACAAGATATCAAATGAATTGTGATTTCTAAATGTGTCATTTATGTGAGTTCTAATCATACATGACAATTGTAGAAAAGTTGTAATGGTGTAAATGATTTTTTAGTATAAAAATTATTACATATAAGAAACATGTTCAACTATAGATGTGAATTTGACAAGTGGCTATGAAATTGATACTCTATTGTTTAGAATCAAATTGAATAATTATTCTTACTGGACCATATCTTTGCATTCCTTGATTATTTAAGATTTATTCATTGGTTTAACTGGTGATCCTTAGGTGTAAACTATGAAAATATTATATATTATAATCTAGATTCATTACTTGTTGCAATCATCAACCAATATAAATCAATACGAGAAGAAACCACCAAGAAATGGTTACTTTACTATTATTTGTCACCATTTTATCCTTATTTTTATTTTTATTATCAAATCTGAATGTTCCAAGTCATATAATTGAAAGTTTTAATCTTTCAAGATGTTAAATACTACTTGTTATTATTACTTTCTAGATTCTAACTCCAGTAAAACCATTCTTGTGTTTTGGGATATAATCTCGTTTATCTATTTACTGATGCAATATTGACATAGTAATCTCATTTGGTTGTTGTAAGTAGATATACAATTCTATTTGTGTTTTTATAGTGGTAACATGATGTTGTTGTTGTTGAATTATACGTAACACATTAGTAACTATGTTTGAAAACATCATGCTCATTTTTCCCCATGCCCAAATTAGGAGGTGGCATGAGTATAGTACAGTTGAATGATCATTGCTTTTCTAGAATATGATGTTATGGGTGGTTCATAATTCTACATTTCTTGCACCATATAAGTTATATGAACTTTTTGATATAAATAAAAGTGATTTGAACTAATTAAATTAGGTCTTACAGATTTAGAAAGTAATTCAAAGTGTCATCTACCATGAATTAAACATATACATAGTTGATGAAATAAAATACACAATTGTAACAAATCTACAAGGCCATAAGTATGTCTATAAAGAAAACATTCACTACATCATAAATATCTTAACAAAAAAGTCAATGGATGAAGATATTTGTGTGAATTATAATTAATACAATTAATATTGATTTGAAATTATAAATGATTATTAATTTAAACTAGTTTCAAAATATTATTAAATAAGTATAATAGAACTCTTAAAATATATCCAATCAACAAAAAGTATATTTTGATATGTTGTACATGTCATGATGGCAATGAGCATCGGAGATTCACTTCAAGCACTTTCAAGATAAATTTTACACAAGTCTCTTTTAAGAAATAAATTGCAAGTTTGCAAAATTGAATGTATTTATTAAAGAGAATCTTACCCATTCCATGGAAGATGTGGGACAACAAAAGTGTGCATGCTTGGTGGCCTCCCTTATATATCTGGAAATGATGGGCTTGCCAATAATCTTCACCAACAATTATGGTGGCATGATGACGTAGGAATATGTCATTGCAGTTCATGTAAAGATGAGGGTGGGGCTTATAAGAATGACGACAATGTCTAATTATATTGATGGTGTAGAAAATAGTGGTGCATGGGTAACAATATAAAAGGAAAAGGAAATCAGGGTGTACTAATCTAAACAAAATGTTGTAGGTTACGGTCATGCTCATTCACAATATCTAAAAAAATAGAAACTCCAACATATTGTGCCTTTTACCACATTGTTAAGCCATATGTAACGGCACTCTTGTGTAAGATGTATTTGTAAACTACATAAGATAGTATATTTAACCATGATTTAAAGACATTTATGGTCCTAGATTACATACTAAAGCAAAACAACACAAAAAATATTAAATAAATAGCCACAAAAATATAACCAGTTGGACAAGACAAAGGTTCTTGTTGTTCTAGTTGAGTGTTTCTACAAAATATCAATATTCATTCAACATCAGTCCAGAACTTTTAAGGTGAAAATTTATTTCAAAGGGGGATATATTTGTTTAGGATCATGTCCGTCTACTTATAACTTAGAAGTATTATTAATGGACAATCATAACAATGACACCCTCCAAAACGTTGTGTGGTAGTTCTATTGAGAAACATTACTTATAAAAAACATAAATAAAACTTCTAACCAATTCAACTATTTTAAAACAAAAAATAAAATCTTGTAATTGTTTTTTTGTGTAAATTTAAGTGAGTGGTATAAAATAAGGTATGAAGATAGTTTAAAGTCTACTTTTGTCATTATGTTTGTTGGGTGGCATATAATGAGTTCAGTGAGGAAAGCATGTGAGCATCATGCTCAAAACCATTAGATTACATCTTTGCCACCTCTCTTACCATGGCTTATTTGAATACCAAATATCTCTTAAGATGACACACATGCTCCCATATGTTACCCATTTACAAAATTGAACTAAGAGCATGATACCCCTCACCACTCCTAAATAAGGAACATAATTGTAAATATTTTCTTCTTCATCCTAGCATATGTGAATGTCCAATTTCCTCTGGGTAACCCCTGTTATAAACTAGATAACCCATATTATCCCTCGTGCTCCTACATTTTCACATAAAAAAATAGAATCCCTCTCTTCTTAAAGAAATCATATCTCTCTAATTATACCACCTCATTCATCCACCCTAATGAGAGATAAAGTTAATGTCTCTCCCTAAAGAAACCTTCCTCTAGAAATTAAAACCCAACTCACTCCTATTATGGTGAGAGAAACCAATAAATTTGTCCTAGTGAAGGTACAAGAATTGAGGTAATGACATAATATGAGTGTCCCAACCTCATTATAATTCTACATTCCTTATACTCTTGAACAAATGGGTGACACATGAACATAAGATCCCACTCAATTCCATTAAGGCAACATGATTTTGTTTGGCATTAATAATACTTACTTTCTTTATCTTGATCTTATATATGGTCGTGGTTCTTATGAGTAATGACTTGGGATAGATATTAATAATAATTAACTTAACATAAGACTCCAACTTCTAGTATTTTATCTGGTATTGTACCCTCTATTAGTGCTTAAAATACTATTTTACTCTCTCCTAAATTATTGGAGCAGATATCAAATGATGACCATATGTATTATATATATAAGGATCAGATAAGGAATGTCGTAGTGGAAATCCAGGATTATATTATCTTCAAATACGTAAAGATATTGTATTCAAGTTTGTCATATTTTTTTCTATAGAACCTATATTGACAACAATGAAAACCTTTTGGATATAAATGCAAATATGTAGAGTTGAAATCAGATACTTAACATGTATGCTTTAAATATGACTATTAATTTTGAATGGATAGTTTTCACATTATGTCTCTCTGTTCATAGGGAAAACCCCTTCCACTCAGGTTCTTCTTTCTTCTAATTGTTGTCACTAAATTAATATTGTTTTCTTATTCGAGCAACTATCTATAATGATATTAGGTTGGATACTAGCATGTCAAACTTGGTTATTATAGTTTGGTTGACTCATCTCAATCATGCTCAAATAGTAGTGTATTTTTTAGAGAGTCATGTGTCATGTAGACCACATATACAGCATCCAAGATAAAGATTTTCTAAATAATTATGAGTTTCTACACTAATAAAAAAATTGTTGATAGACTTCTTGGGTGATGTAGAATGATGTTCGTTTTTCATTCCTCCTAGTGGAGTACTATGTGATGCTTCAGTGATTATATATTGAATACATTTGAGTTAATATGTACCAAAGATTGGTGAATTAACTCAACAAAGGTGGGTGGTTAAATGAGTATGAACTAATAGCTTAATATATGGTTAATACTTACTTTGAAATGGAAATAGGGTCATTTTTTCTCAGACAAATGGAGTAGCATACCTTTTTATTGTCATACCATTGTCATAACTACAACATAATATATTATTATTTTCCAACTTCAAAACTCACTAAATTTCCTATTTTTTTGTGGTAAAAATTGTGTGATGGAGACTTCTTGAATTTATCCTAAAAATTATATATGTTTAATAAGTTGTAAAATGGGACAAGTCTCTAGCCAAAACTTTGTGTTGCTATATTGTGATAGAAATGCATTGATCTCTTGATATTGACCATATGAATACTTCTTCTGCCTTGATTACATATTTTCTGTAACACCTAAATTACTCTATCCATTTGAACAGGATGGATCAACCCCTACATTTCTATATATAACTCCTTCTTGGAACGCCCCACATAACATGATGGACTAGATTTATTTTAGTTCATGTGTTTGTGTATCCTTTTAGACATTACCTAGTTCTAGTTATGTGTTTGATATCTACAACATGGTATATTTGTAGATGTACAAGGAATCCAAGTGTTACCTTCACTTGAAATGTTGAGAAGTATCTTTAATAGGAACATATTGTAACTATACCACCCATCCTAAAAAGGGATGAAAAATAGAGGTATTTGCATAATAAGATCTACCATTTGTAGTATTGAAACTTTGCACTAAAAAAAGTGTTGGAGCAGCCACCACATTTTATACAAAAAATGAGAAAAAAATAGATCGTGAGAGACACTGTGTAAATTGAGTGATTATACATGTTCTATAAGTAAATAGAAAATAAGAGAAAAGTGGAGATCAGATTCGACGATCTACTTATGAGGGGAGAAAAATTAGCACCTTGTCTCATTCAATAAATCAGTATCAAAACATTATTGGGTTGTGAGATAATTGAGCAATTTATGATTAAGTTAAAGAAAACATGAAAATAAGATGAAAAGGTGAATTTCATTGTCGGTAGCCTTTTAGGGCTTAATATGTTTGTCTCTCTTCCATAATTGCCCTAAAAGTCCTAATTTTTAAGTGTGTTGTGGTCTTGATCAACTCAAAACTTTCCACGGTAACTACTACATTAAAAAAAATTACAATAGTTTGTTTTTCCATTTTACAATAGGTGTCAAGCATTGTATTAGATCGTGTGGTCTTACGGGGGTTTCTATATACAATAAGTGTTTCACATGCTATTATATATGTGTCTTGTACAACAATTAATGCATGTTGTAGTTCAGTTAATACACCCACTATAATAGGAGTGCTTTATGAAACATGTTGAGAAAAAAAGGAAAATACATCTACACACGGGCTTTGAACTTGAGACCACATGAAAGTAAAGCATAGCTCAAACTAGTGAACCAATTTTTTATATGCACCACATCCATTCTTTGTTGTACAAATACATCTAGTTGTGTATACACTTGTTATAACGACCCCGCCTCCCGGTAACCCCCAATTAAGGGAGACCCGGAGGTCGGAATCGTTAATCAATTTACAGGATCAAAGGTTCAGCATATAATCAACAAGAATTATAAAATTCTACTAACTAAACTAGAATTGGGTGCAAAAATTAAAACTTTTATTTACCTTTATAAAACTGGGAAATCTAACTATCCACAGCTTGAAGTACTCTATCTAATCCTCCTTGCACTTTATTTCTTATTTTCACGTTGTGCCACTTTTCTGTTTGTGATTTTCAGGATGTTACCTAAAACTCCGACAAACAAAACATCGATCAACAATTGCTGGTATGTGGAGGCAACCAAAAATTTCACAATTAGGTCTAGCAATTTAAGTATTACAATCAAGGTAATTAACAAGTCAATTTACATTTTCCCATGTGACAATCCCCACCGCTTTTGCCCTAACCCTGGATTTGACTTAAGGTCGCCTTCTCAATCCCGAGCTTGGTGCCTGGGAGTCACCTCTCATGGTGCTCCTTAGTCTTGCCTCATCAATCACCTTCTCATTCCCGAGCTTGGTGTTTAGGGTCACCTCTCATGGTGCCCATTGGTCTACCCTCCTGGGCCTAACCTTTATGGCATCTTCCATTAGGGTGGAATGTAGGTGCACGATTTACACATTTATATTAAATGGTGATAGTCATAGTCACTTTATAATTGCAATATGAACATCCAAACAGTTTAGTTGCATTCAATGCGATTAAACATCTGGGAATCTCTCGGGAAACTAAAGCGGTTATTCATAATTAACCACATACCTGTACATGCAGATTTGAGACAGAGTAGCCCAATCAATCAATACATCCAATCAATCAAGTACAAGAATCCTAAAATTACATCCAATTCCTTTTTATCAAAAACTATCCAAACCATCTTGCTACTTATGGTTTTTATTCCTTTTTAGGGTTTCTTCCTCTTTTTAGGGTTTTCTTTGTAATTAGGGTTTCCTTTCATCTTTTACTATTTTAAACCCTAACTTAATGCAATTGATCACAAACCCTAATTATCTCAACATCTAATCCTCAATTTCAGATTAGAGGCATAATTAATTATTAATTAAGCGCATTAATCCTCTTTTACATTAGAGCTACTATTTTTATCCTTTTAATCCATGGCAAGATCATTATACGCATTTATCATCAATTTATAGTTCATTATGGTCCAAATCACATATGAACTCGATTTGCCATTATTTCCACCTTTTATTCATGAGAAAACCCTAATTACTACATTTAGGGTATTTATCCACAAATTAGGAACTTTAATGCTCGAAATAGATTAGATTCAGCATATTTCAACTTTAATCGTGAAATTCATCAATTAAAGCTATTAATAGTCTCATTCACTAATATTAGGGTTTCAAGGCCCATTAAAGTATATACATGTGCATGAAACTCTAGATTAAACTAATTATATGCAAAGTTCATCTTTTTCTATCTTAATGTACCTTTTCATCATTAACAGGTTAATATCAACTTTAAACATTCATTTAACCCTTTCTAATTCGTTAATCATCAAAGGTTAGGGTTTTTCAATGATTAAACTATTAAAGATAGCATCTCTAAATACTTTTTGAATTTCGAGCAGAATCAGGCTCTACCTATATTTTTATTGGGTTCTTCATGTTTTTCTGATCAACTTTCATGTATTAAGTTTCTTCATCTGACCTTCCAACTAATTACTACGCTTTTTGCAAGAAAAAGGCATTTTCTAGATTTTCTAGTTAGAGAGGCGAATTACCTGATTTGTTCAGAAAAATGGCATCCATTGGATCGCGGGTCTACATAGACCGCTCCTGATCGTGCGGCTCGCAGGACTTGCGCCCATTACCAGGTTATGGAAATCACGAATCAGCCAGGGCCGTTGATCCTCGCCTGTGATCCATGGTAGATCTTGATCGAAGGGCTGCTGCTCTTCGTTCTAGCTTGACCCAATAGGTAGCTATGCGGTGGTGCTGCATGGAGAGCTCGTCGGAGCAGGCACAATCCACGGCTCCAGAGCCCGGGAGAATAACTCAAGTGGTCGACCGAACTCGCGAGGGCCTGCATGAGTTGAGTAGGGTCCTATTTATAGGATCTAGGGCCCTTTCTAGGGTTTTCCAAACCCACCGCCACCCTTGCTCTTAGCCCAATTGGGTGTTTCTTCTAGACGCATCCATAGCTTGACAAAATATGGTATAATCAACTCGGAATTCCATCCCGAATCTGACAAAGAGATTTCCAAGTTTGCACATGCGTTGGTTTGCAAGGAAAATCGAGGGAAATAACCCTCTGTTCTTACGGTTCAATCCTTCTCGGACTCAAGGAGGGTGATGCATAGCTTGCCTCGGATCTTGATCCGACGGCTGGCATTGTTCCTTCTATTTCAATTTAAATCGAAGAAATCGTGACATTTATTATAAACCCAACACTTTAGGGAATCTTGTAAAATCTATAACTCCCAAACAAATTATCCAATAAATCCCAAATTTGGAGGGAAAGTCCATAATGACTTAATCTATTTCTCTACCAAAAATGGACTCATTATCTCAAAGGAAACATTACTTTTCCTTAAGTGCAAGATGTCTCTTAATTATATATATTTCTCACCTATTTTCTCTTTCCTTTGCTATTAAATTATTATTTTGAGTTCCTTGAACCTAAGGGAACCTTAATGGCCTGAAATCCCTTTTTGGGAATATTTCCTTAGCCTCTTTCCTTCTCTTTCATCCTTCGTCTTATTATCTTACTTTTTCTTTATTAAAAAATATATCTTTTTTAAGATTTCTCTTTATTTCTCTTTTATTTTCCTCTTTGGTATTCCTTTTATCATTAGGAATCCTTGGGATACGAAATTTCACCAAGGATTATTCCATCATACCTCTTTTCACTTATTTTCCATTTTCATCAATGTTTTCTTTTAATTTCTTTATTAACAAGGAAATACTTTATTAGTCTTTTCTTTTCTTGTTGTTTTATCTTTGCAACTTTGGACTCCTTGGAACCCAAGGAACCCAAGAGGCACGAAATTCATTCTTGGATTACATTCCTTTGTCTTCTAGAGGTTTCTACCTCATCTCTCTTTTCTCAACAACTTAATTATTCATTAATTAATTGAATTTCCTTGTTATTGGGCCCAATAGCCAATAAAGCCCACAAGTCAAACAACAAGGCTATTTTAAACAAAATCCATTTATTCACAACAAATTATATCATTATTTGTCCAAATATCTTTAATATGAGAAATTACCTTTCTTGCCAAAGGAACCCAAAATTTGGGGTTGTAACATCCTTCCCCTCTTATAAGAATTTTGTCCTCAAAATTCCATCAAGCAAACAAACAAACAGGATAAGTCTTCTTATGTCCATCAGGGCTCCCATGTGGCTTCACCCTTTCCATGGTGTTTCCCAAGAACCTTGATTATCTCATTTTCTTCTATCTGAGTTCTTTCTTACCTTGGTATATCATACCCTCATAGGTGACTCAGGACTTTTCAGCCTTTCAAAAGCTGAATAGGTTCAGGGCACAACACCTGGCTTGGGTACCTCACATAGTGCTCTAGATCAGACTCATACAACACATCATTTTATCCTGAGGGGTAAGGTTAAACACAACCATCTCCACCAATCCATCCCAAATGGACCTATATATCGAGAACTCAACTTTCTCAGCTGTAGCTTAGAGGGGTCGGATTTTCACATCACATATTCTCCCACAGTGAACTGCATATCAGTCTGCTTTGCATCAGCTCGTGACTCATGTCACCACTGGGCTCTCTCTCAGCCATTGCACGATCAAAGTGACTTCATCTGCACACACTTGTGGTTCTTTTCTGACCTTCGCGAGGCCTCCTTCACCAACATCATCATAATGAAGTGGTGATCGACACAACCTCCCTATAGAACTTCTTGCATCCCGATAAAGGCTATGGTGGTTAACATCACATCCTAAGAACTGTCTCTATGTATCACCCTAAATGAGCACAGATGCTCTCATCAAACCCTCTAGTCTGGGTCACACTAACCATTAGTTAGGGGTGATAAATTGTACTATCATTGAGTTCTTCACGTACCCACTCCTCTTTTGGAAGGGAACCTTTAGATCAGACTCAAAGACCTTCGAACTCGCATCATGGTGCAGTTGAACCATCTCTTTTCATATGTAGTTCAACCAGATCTGTCCCTTGACAGAACTCTTCCTTTCTCATGTCATCTAGGTAAGGCGACCTACCATAACCCATATTGTATCTTGACCTTCTTAGTCTAGGAGAGACTCACAACATCCATAGTGATGAACTCCCATTCCCTCTCGGGAACTCTTTATACTTTATATCCATGCACTGGGTTAATGGTGTTCGTCCTTCACCTCCTGGCTTACATGGCCACATGCTACATGTAACTTTGTTTTAAGCATCCAGAGTGCTACCATCACTTACTATCCTTGTAGTACCAAGGTATATCATGACCTCTTATATTTTTATGATTCCTCAAGCTTGATACTTCGAAAACCCTAAACCACTCTCAAAAGGGTTTTATTACCTTCCTATCCAAAGAAGTGTATCTGAGGTTCTATCACCATCCTTTTACTACATCAAGGACTAAACTGGCTACCCAAACAACCATTAACTTGTTCAACATAACTTATTACATCCGAGTGTTAGCCAAAACACATCTTCTTCTCAAACTTAGGATTAGCCAAACAACCTCAACTTCTTCTAGCCTCTAATTAGGTAGCTAGATCTCAACCAGAGCATTCATTACCACCTCTCATCCTTAAGTGTTAGGTAACATACACCTCCATGTATTATGCCTATCATCTCATCTCAAACTCTAAGTCTATCTTCATCAAAAGCTCTGAGCTCATCCTCACTGTGATCGAACTCGACCTTGGTTAACTTGCAAATTCCACATAGTTCAAGATAAAACATCCTCACATGATGATCTCCTTAATACTCTTAGTGTTTGTAAACCATCCATGTATTATTCTCTTCACCAGGGTATGTTATCCTTTCTGTAGCAACGTCTCAACTCACACCATCCTTATCCTTGGTGTGTGGCATGCGTATTGTCCTATCTCTCACTCCCATAACAAGAGGAAATAAGCATTTGGCTGCAGTCCAAATACAGAGTTCTTCCTTTTCCAAGAGTAGAGATGGTACATCCCACCTTGCCAGTACACCTTTAAACCTGATTTGAACATGCCACTTATGTCTCTACATCACAAACATCATGATATAAACATTTCTTCCAAGGAAAACTAGTCTCAAACCTACTTGGTCCAAACACAATCATTGGTCGTCTCCTCTAGGTCTATAGGGTGTCGGCACTTTTGGGGTCATCCTTCTTCCTTATGCATCCAGAGAGTGCCCTACTCATCTGCCCTTTGGGTCCCATGAGTTCATGAAGGTGATCAATCTCCTAACCCATGGCCCTCGGATAATGATAGTTGTTACCTCCCGACCCTATGGTCATGTGCAACTAGGGAATTAGGCAACTCCTTCTTCCATCGGTCTTATCCCTACCTGACCCTAGGATAGACTTGGGATTCTATTATAGTACATGTCCAACACAGAACCTTACTCAATCCTTCATCATCTCTCTCTGCATACATGACTGAGTGTCATCCCTTCATAGGGGTCATGGCAACCTGCCTACCTTGGTCAGGCCCCATACTAGTTACCTTCAAGGTAACACATCCACATGCACTTAGAGATGGTTGTCTATGGGTCTATAGGTTCATTCTCGTACCATGTACTTTTCACTTAGCTTCTCAAGATCCTACGAGACCTATTTAGGTTACCTTAAAACCAACCAACCTGGTAAACTCCCTACCAAAGGGTCGCTCTCCCAGGATGGGAGGAACTACTCCTTTATAACAAAGGTCACAAGCCTTCTTAGGGTTTACATCCATATGAGCATGCTTAAACCAACAACTACTAAGGCACACGCATACCTACAAAACCCTGCTAGGTCACACTTGTTCTCATCCTCAACATTAGACCCACTTAGTTGTGAGGAGTCCATCAAACATACCCTTAACGTAAGGGATTTCCTTTACCTCTACACATGAGGAGTACCATGCTCGAAACTATAGAGACTCAAATCTCATCATGAGCATCATATACACTGCTTTCCCTCTTAGGCCTAGGAACCCTAGGTTCTCCTTTGGGTATCCAACTACATTCTCAACCTCTTAACCACAAATCAAGCATGTCCAAGGTATGTCATGTACCTCCATCATCTTTCTACTCGAGCAACGCTTTAGGGTTGAGTCCTCTTCCAGGACAACCAACTAGGTATAAACCTCACAGCAGGTTACTTAAACCTCCTCAGGGTCTAAGGCATTCTTTATCTCATCCAGCAGGTAACCACTTATACCATGGGTATTAGAAGCATCGTCCTCTCTCTAGGGTTTGGTTCCTCTAAAGGCAACCAAGATATCATCAGTCTTCAGAAATCAAGCATAAGGCAGCCACTATCATCCACGTAGGTCGCATCCTCCTTAACTCCCCACTATTCCTCAAGTTTTGGGGTTTTAGACTTCCAACCTCCTTGTTGGGGTCCTGCTTCCTCTCTCTAGAGCTAAAACCACCTCCAACCATACCTACTAGAGGTCCCTTCTCCATGAAGGCTCGTATTCTCATGCAAACCCCTATGTGGTTGAAGCCTATGCTCAACTCATGTTTGGCTCAAGATTATTCATATCCCTTTATGCTTATCTCATAAGCCATCCATCATGCCCTTCTGGCCAGGGTTTCATCCTACTACCATACCACTGACGTACTCTGGGTGCATGATATCCCCTACTTGCATAAGCCATAGGGTTTCTATAGGTCCTTCACTAACCTCATCAATGAAGGAGCTATCCTTCACTCTAACATGCCCGACCCTTTCCAGGGTTGGGTCGTCAAAGGTACTAGGTCATCTAACCTCTCCTAGCTCGTATGGAAAACCAAAGGTATATCTATCCAAACACCCAGTCTACCATGACATCTAACTCATCATGTCATCTCTCTCTCTAACCTTCACTTAGGGTTAACATCATCCCCAAAGGATATGCTAGGTCTCTACCTTCAATGGAGGTCTCTACCTCCAAGACTAACTCTCTCTACTCATCCTCCTGACAAGGAGGACTATCCTCAGGTCTCTCCTGAGGGCAATGACAACTCGTGTCATCCGACCTAAGCATGTATCTATTCTTTGCGCTTTATCTATTAAGCTTATGTCCATGACATCCTATTTACATGCTTTTCATTAATTTGGGGGAGGATTCCTTAGACCTTGTTATCTTTACCCATACCTCAAGAGGGTGAGGAGAAGAGGGAAAACCCTAATCCTTAAGGTCCTTAATAGAATTTGAGTTGCGAAGGGATGAACAAGATGAGAGAGTCCTAAAGGTATCTTATTTCAATTCATACCCTAAGACTTTGGCCAGGCAGTCACACAATCCGGGGGTCATCGTATTCCGACTAGCGGTGCGGAGGAAAATCTTGCCAGCCCCCGGAAGTGATCTTTTTCTAGACACCTCAGTCTTTCGGGCACTCCTCTAATAACTCCCTCGGTTCTATGGAATTTGTAAAATTTAATAATTATTGATGATTAGATGGAGAACCTACGCTCTGATACCAATTGTAACGACCCCGCCTCCCGATAACCCCCAATTAAGGGAGACCCGGAGGTCGGAGTCGTTAATCAATTTACAGGATCAAAGGTTCAACATATAATCAACAATAATTATAACATTCTACTAACTAAACTGGAATTGGGTACAAAAATTAAAACTTTAACTTACCTTTATAAAACTGGGAAATCTAACTATCCACAGCTTGAAGTACTCTATCTAATCCTCCTTGCAATTTATTTCTTATTTTCACGATGTGCCACTTTTCTGTTTGTGATTTTTAGGATGTTACCTAAAACACCGACAAACAAAACATCGATCAGCAATTGCTGGTATGTGGAGGCAACCAAAAATTTCACAATTAGGTCTAACAATTTAAGTATTACAATGAAGGTAATTAACAAGTCAATTTACATTTTCCCATGTGACAATCCCCACCACTTTTGCCCTAACCCTGGATTTGACTTAAGGCCACCTTCTCAATCCCGAGCTTGGTGCCTGGGAGTCACCTCTCAAGGTGCTCCTTAGTCTTGCCTCATCAATCACCTTCTCATTCCCGAGCTTGGTGTTTAGGGTCACCTCTCATGGTGCCCATTGGTCTACCCTCATGAGCCTGACCTTTATGGCATCTTCCATCAGGGTGGCATGTAGGTGTAGGATTTACACATTTATATTAAATGGTGATAGTCATAGTCACTTTATAATTGCAATATGAACATCCAAATAGTTTAGTTGCATTCAATGCGATTAAACATCCGGGAATCTCTCGGGAAACTAAAGCGGTTATTCATAATTAACCACATACCTATAGATGCAGATTTGAGACAGAGTACCCCAATCAATCAAGACATCCAATCAATCAAGTACAAGAATCCTGAAATTACATCCAATTCCTTTTTATCAAAAATTATCCAAACCATCTTGCTACTTATGGTTTTTATTCCTTTTTAGGGTTTCTTCCTCTTTTTAGGGTTTTCTTTGTAATTAGGGTTTCCTTTCATCTTTTACTATTTTAAACCCTAACTTAATGCAATTGATCACAAACCCTAATTATCTCAACATCTAATCCTTAATTTCAGATTAGAGGCATAAATAACTATTAATTAAGCTCATTAATCCTCTTTTACATTAGAGCTACTATTTTTATCCTTTTAATCCATGGCAAGATCATTGTATGCATTTATCATCAATTTATAGTTCATTATGGTCCAAATCACATATGAACTCGATTTGCCATTATTTCCACCTTTTATTCATGAGAAAACCCTAATTACTACATTTAGGGTATTTATCCACAAATTAGGAACTTTAATGCTCGAAATAGATTAGATTCATCATATTTCAACTTTAATCGTGAAATTCATCAATTAAAGCTATTAATAGTCTCATTCACTAATATTAGGGTTTCAAGGCCCATTAAAGTATATACATGTGCATGAAACTCTAGATTAAACTAATTATATGCAAAGTTCATCTTTTTCGATCTTAATGTACCTTTTCATCATTAACAGGTTAATATCAACTTTAAACATTCATTTAACCCTTTCTAATTCGTTAATCATCAAAGGTTAGGGTTTTTCATTGATTAAACTGTTAAAGATAGCATCTCTAAATACTTTTTGAATTTCGAGCAGAATCAGGCTCTACCTATATTTTTATTGGGTTCTTCATGTTTTTGTGATCAACTTTCATGTATTAAGTTTCTTCATCTGACCTTCTTACTAATTACTACGCTTTTTGCAAGAAAAAGGCATTTTCTAGATTTTCTAGTTAGAGAGGCGAATTACCTGATTTGTTCAGAAAAACGGCATCCGTTGGATCACGGGTCTACATAGACTGCTCCTAATCGTGCGGCTCGCAGGACTTGTGCCCATTACCAGGTTATGGAAATCGCGAATCAGCCAGGGTCGTTGATCCTCGCCTGTGATCCATGGTAGATCTTGATCGAAGGGCTGCTGCTCTTCGTTCTAGCTTGACCCAATAGGTAGCTATGCGGCGGCGCCGCATGGAGAGCTCGCCGGAGCAGGCACAATCCACGACTCCAGAGCCCGGGAGAATAACTCAAGTGGCCGACCGAACTTGCGAGGGCCTGCATGAGTTGAGTAAGGTCCTATTTATAGGATCTAGGGACCTTTCTAGGGTTTTTCAAACCCACCGCCACCCTTTCTCTTAGCCCAATTGGGCGTTCCTTCTAGACGCATCCATAGCTCGACAAAGTTGGGTATAATCAACTCGGAATTCCATCCCGAATCTGACAAAGAGATTTCCAAGTTTGCACATGCGTTGGTTTGCAAGGAAAATCAAGGAAATAACCCTCTGTTCTTACGGTTCAGTCCTTCTCGGACTCAAGGAGGGTGATGCACAGCTTGCCTCGGATCTTGATCCGATGGTTGGCATTGTTCCTTCTATTTCCATTTAAATCGGAGAAATCATGACATTTATTATAAACCCAACACTTTAGAGAATCTTGTAAAATCTATAACTCCCAAACGAATTATCCATGGACATGTTTAGATCACTAAGAATGAGATTCATGGGTGATTGGCTCTAAGTACAAGTGGAAACTTTTTGGTATGTATGCCCATAGAACAAACCATATGATGATTTTGATGGCATATTACATAAAGGATTTGATTAATAATAATACAGGCAAGCTTCCAATACATTTTGTTTCACTCAGTTATGAGATAATGAGGAAACATAATGAATGTCTAAAGAATGATATTACTCAATGATGTATGTCTTCAAGTACATGACTTGAATAATGAGATCATATGGATGTTAAGAGTATGTACATTCTTTTTATGTACCTAGTTGGTTGTTACTATGGAAGGTAGATAACAACAGTAACACATAAGACTTGAGTGTATGTTGGTTGATGACAAAATCTCATCAATCATGATATGTGATATCAAACCAAGCACATGGATACATGTTAGGGAATAGTGTATTGCACAGACCCACCTTGAGAGTGACACATGGAAACCATAAATGGTGGTCATAGTCATCTCTCATAGTGAAGGTGGTGATTGTGATTCTTAGATCTGAAGTCACTACACTCATCACTTATCATTCGGTATACTTTGACATCATCCAATGTAACCCTGAATAAGGATTTCCATAACGGTGATGATTGGGTAGTTGTGATACATGGGAATTGACTGTGAATGATGTAAATGAGATTTGTCCCTCCTACTAGAGTTTGATATCCTAGATACTTGATAAGAGAGACAGAGAAATGCATGTGCTTGCACATGTGAATCAATATATAATATTGAGGTCACATATATCTCAAACAGTCTACTCTGGTTCAAGGAACATGGATTGAACATTGAGATGATGAAGTTTCCATGCCTTGAGTTCATTTCAGATATCAGAGACAAAAGAATTATACAATCACCACAACACCTTACACGGATTGTAGGTTGTAGTTTCTCTCCAACTTTCTATTCACTTGGGTAGCATTGATGTGTGACTAGGCATCACTCTTTTGTTGTGATGTCTTAAACTAGTTATGGACATTCATTGCCAATGTGACATGGGACCTATGAGGTCACACACATAGGAATTCACCTAGAAGAGGAGTTTAATCATGAAAAATGATTAAATTTATTACTAAAGTGTTTAAGTATTCAATTGAAGCAACAAATCAGGTGACTGAACTCCCAACCGATCAGCTCATGTGATGAAAGATCAGTTGGAGTATTAGGTTGATTAGAAATTGAATTGGCTAAGCTCTTCCTGAACTGGGGAGCAAACTAACCAGTTCACTTAGTGAACCAATCAGCTCGGCTCACAAACTAGCCAGTTGGGGTTGTGATATGACCGGCTCGTAAGGGTGAGACACCCAGTTTGTATAGAAATTCGATTGTGTCAAGGATTAGTGTTGACGTCATGTTTTGCATTAATTGGATTTGAATTGCCAATTCGTATGTAATTAGGAAACATGCAGAACAATCAGTTTGCTGAGTGAACAGATCATCTCGCATGTGAACTGGTCGAGTCCCTAGTGAACCAACCGGTTCTCTGCTCGTAGGTTGTGAAAATTCATGATCTTTTAATCCCTTCCACTCCCACACAGACTGGGAACCCAGACCCTAACCCCTCCTATAAATAGAGGGATAATGGGGGCTTCCCAGAGACACAACTCAATTACCTCTGAAAAATGTTGTCCTCTCTGGTGTGGTAACCAATAGAGAGCTCAAGAAAGTCCTACCTGATAAAGGGAGGGATGGCAAGGGAGAATAATTATCCGAGAGCAAGTTGGTGACTCATATACCAATGGGAGGGACAACTCCTTCCTACCAGTTCTAGTAGAACGAAACGAGTTCTAGGCGATCTATGTGGATTTCTCAAGAGGCAAGGAGGTTGTTGTCAGTCTCTAGGAGGACAACATCAACTCAAAGTCCATGGTGAAGACTAGGAACTGCACACACATCGTCTAAGTGCAACTAAGAGTACACTACTGTAATGAGTTATAGTCGCTGGAATTGCTCCAGGACCAGGTATGAACTCGTTAAACCATCCTTTCCATTACTAGTTATTGATGTGATCTTGCTATTCTGGGGAGTATTGATAGATAGATTTTTGTTTCCTCTACCTACTCTATGCCATATTTCCTTACATCAAACACATGGGTACATACATAGGAACATGTTAGAGAACAGTGTATCAGACATACCCCTTGAGAGTGATACATCGAGATCATAGAATGGTAGTCAGAATCAACTCTCATAAAGATAGTGGTTATTGTGGTTCATAGACCTAGAGTCACTACACTCATCACATGTCATTCGATGTATTTTGACACCATCCAACGTAACCTTGAATAAGGGTTATCATAAAGGTGATGCTCAGATGCATTGTGACACATGGGCATTGAGTATGAGTGATGTAGATGGGATTTGTCCCTCCTATAGGAGATCAATATCCTGACCACTTGATAAGTGAGAAATGTATGACCATACTCATTCTTCTAAATGTGTCATATGTGAGCGCACATGCATCTCATATATTTCTCTCTAGTTTAGGGAACTTATATTGAACTTGATAGGATGTCGATTACATGCCTCAAGTTAAATTTAGATATCAAAGACAAAGGAATTGTACAATCATAGTAGCACTGATCATGGGTTATAGGTTGAAGTTGTTCTCCAACTTTCCAATTACTTGGATAGAAATGATGTGTTGCTAGATACCGCTCATTATTTTTGATATCGTATATTGGTTATGGACATTCACTGCCAATGTAACTTGGGACCTATAGGGTCACACACTTAGGATGCACCTAGAATAGGAGTTTATTCATGAAGGATGTGTAACTTTATTACTAAACTGTTAGGTGTCCAATTTAAACAACAATGGTTGGAATTTGACTGATTGGACTGTGAACCAACCGGTTCAAGTGTTGAATCGATTGATTTAAGTGTCAGGTCAATTTGAACCAATATTGGCAGTCAGAACTCTCGAACGACTGGTTCAATAAGTGAACTGATTGGCTCAGATCTGTGAAATGACCAGTTCAAGTTGTGAACTGACCATTTGGTTGATCAATTTGATTGGGTCAAGGATTGATGTTGATGTCATGTTGTGCATTGATAAAATATTGATTGTCAATACAATTGTGATTGGGAAACATTGTGAAATGACCGGTTCAAGAGTTGAACTGATCAGCTCACATGTGAAATGACCTCACATGTAAAATGACCAGTTTAGCAGTGAACCAACAAGTTCGACACTTGTAGGTTCTAGAAAATTCATGAAAATATGACTCTAAGACTCCCGCTCAAACTAGAAGTCCAGACCCTAACCCTCCTATGAATAGAGGGGTAGTAGTGGCCTTCCAGACAAACAACAATAAGCTCTGATAATTGTTGTCGTCTCACAGTTGTGGTAATGTGAGAAATCGAGCAAGTTCTACCCATCAAAGGGAGGAATAGCAAGGGAGAGACAATTGGGAGCGCAAGTTGATGCTAGCAAGTTGACTAGAAGGGACAACTCCTTCTTGTTCATTTTGAAAGAAAGATAGGAGTTCTTGAAGGTCCATGTGGACTACTACAGAGGCAAGGAGGCCTTTTCCACTTAATAGGAGGATGCAGTCAACTACCATATGTGTTAATCAACCAGGAGGCATTTTCGATAGGCATCCAATCGCGACTTGAGAAAGAAGCATGTTGCAACAACTATTGGCGTTGGACTTACTCCAGGACCAAGTATATGCCTTGCAAGCCTTCATTCCCATTACATAGTTGTTGATGCAGTATTATGTTCAAGGGGAATATGATAGTTGAATTTCTGTTTTTGCTTCCCTATTTGATGACATATTTCCCAATACAATGCTCCAAGTTTTTTTAAGAACATCATGAATAGTGTGTTCCAACCCTTCCTTTACACCTTTGTCATAGTGTTCATAGATGATATCCTATTCTACTATGATGACTTGGAACACCATTGTGAGCATCTATCTAAGGTTATTAATATCTTAAGAAAGCAGATCTTTTGTAGGAAATTCTCAAAATATGAGTTTTGGGTAGATCGAGTTATGTTCCTTGGTCACATTATATATGGAGGAATCATATTGGTGGGCCCTGCCAAAGTAGCCTCCATTTGATAATGGCCAGCACCGAAGAATGCATCCAAAATTTGTAGTTTCCTGGGATTGTACTGATATTACCCGCAATTCATCAAGGATTTCTAGAAGACTACTTTACCCGTGACCAACCTCTCTCAGAAGGATGAGAATTTCAATTGGTCTAATATGTGTGAAGCACCATTCCACGAATTGAAGGAAAAGCTTACCTCAGCCCCTATTCTGACCATACCCTCAGGTAATGATGGCTTCATCATCTTCATCAACACATAAAATATGGGCTTAGTATGCATGTTAGAGCAAAACAAGCATGTGGAAACCTTTGCTTCTAGAGAGATCAAGCCCAATGATTTGAATTATTTGAACCACTTCTCTACTAAAAATTTGAACAATAGAACCACCAATCCAAACACACTTAAAGGTATGATAGAGTGGGTGTAAAATTTTCAAATCTTTATATAATGGTAATCAAAAGACCAAAGTATAGCAACAGAATAAAAACATGACTATATTCAATTATAAAACAAGGAAACATCTTAAACTTACAACATAAGGATCCATATAGAGGAAATCTAAACCACCTCAAGATTGTCTCCAAGCTTTAATTTCACAATCTAAGTTCGGGTCCACATGTTAAGTCTACCACATCCTTCACCTAGGGTTGAAAGCATACCCCAGCAAAAGAGAAATAATAGGAGACATCAGCAAAGGCTGGTATATGCATACTAAAAAGCAAATTGAGCCATGTATAAATAATAAGGGACATCAAAATAAAAGGCTTCCCATGCAAGAGATAAGGACTACCCAAAGAGGGCATAAAAGATAAGAATCATAATCACATGGTAAAAGAGGATACTTGTCATATCAAACAACAATAAAGAAGTGCCACAAAAGCACATATCAAGATTTGGGCACATAACCCATCATAAACATCATCAACCTACATGCATGTTAGATAAGCATAGCCCTGGAACAATATAAACACAATTGGCGGCCAACCCCCATAAAGTTGAAGCCTAATAGACAAAGGAATACTGCCAATCTCCCAAATATATAAAATGGGTCAAGACACACATCTTGCCCTGTGTACGAGATTCCTTGTCGTCCCAAAAAGAGCAGGAAATATCACATCTGCTATAAACAAAACCAATGCACTTACACTACTCTAGTGCTACTGAATCACATAGCATGTTTAATGTAGAGGCAAGTAGAAAGTATAGTCATAATTTTACAATGTTGCCATCACACAATGGAAAACACATACATATAACATCCACTTCAAAGTGGGCATATATCACCAAGTAAACTTCCACATCACAGTGGGCATATAGTATCAAAAGTCCACTTGCACCAAGGCAACAAGATAAGATTCCAAGAGAATATCCATGATCACAAGATCAATAACAAAATAAGATACTTCACATGAAGCATGATTTCAAAAGAATAAGATAATGTGTAGGATAATGTCCATAGGACCAAGAGTAAGACAAAAATAGGCTAATTTCTCCACAAGAATAATTGGGGATGCAAACATACCTCAACTTTAGAGTCAAACGATCCAAAGTCCAACTAGGTTCAAATCTAGACTTTCAAAGAACCTATAATACATATATGGCAAATTAGGGTTAGGTTTCCATTAATTATTCAAAACCCTAAAAACCACCTTTTTATTATTATGTGAATTAGGTTTTCAAAACCATGTCATATTTTAGTATATGTCATTAGGAATCCAAAACATATTTTATCACATTTTTCTGACTTATTTATAATTAGTTATGTATTTTAAAAGTTAATTCATTATTAATTAGGTCTATTAAAAACACATGTTATTCAACATTAGATTTAGTCATCAAAACCTATATTATTATAATGACCTTCTTTTTATGAATCCAAGAGTATTTATTTGTAATTTTTTTCCAAACAGGTAATTAGTTATCAATTTTATAATACTGGGTAATCAGAAATAGCCAAAAATTCAAGTCGGCGAAGCAAGCAGAGAAAGAAGAGAGAGAGGGAGAGGGCACTCGACCAAGAAAACAAAATCTAGGCAAAAAGACAAGAATGCCCCTGAGAAGAAAAGTGAGAATGAGGCATGAACTAAGGGCATAGCAGGGTTTCGTCCACAAGCACTCAGCCATCATGAAGGCCCGCGCCATGGTCGCTAGCAGGAAGCTGCTGTGACGGCCGAGATCAAGGAATCCAGGGAAACTGAAAACAATGAGTAAAGAAGAAGCAAACCCAAGGGTAGATGTTATTCGTGGAAACTCGCAGAGTACAAAATGAGTAGAATCCAAAACACGCAACCAACGAACAACCGGGATAGCACCCGGGGTCAGAAACAGAAGATCAAAATCAAAAAGGGAGAAATGATCTATGCTTGCCTTTGAGTCCAATTGAAGATAACAGCGGTACCAAGGATCATACAAGAGTGTAAACGAACCTTCTCAAAGCAATGTGTCAGAGAGAACCTCACCGACGAGCCGACCACAACTCTAGGACCACGTCGGAGCTAGACGGATGTGGGGAAGCACTACCAGGTGTAGGATGGGGCGAGCAAGAACTAGTTGTCGCTTCCTACGAGTCCCACGAAGGTCAAGGAGAACAAAACCATGGTCGCGGCAGACCCATGAGGTGAGATGGAAGAGAAGAAGAAGAAAAAGGGAGGAAGTAGAGGAGGAACAGAGTAGGGGGGGCGGCGCCAGGAGGATACGATCTGTAAAGATGGTTTCCTATCTTTTATAGGACCATTGGATTCAGGAAGAAGCCAGGAAGGTGAGAGAGGAGAAAACGGAGGGAAGGAAGAAAGGAAAGTAGGCGATTTGAGTCAGAGAGGGAAAGCTCAGCGACAACATTGTAGCAGCGTGAAAGGGAAAGAGGCGGAGGTAGGAGAATATCAGATTCCATTGGATCAAGATTTAACGGCCCAAATGAGACCCGAAATCAAATAAGGAAGCCCAAAGCCAGCGTGACACAATGAAATTCAAAACAAAATCAAATAAAGTGACATGCATATTAATTGAACTTTTCTCTTTCTTCTTTTGGAGGCTCAAATGAACCCCAAATTAGGTAAAATTTTGTACATAGGCTAAATAAAGGATGTAGATTCCGAATATAAAATTAGATTTTCCTTTTGGAAACTTTTAATATGTTAAATAAATTAAATCTCATTTTCTCTATCCTCCTTCATTAATGGTATTAGGATTATCCAAATTTGATAATACTTGACCCCAAAGTTATATTTAATATGTGGATACGAATTTTCTATTAATTTTATATGTTAGAGTTGTTTGAGCTTATATTTAATATTTTGAAGGTTCTACACACTTTCTCTCTCCTAATTTCACCTTTTGAGCAAACTTTCTCCAAATTGGATCAAAATTCACCCAAAGGCTATATTTATTATGTAGATTACGAATCTAAGATTATTTTCCTCTTTTGGAGTCATTTATTATTTTATTTAATATTTTGGGGGAAACATACTTTTTCAATTTTGAATTAAATGCATTATTATTATTGAATAATATGAAACTTGACTCCCAAGGTAATTAGGACCCAAGGAACATGAAATTAAACTTAGATTTTATTTGTGGAACTTCCTTTTTATGAGATGTTACATATGGCCCATTAGAGGCCCCTTAGATCAATTACTTATTCAATTAAGTTATGTATGTTCATATTACCTCTAAATGAATTATGTGGCATATTAAATTACATTAAGGTGATGCATTCACGCATTAGATTATTGGGATCTCTCTAACCCCAACCGTGTTTGGTCAAACCCAAAAGGTCAAACTTCCATAGTAGGGTACAAGATCTGGTATGTTACAGCACTCTGCCCCTTAAAAAGGATTTCGTCCTTGAAATATATAGATCCAAACATCAAACAACCAACTACTCTCCACATCTTAAAGGGTTCAGCCTAACAAGTCAAACTAAACAACTTTTTAAGAGCTACCCATATATTTTAGTTATGAAGGTTTTTAGAGATTTATACTTTGCATGCATCCATCTAAAAGTCATACCAACTAGGGTTGAGTTTTAGGTCCTTGTGTCTCTAACCTATCAACCCTACATGAACATCCAAAAGTCATAGGGTAGGTCAACTACACCATTATATCAATCCTAGTCACAAAACTATGGTTAGATTCTACTAAAACTAGAGTTTCTCTTCATTGTGACTTAGTTCAAGAAAACTTCAGAAAATTCAGAGAAAACATTTTGTTTTGTACGTATAGTATTATATGGAAAATAATTTGTTGTGAAAAACCTTTACGGTTGAAAACTGAAATTTAGGGCCCAAAATCAAAGAGAGAAACCAAGTCACAGTATTTCCATAACAAGATCTCCTAACATATTCTCATCCTCAAAACAAACCTTGTTGCACAAAATATTATCATTGATCAAATCTAAGGTTAACATCTCACTTACAGCTAACTAGAAAAGTCAAGGGTTCTTATAGGAGACAAAATTGGCATAGTCAGATTCCGACTACCATGGGCTCTGATACCATGTTGTTAAGAAGTGAACCACTTCTCTACTAAAAAATTTGAACAATAGAACCACCAATCCAAACGCACTTAAAGGTATGATGGAGTGGGTGTAAAATTTTCAAATCTTTATATAATGGTAATCAAAAGACCAAAGTATAGTAGCAGAATAAAAACATGACGATATTCAATTATAAAACAAGGGAACATCTTAAACTTACAACAGAATGATCCATGTAGAGGAAATCTAAACCACCTTAAGATTGTCTCCAAGCTTTAATTTCACAATCTAAGTTTGGGTCCACATGTCAAGTCCACCACATCCTTCACCTAGAGTTGGAAGCATACCCCAGAAAAAGAGAAACAATAGGAGACATCAACAAAGGCTGCTATGTGCTTACTAAAAAGCAAATTGAGCCATTTATAAATAATAAGGGACATCAAAATAAAAGGCTTCCCATGCAAGAGATAAGGACTACCCAAAGAGAGCATAAAAGATAAGAATCATCATCACATGATAAAAGAGGATACTTTCCATATCAAACAACAATAAAGAAGTGTCATATAAACACATATCAAGATTCGGGCGCATAACCCATCATCAATTTGGGCACATAACCCATCATAAACATCACCAACATGCATGCATGTGAGATAATCATAGCCCTAGAACAATATAAACACAATTGGCGGCCAATCCCCATAAAGTTGAAGCCTAATAGACAAAGAAATACTGCCAATCTCCCAAATATATAAAATGGGTCAAGACATACATCTTGCCTTGGGTACAAGGTTCCTTTCCGTCCCAAAAAGAGCAGGAAATATCACATCTGCTATAAACAAAACCAATGCACTTACACTACTCTAGTGCTACTGAATCACATAGCATGTTTAATGTAGAGACAAGTAGAAAGTATAGTCAGAATTGTACAATGTTGCCATCACACAATGGACAACACATACATATAACATCCACTTCAAGGTGGGCATATATCACCAAGTAAACTTCCACATCACAGTGGGCATATAGTATCAAAATTCCACTTGCACCAAGGCAACAAAATAAGATTCCAAGAGAATATCCATGATCACAAGATCAATAACAAAATAAGATACTTCACATGAAGCATGATTTCAAAAGAACAAGATAATGTGTAGGCCAATGTCCATAGGACCAAGAGTAAGACAAAAATAGGCTAATTGCTCAACAAGAATAATCGGGGATGCAAACATACCTCAACTTCAGAGTCAAATGATCCAAAGTCCAACTAGGTTCAAGCCTAAGCTTTCAAAGAACCTATGATACATATATGGAAAATTAGGGTTAGGTTTCCATTAATTATTCAAAACCCTAAAAACCACCTTTTTATTATTATGTGAATTAGGTTTCCAAAACCATTCCATATTTTAGTATATGTCATTAGGAGTCCAAAACATATTTTATCACATTTTTCTAACTTATATATAATTAGTTATGTATTTTAAAAGTTAATTCATTATTAATTAGGTCCATTAAAAACACATGTTATTAAACATTAGATTTAGTTATCAAAACCTATATCAATATAATGACCTTATTTTTATGAATCCAAGAGTATTTATTTGTAATTTTTTGCCAAACAGGTAATTAGTTATCAATTTTATAATACTGGCCAATCAGAAATAGCCAAAAATTCAAGTCGGCGAAGCAAGCAGAGAAAGAAGAGAGAGAGGGAGAGGGCGCTCGACCAAGAAAACAAAATGCAGGCGAAAAGACAAGAATGCCCCTGAGAAGAAGAGTGAGAATGAGGCATGAACTAAGGGCATAACATGCTTTCGTCCACAAGCACTCAGCCATCCTGAAGGCCCATGCCATGGTCGTCAGCAGGAAGCTGCTGCGACGGTCGAGATCAAAGAATCTAGGGAAACTAATAACAATGAGTAAAGAAGAAGCAAACCCAAGGGTAGATGTTACTCGTGGAAACTCGCAGATTACAAAACGAGCAGAATCCAAAACACCCAGTGTAACGACCCCGCCTTTTAGTAACCCCCAATTAAGGGAGACTGAGAGGTCGGTGTCATTATCCAATTTCCAGATCAAGGTTCAGCAATTAATTGATAACAATTTTTAAATTCTACTAGACTATACTGAAAAGCTGTAATAAATAAATAAAAATTTGCATACCTTTGAAAATTTTGGATTTCTAAACTTCTATCCATGACTGGGACTAAGTAACTAATCCTCCTTGGACTTTAATTTGTGTATTTCACAATATAATGATTTACTATTTGTCCTTTTTGTCTTGTACCTAAAATGCTAATAAACAAAATGTCAGTCAGCCAAAGCTGGTATGTGGGGGATTTGCTAATCATGCAATTATCCATAACAATGTATTGCATTCAATTATCAATTAACAAACAATTTTACGGTTTAAGTATAACTACGCGATCCATGTGTACCCTATCCCCTGCACTGTCCCTGCAGTGGACCTGGATACTACCTCCCTTATGGTAGATTCCCATTATACCCCTCATGAATTCACCTAATAGGTGAATTAATTTCTAGGGTTGAGTCACATGGCACTACCCATAGGTAGCCCACTCCTTAACTCATGGTATGCTAAGAGTCTCATGGCACTACACATGTGTAGCCCAGTTTCTAACTCATGATACCCTAGACCTTGCTCTAGGTTTTCCTTAGCCTTTGCATAGCCACAGGGGTAGACTCGGATCTAGCTAGTTATACATGTATACTCATAGTGATAGTCATAGTCACTCTATAGTTGCATGAATTAAAACATCCAACAGTTATTTCAAGCCATGAGGGAAACGTCGATAAAATCCTCGAAAAACTAATCGGGATAATCATAAGCGTAACCACATACCTCTTATTGCAGATTTGGATATAGAATTAACTTTGTAGAGAGAGAAAATCCATCCAATCAAGCAATTGCACAGAAACCCTAAAATAAACATTCCAACTTCATTTTATCAAAATTTATCCAATTCCATCTTATTCCTTAGGGTTTCTATTCCAATTTTAGGGTTTCTTGGAAACTAGGGTTTTGCCTTCATTCTTAGTTATCATGAACCCTAATTCCTCAAAATCACTTAAAACCTTTAAATTCTCTCCTTTTAATATTCCTAACAGTCTTAGGATCATTATTTAGTAATTTATCAAAATAATAAGGTTTTCTTCTTCTTTTACCCTAAATTAGGGTTTTCATGTACATTATCTTTCATTTATAGACATAAACCCTAAATTAACCATCTTTGTACTTAAAACGGATGAAAACTCCATGTTATCAATTAACAGGTTGATAATCCTCAATTTAACATATTAACTTACAAAGAATCATCCTTTATGTACAGTTAGGGTTTCTAATTAACTTGTAATGCATTTTTCTAACAAATCAAGGCACTTTTGCAAAACGAACTAGAATCAGGTTCTCAAATCATTTTTATCAGGTTCCTTGCATTTTTCTACCCAACTTTCATATATAAAGTTTCTTCATATGAGGTTCCTAGCTATTACTACGATTTTAGAAAGGAAAAGTAATTCTCTTAATTATTTGGCAGAGAGAGATTTACCGAAATTCTTGGATTGTTGGATCGATGCGCCTATGGACCTCCTGGTCGATCTGAAGCTCCTAACTAGCTGGCTCCACTAACTAAGTGGCATGCCCCACTGCTTTCCGTCAGTCGTTGGATGATCCTTGGTCCACGGTGGACCCTCGATCAAACGCTTCGCGTTCTCTGGCTCCACTACTCAGATGTGTGCCCTCTCCTTTTAGCCGATCCGTTGGATCGTGCTTTGGCTCACAGTGGTCCAGAGATCTACGGCTGCTGCTTGTCGTCCTTCTCTTCTCCTTGCTTTGAACCTGCGGCGGCACCGCGGCTGGGGCTCATCAGGGCAAGGTCAATCGCGAGAGGGGAAGGGCTCTGAGGCTCGAGAAGCTGCCGCCAGGGTTTGTGAGGGTGAGAGCAACCACCCGAGGGCCTATTTATAGGCTATGGGGGTCTCTACCTAGGGCTTCTTAACCCTGCTGTCCACTGGTTCTTTGCCCAATTGGGAATTTTTCCTATTCGTGATGGGATCCCATAAAAGTAGGGTCGAGAAGCTTCGCCTCTCACCCCCGGACCTATTGGACAAGTTTCCAAGCTCGAACAATCACTAAGTCAATCAGAATCAAAGGGGGAAGTTTCCCCTAATCGTGCTACAGTCTGTGTCCCTCTGGGACTCTAGACAATGAGCTGAGTCAGTTGGATCAATATCCAATGGCTACAATCATCCGCGCTCAAACAAAAAGGGAAAGATTTCCCAAATTGCAAGGAAAATCCTATTTTGAGGATAATCTTGAAAAATCGATAACTCCCAACTCTTAACTCCTTTTTACTTCAAATTTTAAGGGAACCTCGTTTATGCTTTTATTTTTCACCCTACAAAAATTGGGATCATTATCTTAATTAAACGGTTCCTTTTCTTTAGTTGCAAGAAAACACCCTGTTATTCATATTTTCCATATATTCTTTATTTCCTTTGCTATTATATAATTATCCTGAGTTCCTTTAACCCAAAGGAACCTTTTTAACTCGAAATCCTATTTTGAGAAAATATCTTTTAGCCTTTTAATCATCATTTATTCATTTTCTTATATATTCAATTATCCCATTGAATTCCTTTTTCATTTCTTTTTCTTTTTCTTTCAATTGGGCTTAATGGCCAATAAGGCCCATCAAAAGAGCATGCAAGGCTATTATTCACGAAATTCATTCAAATCAAACCATGAAATCAAACATTGATCTTATGTATCTTTTAAAGGAGATTAACAAATCTCATTACATGTTTTGCAAAATGAGGTTATAACACACAGCCAACGAACAACCGAGATAGCACCTGGGGTCGGAAACAGAAGATCAAAGTCAAAAAGGGAGAAACGGTATATGCTTGCCTTCGAGTCCAATTGAAGATAATAGCGGTACCAAGGATCATACAAGAGTGTAAACAAACCTTCTCGAAGCAATGTGTCAGAGAGAACATCACCGATGAGCCAACCACAACTCTAGGACCACGCTAGAGCTAGATGGATGTGGGGAAGCACTATCGGGTGCCGGATGGGATGAGCAAGAACCAGTTGTCGCTTCCCACGAGTCCCACGAACATCAGGGAGAACAAAATCGGGGTCGCGGCAGACCCATGAGGCGAGATGGAAGAAAAGAAGAAGAAGAAAAAGGGAGGAAGCAAAGGAGGAACAAAGTAGGGGGCAGTGCCAGGCGGATATGAGCTGTAAAGATGGTGTCCTATCTTTTATAGGACCATTGGATTCAGGAAGAATCCAGGAAGGTGAGGGAGGAGAAAACGGAGGGAAAGGAAGAAAGGAAAGTAGGCGATCTGAGTCAGAGAGGGAAAGCTCAGCGACAACATTGTAGTAGCATGAAAGGGAAAGAGGCAGAGGTGGGAGAAGACCAGATTCCATTAGATCAAGATCCAACAGCCCAAATGAGACCCAAAATCAAATAAGGAAGCCCAAAGCCAGCGTGACACAATGAAATTCAAAACAAAATCAAATAAATTCACATGCATATTAATTTAACTTTCTCTTTCTTCTTTTGGAGGCTCAAACGAACCACAAATTAGGTAAAATTTTGCACAGAGGCTAAATAAAGGATGTAGATTTTGAATATAAAATTAGATTTTCCTTTTGGAAACTTTTAATATGCGAAATAAATTAAATCTCATTTTCTCTATCCTCCTTCATTAATGGTATTAGGATTATCCAAATTTGATAAGACTTGACCTCGAAGTTATATTTAATATGTGGATATGAATTTTCTGTCAATTTTATATGTTGGAGTTATTTGAGATTATATTTAATATTTTGAAGGTTCTACACACTTTCTCTCTCCTGATTTCACCTTTTAAGCAAACTTTCTCCAAATTGGATCAAACTTCACCCAAAGGCTATTATTATTATGTAGATTACGAATCTAAGATTATTTTCCTCTTTTGGAATCATTTATTATTTTATTTGATATTTTGGGGAAAACACAGTTTTTTCAATTTTGAATTAAATGCATTATTATTATGTGGATAATGTGAAACTTGACTACCAAGGTAATTGGGACCCAAGGAACACAAAATTAAACTTAGATTTTATTTTTGGAACTTCCTTTTTATGAGATGTTACATATGGCCCATTAGAGGCCCATTAGATCAATTACTTATTCAATTAAGTTATGTATGTTCACATTACCTCTAAATGAATTATGTGACATATTAAATTACATTAAGGTGATACATTCACGCATTAGATTATTGGGATCTCTCTAACCCCAACCATGTTTGGTCAAACTCAAAAGGTCAAACTTCCATAGTAGGGTTCAAGATCCGGTATGTTACAGTTTTGGTTTGATAATGCAAAATCTTTATAGAAAATGAATTTCATGTTTTGTACTAGTTTAAATGATCCATTGATAATTATTAGCTTAAGAAAGAATGGAAAATTCAATAATAAAGGAGTTCCTAAAAGTAATGGACAATTGGTGATTAAATAAGGAATTGTGTGGAAATTTTTAGTAAGCATAAGTTGAAGGCAACTAATAATTTTCGGTCCTAACTTGCACTCAAAGAAAATATGTACCAAAGTAGGATTGTTTGCCATGTTGGGATGGGAAAAGGAGATATTGGATGCCATAAATAAATCAAATAAAAGGAATACTTAAAAACTAAGATGATTATTATTAACTTTCATATATTGACTCCAAATTGAGCCTACCCTGAGACTTAATCGTTACAAGCTTTCCTCTAAAATTTGGGATTATTTGGAAAAAGTATAGAGATATATGAATTAGTTAAGTTTTCCCTAAAGTGAAGGGAATATCTGATAATGTATTAAATTTCATAGTTTTACTCATATTAGGAAATAAGGGGCATCCCTCCAATAAAGGTGTGCACCCTGGTGACCGTCAGATCGTAGATAAATGGCCAGAAGGCTATCTTCTACCTCTGAATAGAATAGGAGGGTAGTAATAGTATTTCTTCTTTGTTCCCTCAAATCTCCCTCTCTCTGACTGATATGGACATCCAAGAGCCTTTACATTGAGATTGGGAGATGATTATGAACATAGTAACCCCTAGTTTAGCCTACTTTGAAGATCTATTAAAGCTTTCCCAAATTATAGTTCTCGAACGACACCCAACACCCAGGCCTTTATATATAGGGATAGAAATCCCCTGCAAGATCAGTGCACCTTTTGCGAGACACGGCGTGACTAGAGGAGTGTTCCCCTGCCACAAATTCGATCACCATCCATGTGAATCCCTCTCATTTCTACTCCATGTTGCACCGAGGGAAGCCTCTTCCCTACCTCTATTCTGTGGTCACCCCCTGGCTAAATGAGATCGTCATCTAGTCTGACAGGTCAGGCTGAGGACAACTGCACCCATACTTGTTGCTTAGGAGGCCTAAAGCCCAAAGTTAACCACCAAGTTGACTTGCATGTTCGCAAAGAAGGAGATGGATGGGGTTGATGATGACAGCCAGTAGAAGGATAACCTAGTCATGCATCTGCTTTGGGAAGTTGATGGGTATACTTGACCTTTCCTCCTTTTTCCTTCCTTTTTCTCATCCAACCACGTGAGCGCAAGACTCTAATATGGTGTGGGATGATTGGCTTGGTCGTGGCCCCGTGGTGCGTGAGCTTTATCCAGGCAATCATTGGGGTGGCAATTTTAATTGGCCTAAAAAGAATTAATTTGTAATAATTCTAGAAATTAATTGGTAAATCCAAAAATAGTGAATGTATATTTTTTATCAAAAAAATATGAGGAATCCAATAAAATTGGTTCCACAATATTGTCTTTTCTAAAATTTCAAAAGTTCAGAAAGATGCTTACTTTAATGTGATTTAATGCATGGAAACCCTAATTTCACATATTTGATGATCATAACTTGGTTAAATGATCTTAATGGATAAAGTCTAAACTTTTTGGATAAAAGAGCATCTTGGATATAACTCAGGTTAAAGAATTTATATGTCGCTGAACTTAGGATTTCCCAAAATAAAAGGCTTTAAATTATGATAATTAGGGTTTGGGTATCCTAATGCTAATGAACCCTAGTTTGACTCCAAAATCCTAACTTAGAGCCCAAGTCAGCCATAATGGATATTTTGTAAACCCAATAGTAATACTTGGGTGTTGTACATTAATTACAAGGTGATTGTTTGATTGGTTGCATCTTCTCTTATTTACTTGGACCCTAACTCATCTCTGAGAAAGGTATGTGACTACACCTATGAATACTCACCTTATCGACTTTCATGTTTTCTGAAGTTTCCCAATAGATTGCAACAAAATTGCTTATTTGTTTATTTACTTCATGTAATCTATAAAGTCCCTATGAGTATCATCTTATATATATATATATATATATATATATAACACATATATATGTATATATATAAACACACACACACATATATATGTATATATATACATATATATATGTATATATATACATATATATATGTATATATATGTATATATATATATATGGGTTCATCTTTAATACCTGCACACCCTTCATGTCATTTTAAAAAAAATTCACAATTGTAGAGGAACATTTTATCTAGCTCTCCAAAAAAAATTATCCAAAAATAATATCATTTGTCCCACCAAAATTAAAAAAATACGTCCATATATTTACTGACTATATATATTCTGCGCAGTTACTTTTTAGTCATATTGTTACTTTTTTATCAATACAGTTACTCTTTTGATATTAAAGTTACTTTTGTGTACCATATAGTTACACTTTTGGATATGCGGGTAGTGAAAAATCAAGCTACCCATGCGGGCAACGAATAAATCCCATATATATATATATATATATATATATATATATATATATATATATATATATTGTTGACTCAAGGTCAATTAGGTCAATGTTGACTCACGTCTAAATTGACTAAACCCTTGTTTTGATGATGACTAACCATTCCACATATTGGTGTCTAATGCTTCTACATTGAGTGATTTCAGATTAGGCTTAGACACACTCCAAATGCCCTAACTTGCACATATCAAATTGGAGAAAAGACAAGTCAAAATAGCTACAAGTGTGCAATTTGGGATCTCTATGTAAATGACCTTAGAATTGCTTTGTAATCACTTGTAATGATTGTATGACTTGTAATTAAGCTTAGAAAAATTATTGGGACACAAAAATCCATCATTTGTACAGTTTTACGAAAATTCCAAAATACCCATAACAGGGATTTGGTCGGCCGAATTCCAAACTCGGCCGATCCATATATTCTGGAATTTTCTGGGCAATCGGCCGAGTTACCAACTCAGCCGATCCCTGGTCGGTCGAGTTCCTATGGTGGGAAACTCGGCCGATCCACTGATTGGTCCAAGTTGAAAGTCGACCGATCGACCGAGTTTCTCCAAGGGAACTCGGCCGACAGTCTAGCTTTCAGCCTTGTCTTTTAGTGGTTCGGCCGAATTGCCTTTATAGAAACTCGGCCGATCAGACTGTACTGGAATGCAGAAAAAGCAAATCCAACCGTTGGAGACTTTGTTGGGACCCAAAATAGATCTGTTGCAACTTGTAAAATGGCTATTTTTCGTTCCTAAATGTTCCCAAAGGCTAAGAGGCATCCCCAACTATAAATAGGACCCCTTGGGCTTCATTCCAAGGTTGAGCATTCATTGCAAACTCTTTGTGAGGTTCCTATTCTATAGTTGAGTGCTTCCTACAGCCTCCTCTCTCTCTCTAAGCTTAATCACTTGCTACATCCATTAGAGTGAGTAGGAGATTTGTAAGAGAGCTAGTATTATTTGTATATCTTGTGAGGCTCTCACTTCCACCACCTCCCCATCTCTCATTTCCTATATTGAAGATGAAGGTTCTCTCTCTTGTCCAAGAGAGGTGAAGAAGAACAAGGGAAGGAGTCCCTTGGTGAAGATCAAGGCCGAAGACTTGGAGCTAGAGTGGGTAAGCCCTTGGAGAAGGCAGAAGACTCAAGCTCAAGTGGGTAAGTCCTTGGTGGAAAGCTTCTCCGAGTGAAGGTGAAGTCAAAGGCGGAAGATCCAAGAAGAGTGGGTAATTCCTGCAAGGCCGAAGACTTGTGCAAGAGTGGGTAAGTCCTTGGAGAAGGCCGAAGACTCTTGCAAAGTGGGTAAGTCCTTGGTAAGGTTGAAGACTCTTTATATTGGATAGGTAAGTCCTTTGTTGGTCATGTTTTGTAAGTCTTATAATTGAATATAAGAGTGCAATTGGTTGAAGTCCTAGAGGTTGACCTCTCTAGGCAAGTGGACTGGCACACTTCTAGTTTGAAGTGTGGAACCACTCTAAATAGCTTGTCTAATTTGGTGCATGTTCAATCTCTCTTATCCTTGCTATGCTTGATTTAGTTGCACTCAAATTACCTATTTAGCAACCTTATCTTGTCATATATTTTGAAGGTTTAATGAATTTTGTGTAAGTGCTTTCAGCTCTATTCACCCCCCCCCCTCTAGATCATCTAAGTCACCCATCTAGGATCCAACAAGTGGTATCAGAGCGGGTCTTCTCCAAGCATACTTCAACAAGTAGGAGAAGATGGGTGACTACCTAGGAGGGAGACTCTCGAGCAGCCTTCCAATCTTCAATGGGAGCAACTTCCTCTATTGGAGAAGAAGACTTCAATTCTTCATCCAAGGATCAAGTCTCGAGATGTGGCAAATGGTGAACAGCCCATACATTCCACCAAAGACAACCATTGAAGAATGGGATGAAGCCACCTTGATGAAAGCTACCTTGAACGCTAGATCCATGCACATCCTTTATGCCTCCATGACCCCCACCGAGTTCAACCGGATTTCCTCTTGTGAGACGGCCTATGAGGTATGGAGAAAGCTTTGCATCACTTATGAAGGGACAGATCAAGTGAAGGAAAGCAAGGTCTACATGCTCAAAGGGTTGCTTGAGAACTTCAAGATGGGAAAAGAGGAGAGCATAGCCAACATGTACTCAAGGCTCAACACCATCTTGAATGGTCTTGCTATTCTAGGACATCCTATGTCTAGTGGAGAGATCAACTCAAAGATCCTTAGAACTCTCCCCAAGAGATGGGAATCCAAGGTGACTTCCATTGAAGAAGCAAGGTCTCTTAGGGATATTCCTATTGAAGAGCTCATTGGAAATCTACAAGCACATGAAGCTACACTTGACAAGAGGGAGGAAATAGAAAGACAAGAGGAGAAAGAACTCAAGAGAATGAAGAAGGCTGAAATCAAAGCTCAAATCAAGGCTATTGTTGGTCAAGCTTCTCCATCCTCTCAAGTTGAAGAAGACGCCATGTACTCCAAGGGTAGACTCTACAAAGGCAAGTCCTCCTCCATCTGGTGCTTCACATGTGGAGAGAAGGGTCACTACAAGGAAGATTGCCCACAAGGCAAAAAGACCCATCTTCACAAGAAGGAGAAATGGCACTCAAGCTCAAGTGGCTCCTCCAACTCAAGCTCAAGTGAAGATTCATGTGAAGGATCAAGCTCAAGCTCTAGTGATGAAGGGGAATGCCATTTTGCCCTTATAGCATCAACAAGTGAAGACTCAAGTGAGGTAAATCTAGACTCTTTAGATAAAGAATCTTTAATTGCTATTATTCATGACATTTGTGCCTCTTATAAGTCTTCTAAAAAGAAAAAGAAAAAGCTTGCTAAAATTGTTGATAATTTGCATATAGAACTAGATGATCTTGAATATGATAATTCTTGCTTGCTTATTGATAAAAATGATTTTCTTAGCCAAGTAGACTCTCTTAAACTTGAAAATGCTAGTTTACTTGATAAGATTAAATTTCTAGAAGCTCAACCTCTCATGCCTAATTCTAATGAAGAACATACTTTAATTGTTGATTCTCTCATGCATGACATTGATGTTCTTAAATCTAAAAACAAAAACAAAGATTTTGTTTTGCATGAATTAGAACTAGAAAATGCCTCCTTGCTTGCTAAAATCAATGGGCATGAATCTTGTTCTAGTTCTACCAATAGAGAGAATGATGTTGCTGCTCTTCATATTGATAGAGATTCTTATTCAACTAAATCTCTTTGCTTAGAAAATGATCTTTTACATGCTAGAGATAATATTAATCAATTGTCTTCTACTATTGCTTCTCTTAAGAATGATAATGATAGTTTAAGATCTTCTTTGCAAAGATTCTTAGTTGGTAAAAAGAATCTTAATCAAATCCTAGACCATACTACTAAACAAATTTGGTAGACATGGTTTAGGGTATGATAGTAGTCAAGGGAACAACAAAGATAAAGGACCTCCAATATTCCATGGAGAATCCTCTAGTTCCAAGACTATGGGCACATGTAATTATTGCAATGAAATTGGTCATTATTCTACTTGTTGTCCTTTTAGGAAAGCACCCAAGAGCAATAGGATTTGGGTTTCTAAACTAACCCCTCCGGACCCAAAAACATGATTGGGGACCATTTCATCTTTCTTCTTGTAGGTATTTACAAATGGATTGATTTGAGCTATTGAATCGCAAATTGACTTCTCAATCCACATGAAAGAAGAAAGGTGAGATGTGTAGAGGGTGACAACAAGTGAAAAAGCATCGGTAAGCACAAAGGTAAAGGTTTTATTGCTTATAACCATTTCTAACTTGTTTTTGTCAAGTTAGTGTGCACTATACATATGGTTTTTGAGTCAAAAGTGGCATTTTGTGTTTCTCTTCACACTCTTGCTCAAAAATTGTTTCTAATGCTTATATAGTGCATTACTAACTTGCGTAGACATGTTTGGATATGGTTTGTATTTTTTTTGCATGCCTCTAGATATGTTTTATGAAAAATATGTGCTTTTTCTACAGTAGTTTTGTCGGCCGAGTTTTGTCCTGTCTAAAACTCGACCGATAGGCACCAATGGGTGTTGCCAACAGCTACGATCGGCCGAGTTGCCAATACACAGAACTCGACCGAAAACACTATTCACAGAGTATACATTTGTCTTATTGAATGAGAATTTCCCTCTCAACTAGATTTTCTCAACCAATAGCCTTATTCTTTGGCACTCCATTTGGTACCTTTATATATGCATATTTCCATGTTCTAAATTGTCTATCTTGCTTACAACTCTATCTATCTAATTGCTCTAAATTGGTATATCTATATGTTGCAATTACTTGCTTTGAGTTGTTTTGTAGGTTTTGATGATGATCTCTTTGGATCTCTTGGTTGTGTCTAAAATCGCTTCCGTTGTACTCTAACTTGCTACATCTATATAGGTGTATATCTTGTGTTTGATACAACCTTGAGGTTCTTAGGGGTAATCATCTTATGGTAAGGATGCATATCTAGTGAGTTATATCCTTTCATGCTTCTAAAATTGCATATCTCTTTGTTTGGATATATCTCTACATCTACTCATAGCTTGCTTTATCTTGCTTATCTCTTTCTATGATCTAGATCCTACTAGTAGTCCTAACTTGTGATATCATCTACTAGTAGTTCATATACATGTAGTTCTAGCCTTGTTTAAAATTGCCATCTTTGATCATCTATATGTTATGCTTGTATCTTATCTCATACATACTCAAGATTGTTCCTTGAATTGCATATCTACTATCTTGAGTTGCTTGCATAACATTGTGATGCAGGGTACATAGATCTACACGATATGTAGAAATTGGAGTTTTTGTGGTTTTTTATGCAGCTTTTTCTCCAGTTTCAGTTTTTGCTGCAAGTATAGTGATTTTTATGCAGAAACACCCTTCTGAGCAAGACTCACCGCTTCGCCATGAGCTCCGATGGTTTTTGGTCAAATTCCATCATCTTGAGGGTCAAAATTGCGATTTATTGTTTTTCTGCAGCACCCTATCTTGCATGTTTTGGATTGTTCAAGTATATGCTTTAACTTGCTTTTCTTTCTATGCTTGGACAAGCCCCTATCTGTGCTCTTCTACTCTCCTTATATAACTTTTGTTATCTTCTTTCTCTTAACAAGTGGTGTTTCTTAGTTTCTTCATACCCCCACCTTTTTGAAATGACAAAGGGGGAGAAAGATATGTCTTCTTTTGACAACAGGGAGAAGGCATGTCTTACATGAAGCAAAGAAGCGTGTCCATGTAAAGGGGAGAAGGTAAATGGGAGAAGACATATATGTGTAGAACATATATGAGTAGAAGACATAGTTTCTATAAATGTTATGAAAGCTAACCATGCAGGAGAAATAGCATCAATTGAGGGGGAGTATGAAAACTCCACTAGCATCAATTGAGGGGGAGCATATGAACTCAATTCAACTGAAACCCCTAGGTTTCTCCGAAGGTATGATTTTACTTACAAGCTTTCAATACATTTATGGAATGGTTTGTCATCTTCAAAAAGGGGGAGAATGTTGACTCAAGGTCAATTAGGTCAATGTTGACTCACGTCTAAATTGACTAAACCCTTGTTTTGATGATGACTAACCATTCCACATATTGGTGTCTAATGCTTCTACATTGAGTGATTTCAGATTAGGTTTAGACACACTCCAAATGCCCTAACTTGCGCATATCAAATTGGAGAAAAGACAAGTCAAAATAGCTACAAGTGTGCAATTTGGGATCTCTATGTAAATGACCTTAGAATTGCTTTGTAATCACTTGTAATGATTGTATGACTTGTAATTAAGCTTAGAAAAATTATTGGGACACAAAAATCCATCATTTGTACAGTTTTACGAAAATTCCAAAATACCCATAACAGGGATTTGGTCGGCCGAATTCCAAACTCGGCCGATCCATATATTCTGGAATTTTCTGGGCAATCGGCCGAGTTACCAACTCAGCCGATCCCTAGTCGGTCGAGTTCCTATGGTGGGAAACTCGGCCGATCCACTGATCAGTCCAAGTTGAAAGTCGACCGATCGGCCGAGTTTCTCCAAGGGAACTCGGCCGACATTCTAGCTTTCAGCCTTGTCTTTTAGTGGTTCGGCCGAATTGCCTTTATAGAAACTCGGCCGATCAGACTGTACTGGAATGCAGAAAAAGCAAATCCAACCGTTGGAGACTTTGTTGGGACCCAAAATAGATCCGTTGCAACTTGTAAAACGGCTATTTTTCGTTCCTAAATGTTCCCAAAGGCTAAGAGGCATCCCCAACTATAAATAGGACCCCTTGGGCTTCATTCCAAGGTTGAGCATTCATTGCAAACTCTTTGTGAGGATCCTATTCTATAGTTGAGTGCTTCCTACAGCCTCCTCTCTCTCTCTAAGCTTAATCACTTACTACATCCATTAGAGTGAGTAGGAGATTTGTAAGAGAGCTAGTATTATTTGTATATCTTGTGAGGCTCTCACTTCCACCACCTCCCCATCTCTCATTTCCTATATTGAAGATGAAGGTTCTCTCTCTTGTCCAAGAGAGGTGAAGAAGAACAAGGGAAGGAGTCCCTTGGTGAAGATCAAGGCCGAAGACTTGGAGCTAGAGTGGGTAAGCCCTTGGAGAAGGCAGAAGACTCAAGCTCAAGTGGGTAAGTCCTTGGTGGAAAGCTTCTCCGAGTGAAGGTGAAGTCAAAGGCGGAAGATCCAAGAAGAGTGGGTAATTCCTGCAAGGCCGAAGACTTGTGCAAGAGTGGGTAAGTCCTTGGAGAAGGCCGAAGACTCTTGCAAAGTGGGTAAGTCCTTGGTAAGGTTGAAGACTCTTTGTATTGGATAGGTAAGTCCTTTGTTGGTCATGTTTTGTAAGTCTTATAATTGAATATAAGAGTGCAATTGGTTGAAGTCCTAGAGGTTGACCTCTCTAGGCAAGTGGACTGACACACTTCTAGTTTGAAGTGTGGAACCACTCTAAATAGCTTGTCTAATTTGGTGCATGTTCAATCTCTCTTATCCTTGCTATGCTTGATTTAGTTGCACTCAAATTACCTATTTAGCAACCTTATCTTGTCATATATTTTGAATGTTTAATGAATTTTGTGTAAGTGCTTTCAGCTCTATTCACCCCCCTTCTAGAGCATCTAAGTCACCCATCTAGGATCCAACATATATATATATATATATATAACTTGGTCAAACCCGGAATAATTATCTCTAACGAGTTAAAGAGCATGGGGTGAAAGAAGTCATTATGGGAATGGCTAGTGATCAAGCCCAGAAAGAAAGATCACCATTGGACAAACCCGAAAGGAAGGCCTATGTATAAAACCAAGCCCAAGTGAGGGGAAGGTTATGAAAGTCCATTGTAGGGACCAAAACTTAAAGAGAGTTTTCCTCATAAAGAGGCTCCACTAAAGAGAGGACACACCATAGGATATTGATAGGATAAGGATCGAGAGGTTAAAATAGGAAAATACATGTTCATTTTTATAATGATAATTGTTGATGGCTGAATTATGTTGTTATACCTACATGGCATATACTTTGTTTCCCCCATATATGTCTTGATATATTGACCATGTTTTTTTTCACGCCGTTTTATATTAATCTGCAATTAATTTGAAAGATGGACATCCAGAGAAGAAGACAAAAAAGAAAAGATGTTTAAAGTTATCCTGGTGGATTTAGATAGTTAGACTTATTTCCAGTTGCAAATAATAGCTTTCCATTCCATGTAACTCCCAGAAGGAGATTCTGTCTTCATATTGTTATCAAACCCTTTCTCATTCAATAATTTTTTTAATTATTATTGATTAATAATGAAACCTTGATTCTATAATTATGATAGTGACCATTATCCTCTCAGTACGCCTTAATTGGAGTTAACCAGGGGGTCATTACAACTTGTTCCTTGGTATCATTTTGGATGATATCATGTATGTTGTATGCTCTCATTCTTCTACTAATCAAGATTGTGATGTAATTTCAAAAAGTCCAACTAATTTAATAATAATCATTGTACTTATGACAGGACATGGTGTTTGCTTTTTTGTTGAATCACTTGGAATTATTAAAACTATCAAACAAACAAACCTATTGATGCTTCATTGAGGCATGTATTTCTCTTGAAATCTAAATTCAAGTATTTTAATTTTAAACTGACAGGGCTTCTCACAAATAATAAGTATGGACTACCCAAGTTTTAGTCGTTCTCACCAAAAGACATTAACTTCCCAACCTTTCTCAATCACAAAGCGTTAGTACAAGTTTCAGCACTCCCAACTCCCTTTACTTAGCTCTTATTGAGTCCATAAGCTCCTCCACCCTCATCCAAACCAAATGTTAAGTGTTATCTACTTGAGAAAATCCAAATCACGTAGAATTTCTGCCAGATGAATCCTTATTAGTATGCATGGCGACATAAGAATACTTTTATAGTGAACCTGGAAGACGCATGTTGAGGACACTTTTTGTACAGTTGAATGGAGTTTGAAGGAGCCCTTTATGTGTAAATTTTTGTTTTGACACAATAACTTTATCCAGTTCTGTAGCATTATAATATCAGGTCTACATGATTTGCTGGGGTGAGGATGTCAAATACCGGGCACATACCAAAGCGTTAAAATATCACAAATACTCTTATCCTAGTAGATTGAATCAATTTAAAAGGTCCGAGTTTTTTCGATGAACTATAAAATGAGGACTCTAGACAATCCAGCGAAAGTGGGTACGTATACAAAATACTAGTTCGACCGTTGAACTTGTAATTGTTTTCTTTTCTGTCATCTTTCTTTGGTTTACCGAACTGCTCCAATCGTGAGAATAGAGCTTCTGAATAAGGCTAAAATTTGTCTTTGGATCTTGCCCTGTCTTTATCACTGACATTTTTCGTACTTTGGAGGCATTGCCTTTTAAATAGCTTTAAAATCCTTGATTAGCAATGTCAACTGGCGTGAGATGTTATCTGCTACCGGAAGTAGGTTAGGATATTTGTTTTGAGGTAAGGCCTCTTGCGTCACCATACTTTTTTCTTATTGGTCAATACAGAATCCCCAATACTGATATTGAACAAGCACCCGAGAATCAATCTTCAACTGTGCTGAACACAATATGTCTTTTACCCAAAATCCTTGTCGAATATGATGAAACATATTACTTCACTGACGATGGTAAAATGTTAGAAATACTTTTGAAGTTTATAAACTTGCTCCGATTGCATGATGGAAATATTTGTATTTGAATGTTTTTGTTATTTTGAATTTTGTAATATAATCAATCTATCCCCATGAAGAGACATTTCGTGAATGAGTTATATCATACGAAACTTTAATAAGAAGGGTATCTATAATCCATTTAAGGTTTGATAGTCAATAGGCCTTGGGTGCTAGAATATAAAGGTTCCTTATGGTCAACCATATGACAGTAAAGGTTGACCTATTAATCTCTAAGAACATCAGAAGTGTTAGATCTGGAACTTATAAGTCTAATAGTCGCATCACTTGGTAACCTACGTAAATGGTGTGTAATATGCGTGGAGAAAGCACTCTTTGGTCCGGTAATGCCTGCTTCTAAGTTGGAACCAGACCTAATATATATATGAAAAGATTTGTGAGTACTTGTTCAAATAATTGGAAGACGGAATGATGGACCACACACACGTGTGTGCACCATGTATGTCGGGTTGGGCTGGACACGAGCGTGGGACCTCGAGATAATAGTGTTCAATTTTCTTATACTACAAAGTATAAAACAAAATTGTTGCTCGAACTGAACTCGAGCATTTGGTACCGATATTTGATCAATTGAAACTAGATTTGAGAATGTGCCATATTCGAGTTATATTTGACCGGTCCGAGGATAAATAAAAGTCTCTAACAAGGGATGAAGACAATATAAGGCATAACAATATTGGGAGTGTTTTGACCAGGTTGCGGTAAATCTTTTATCAGCTATCTCGTCCTCGTGTTATGCATTATTGTTAAACTACGAAACTTCCCGAGGCTGATTATAAACGAGTATGGAGGAGGTCACTGGCCATGATATGAATAACTTGTTTCTCGAAAGGAGTATATGGAAGACAAAATAACCTCGGTTATCTTTTTCGAAAAGGTCTGTGACTTTTTGCCATGCTCGGTGTTATAATGTTGAACCAAAATATTTCCAAGGTTGATGGCAACTCTTTTTACATCAAAACTTTATACAATAACTTGGGTCTTTACTGTATCCCTCGATAGCAAAACAATTTTATGCTAGGAATTCGTTAAAGCACTGCCTTAGACTTGTCCCTAAAATTGAATTTGGCTACAATACATTGTTTTTTGCTCCTGAATGTAACAAAATTACCTTCTAAGTAAACGCGATACCGATAGTTAGATATTTTTTCACGGAAAGTGCATATCCAACCAGCCTCACTATATTAGATGCCTCTCCTATGAGAAGGAATCCTTTTCCTAGGTGTTCGTTTGATATTTTCAAGATTTTGTCAAAAACCTTCATAGGATTTGGTATATTCAATTAAGTTGCACATAACATAGGTTAAAATCAGAGTCTATACGAGTTCGACACTAAAATTCACTACAAAGTTATGTGTATTGAATTATGTTATGCAATCTTCTTGATATGTGATTATTCGTTGTGTGACTCAAAAACATTGGTATTTTTGTCACTAACTTAAAGTTTTCAATAATTATCTAAATTATTTATGCACTTCAAAAACCCTAGTTCCAAATAAGGCTAGTTGAATTTTCCTCTGTCTTATTTTGGTGCAAAACAATGTATATTTATAAGAGATTTAGTTTGTATTATTCTTAATTTCATTGGTCATTCCATTTTTTAAGTATATTTCATAAGCCATACTAAAATATTTTACTTTTCCTTAATTATTCAAGTAACATAATGTTTTTTAATAATGTATTGTTTGGTCATTAAGGTGTGTTCCTTTTATCATTTACAAAAAAATGGTATATTCAAGTTTGAGATCTAAGACCTGGATCGAAAATCTACATGTACTCAATGCTTTGTGTGTATTTGTGACAATTTTTCTTCATCTTTATACTCTTACTCATGAAAACTTTACAACCAATCAAGTAATTCGTTTCTTGAATTTTTTCAAATATCTTAATAACGAAACAGACATAAATCTAATACAGATATCCACTACAAATTTTACTCTATATTTCAACTATTATGTATTCAAAACCTTACTCGTTATTAGATTTTTCAAATGATCTCCCAATCATTCCTTGTATTTAATTTGACTATATGTTCTTACAGTTATCATATTCCCATTGCCTTATATAATTACTTAGGATATCTCAAACAAGTCATGATGTTAATCACTTCCAAAATGTCTTAAGGATCATATCTATATTGAAACCAAGAATACTTTATCCATCATACATTACTACTATAATGTTAACATGTCGTTAGTTCCAAATGTAATGGCATGCCAATTTGGTTGGGTCATACTTTTAGTCATGAATTCAAAAGTCAAATTGGTTTGATTTGCACCTATCAAAATAAATATGATCGACTTAAAAAAAATACATTTGAAATTATACAGAATTATAGTCTTATACAAGATTGTAAGAAATATGATTGAAATGCTTGATTAAAAATCATCTGAGCATAACTATTATTTCGAAAAGGTATATATTTTGACATGCATACAAGGTATGTTGTCTATATACTCCTTTAAATGACTTACAGAAGACAACTACTATCTTACATTTTTCATTAAGGTTTCATCTTATTAACATATATTACTCTTATATCTCTAATTTCTATAAGGATTCACTATCATCCATTCTTTCCCTATAGATCTATCCAGGATATCTAGACAATTATAGATGGAATAACTTCATAGTGATTGATCTATATATTATACTACCAAGTTAGTTTACCCATATGCTAAAACTTCTAAAAGATATGAATTCTTTCACATATTGGGATATATCTCAGTGGTATAGTGTCACCTTGACGTGGTGGAAGTCATCAATTCGAGTCCCATTATTTCTAAACTAATGCAAGTTTTTATATGTTGTTTGTCCCTTGACGTGAGAAAATGAAAGAGGCTCGTGGGATTGGCATGATAGGGTAGGGATGGTGATGCGATGATTTTGAGTCGCATTTATAGACTTGTTTGATATGTGTTTTGTGCATTTATTAGTCATTTTCATGGTTAATGTTGCATAATTCATCTACTTTGGTCTATGCTACTTCTCTATGTCAAATTTCCCTTATTTCAGCATTTTGAGTATCATTTATCAAAAGAATACATTTTGTGTAGACTTATGTGGTTTCGTGTGTTAATTTCAGGAAAAACAAGTATCTGCTACTGTTGATACCATCGACAGTGGTCGATACCATCGATCGGACCACAGGTTGCCAGCCGCAAGGACCAGAAGAAAGTTGATACTATCGACAGGGATGTCGATGGTATCGAGATACCATCAGGTTGCTGGCGAGAAGTGAGTCGATACTATCGATTCATATGTCGATACTATCGACTAGTGGAGCTACAATGACACAAAAAGACAAAACCGTCGCTATAGGGTTGTCGATACCATCGACCCTCATCGATGGTATCGAGATGACATCAGGCGCAAAGACAAAAGAAAAGAAAATCAGCCGATACAGCGCAAGGTCGATACTATCGACTCGCGTCGATAGTATCGACACCGTCAGATACAAGTTTGCTTCATATCGATCTAAATCCGACGGCTGTGATTATTTGACGACCTAACTCGGTAATTATACCTAATGATGGCGGCCAAGAGCCGACTATCATGTCATTAGTCGATGCACACATCTCGAGAAGGTGTGGAGAGAAGAACGGAGCCCAGAAGCACGCCCCAACCGATCCGGACGCCGAAGAAGACGATTTCCACCACCGAAAGGTGGGAGAACGCGTATTCTACGCCAAGGATCATTTGGATCTTCTCCATTCAGGGGTTTCACCACTCAATCACATTTTTCTCCATGTTTCCCTTTTTCTACTCCACGTTTTACTCTGAGATGAATATGTGGGGCTAATCCTATTTGCCTTTAGGACCGGGAGTAGCCCGGGAATTCATTGTATGACAATTTCATCATAGTAATTCATATCTTATCTCTTAAATCCGTGGTATAATTTCGTTTTCTCAATTATATTGTTATGCTTGATCACCATAATAATAATCTAATGCCTTAATTGCTTTGAAAGAAGAACTAATGGTTGAAAAGAGACGGAATTTACATTAATTGACAAATCCCTTGAACAAGGTGGTGTAAGGTTAATGGTGGATACCGAAAGATCATTTTTAATGCACCTAGTTTAGGGTATAGGTTACTAGGACGGTGGAACCGACCTAGACATAGATAGTGAATTGTACAACGACAATGGGTAATTCTGATTTCAGGCCACTACCCAGATAGAGAGATAAAATTGAGTGACTACATAGAATTTAATACAATGAAAACCCGCAGTGAAACCGCAATCCTAAAGATCTCATTTTGAATTGATTAAACTAAACATTTAATCGATTGCTTTGTTTTGTTTTATTTTTATTTTCTTTTAATTTTAACAACAACTCTCAATTTTTTTATCGATCTAGCTGATTGCGAGTAGTTAGTAGTAGTCTCTGACAATTCATGTATCCCTGAGTTCGACTTGGGCCTCACAAAGGCCTATATTATATTGACGTGTACACTTGCGTTTCTACGCACGTAAAAATCGTGTCAAGTTTTTGGCGCCGTTGTCGGGGATACGACAAATTGTCAGCACTACGAGTGCTACAAGCGGCCACTCTAGGCCAAATTTTTTTTTTATCATTTTAAAAATTCATAGTCTACTTTCTAAATTTGGTAATCATCAAGCACGGTACTGAACTTAAATTTATACTTTGCAGGTACTGTGCATGGTGCAGACGCGTAGCACCGACTACACGCGGCACACACCAGAGGTTCCATTGACGGGACCTGACGACGAGGAAGGCCACAATCAAGACCATTTAGAAGAAACAGATTCAGAATTTGAACAAGTAGAGATGGCGGAGGAACAGACAATATGGGAGAAGATCAAGGCGTCTTCTTCATCTGCTACCAAGGGGTCGATCAAGAGGCAGGCGGTTAACATTCTGACATACAAGATTGATCCTGCATTAATCAACCTGGTGAAGTCGAACGCATTCCATGGGCTTAAGAATGAAGACCCAGTTACGCATATCAGCCAATTTGTGGAAAATTGCGACATGGTCAAGATTGACAGATTCCCACAGGATGTACTCTACTTAAAATTGTTCCCGAGTTCTCTGGCAGGAGCTGCAAGAGAGTGGTTGCACAACCTCGACGATGAATATGTGGAATCATGGAACCATATGGTCGAGGTATTCTTTGATAGGTTCTTCCCGCCTGAGAAGACCAACGATTTGATCAGAAAGATTCACAATTTCACTCAGAAGGCAGGTGAGACCTACTCGGAGACGTGGGAACGTTTTCATATTATGCTGAGGAGGTGCCCACACCATGGTCTGGATAAGGAGAAGCAAGTTAAAATCTTCTATTTTGCTCTCTCTGAGCATGATAGAAGTAACCTTGATTCAGCAGGTTCAGGATTTTTCTTGAACAACACAGATACCAGGTGCTGGGAGATTCTGAAGAATATGGTGAAAAAGTAATCTTGGGGTGATAGGGATGCACCGGAACAAGTTAAAGCTGCAGGTGAGTCCAGAGCCATAAAGGAGATGAATGACAAGCTAGATCTTCTAGCCAAGAAATTGCTAGCCAAGGAAGATGCATCGTCTGATGAGGAAGCCCAAGTCAAATTCATGCAACAACAGGGCTATAGAAATAATGATTATGCTTGGAGGAGGGACAAGAAGTTCTCATGGAAGGATCCCAATAACTTCCTACAAGATCCTGATGCAAAGCCACAACCTAGAGCTGAAGATAAAAGCACTGAGTTGCTTAGTCAAATGGTGCAGTAGAATCAAGAGATGATGAGTATGTTCAGTAAACAACTGCAGTCCTAGGGTGACATCTTGACCAAATTTGGGCAGACACTGCAAAGTCATGGAGCACAAATGCGGGCGTTAGAAACCACCGTGACCCAGATTTCAAATGAAGTGGCGGCCATCAAGCATGCCAATCAGTAGAGATAGGATGGGAATGCAGATGTGCTTCAAGCACATCATCAAGTTAAATACATGTCTGTGATTAATAAGGAAGAACCCCCGGTGGCAGAGATCAAGGACAAAAGCAAAATGATGTTTGAATCGGAGGCTATACCGGCAATACCTTATCCTCGCAGTCATTATGGACTACTAGGCGGATACGTTCCTTTCAGAAAATCCCGCCAAGAGCCCATGATGGTCACGCCCCCGCCTGGCAAGAAGAGCAAGTGAAGGCCATTTGTCAAGGTGCGGATACATTCGCTGCGAGACAGGAGCCACCGCAAGTTGTACCTATTGATGATGTTCCGACAAAGTCTACGCCAGAGGGAGTCATTGAAGCAAGCTTAGGGGAGCTTGCCCCAAAAAGCTCATATGTGCCACCTCATAAGCGTTGGAATGAGGCAATTGTGTCTATTCCGGACAGCCCTAGGTCGAAGAAAGAGCATCGGCATTACAAAAAATTCTTGGAGATGTTCAGGAAACTTCATATCAATATTCCGTTAGTGGAAATGATTGAGAAGATTCCCGCCTATGGGAGGTTTATCAAAGAAATCATCAACAAGAAGAGGCAGATTAAAGACACAGATGTTTGCTGGATGAATGAAATGGTGAGCTCAATCATCCATGGGAGTTTGCCACATAAGAAGAAAGACCCAGGAAGCTTTTATATTCCATGTTCGATAGGCGATCGACACTTTCCACGAGCTCAGTGTGATTCGGGCGCGAGCATTAATCTTATGCCACTAGCCACATTTCAAAAGCTTGGGTTGAAGGAAATGAAGAAATCAGCGGCAACTATTGAGTTGGCAGATGGGTCCATTGTAAAGCCATACGGAGTTTGTGAAGATGTACTCGTCAAGGTGGACAAGTTCATCTTACTGGTAGATTTCGTCATCATGGATATGCCACAGCTTCAAAGTTGTGAGATGCTATTGGGTAGGCCGTTTCAAGCAACGGTCGATGTAGTCACTGCAATTGGGAGAGGTACGCTGACGTTGGGGATTGGTCAAGATCGAGTGGAGTTCAAGCTGCCGCACGATCCTTTGGGCATCTTCTCCAAAGTACCAAGTTGATGACGAGTTTCAAGTCGTCTAGCCTAAGACGTTAAATAAGGGTGCTTGTTGTGAGGCAACCCAACCATCGGTACTTTAGTTTAGTTCCTTTACATTCGTAGTTTGATTTGTTTTAACTTAGTTTTTAGTGTAAAAAAGATATCGTGGTCGTTTGCTCATTGTGCAGAACTGAGGAAGAGTCGATACCATCGACCATTGCGTCGATGGTATCGACCGTGGTACAGGTTGGAGACTGCAGAAATCACATTGTGTCGATACTATCGACGGCCTCGTCGATAGTATCGACACACCAATAGGTTGATCGCCAAGTCAAGGTCGATAGTATCGACATGCCAGTCCATACCATCTAGATCTCTAGAGATATTCAGAAGAAATCGTCTCAGTAAAGTCGATACCATCGACGGGCCTGTCGATGGTATCGACACATTCACACACAGAAGGCGGCGGCCGGGCCTTGCGAGGGTTTGCCCTAATCAGAGAGTCGATACTATCGACTCGCGTCGATACTATCGACTCGCGTCGATACTATCGACTCGCGTCGATAGTATTGATGCACCACGTCAACAATCCGCAAGGAAAGATCTACGGCGATCGCAGCAACCAGGAAGTCGATCCGGGGGATGGGTCGATACCATTGACTCGCGTCGATAGTATCGACACATCAGCAATCTAGGCCCCGCAAATCCAGCCATCGACGACCTTCAATACTTGCGGCAGTACGAATTGTGCTACCCGTGTTGATACCATCGACCCGCATCGATGGTATCGACAGGCATACAGCAGCGTCGGCCACGGCTATATATGAGTAGGATTGTCGTAATATGACATCACAACTCCAGATCAATCCTCCAACACCTCTACCGAGCGTATTCTAGAGCGATCCGAGCCCAACGACGAGCAACACCGAGCACGTTCTTCATCGAGCGGAGATTTCTTCTCTGATCTTCACCGAGCTCTCTCTCTCTATCCCTCTTTCTGTCGCGATCATGGTACATTTTGCTGGTGCATCTTCGTCACGCGTCGACCCGATGGAAATCCCAGAATTCGTGCCACCACCTACCGTGTCGATTTCACGTCTGCAGCTGATTCATCCATCTGCGGAGGTCAAGAAGATCTACGAGGAGATCTTGAAGAGAAAGATTGAGCCGACCCATTATGTTGAACGGGAAACAATCTGCAACTTGGGGTTCGAAGCCAACCTCGACTACGTTCTGAAGGGATAGGCCCGACACACGGGAAGAAGGCCTGACGAGCTGGAGTTCCATGCCAATGGCCAGATGTTCTTCAATGAGTGGCCTACTTACAAGGAGCTGGTGGCTGAGTTTATGGCATCGCTGGACGTCTTCGTCGTACCCAATGACGTCATAGCCACCGACCGTGAGTGGATCAGGGGTCGGGTGTCTTTCCGGTTGTAAAACAACGACTACACCCTTACACTCCGGCAGTTCAACAAGATCTTCAACTGGAATCATTTGTGTTCTGACTACCGGCGGTCGGACAACCGCACCAACTACGACGCGATCTTCACCGAGCTTGTGACGGTGCCACCGGGCAAAGCTGTGAGCTACCACAACGTGGCGGCAGTAGATTTCGAGCACCCGTTTGTGCGGGTTTTACACCGCATGATCTGCACCACTTTATTCGGCCGTGGTGATCTGGCTCTCAGCAAGTTCCAGGAGACGGACTTGTTTTTCTTGAACAAGCTTTTGAAGTTCCAAGAATGCAATTGGGGCGCGTTTTTCTTAACGCGCATTTTGGCGGTAAAGAGGAGTACACGGAAAGCTCCAATTCACTTTGGAGGGCTTATCACAAAGCTGGCCTCCTACCTTGGGTTGAATTTTCAGTAGCTTACTCCTCTCTCCAACAGGAGCAAGGTGAACCTGCAACATCTGCACCACTCCAACCTCATCCTTCTTCGAGATGGCTTGGCGTATGCACACTGCCATGTCAACCATGTATACCAAGAATGCTCGCTTCCCGATTGTCTTCAATATCGAAGGGGCGCAACATTTTTGATGGCCTATCATAGCCATTGCTGACTCCGATGAAGACGGCGGCAACGACGACGACAACAATGACGACGAGGTTGAAGAGGAAGAGGAGACCTACACTCCTCTTCGGGCACGAGTGGCACCATGGAAGCATCCTCGCATGCATCTGGGTGCATCTTCATTATCGCAGCCTCTGCCACCACCACCGCCCTCGCAGCCAAGCGAGGATGTCTATTCGATGCAGGGCATGTATGCTATGTTGCATGAGATACAGCAGATGCAGCAGCATCACACGGCGATGTACACCGGTGTTCAAGAGACTACAAACCGGCTACTGGACAATCAAAGGGCAATCTTCGAGAATGAGCGTCTTCTCCTCAACAACCAACAACAGATTCATGACCGGTTTCATAGGATGGAGATGCAACAGCAGCCCTTTTACGATCACTATTGGAGCCAAAACTACTTTGGAGGCTATCCACAACCTCCACCTAGGGCCCAGTTTGATCCGAGCTTCCAGGGGGAGTACCCATCTTGGGACCCCACGGCTCCACAGTATCCGCCTCCGCCTAAAGAGTAAATCAGTATCTCTGTTCCAACCTTTAAGATTGTTTTTGACTATGAGGCCATAGTTGAATTCAAGCTTGGGGGGGAGTTGGAACAGCTCTATCTTTTATTTTCTCTATTTTTAGTTTTATTGCTTTTGTTCTTGTCATTTATTTCTTGGAATCTTAGTTTGTTTGTAGGATCCACATTCTATCTAGTGTAATCGTGGATGTCTTAAAGTCTTGTGTCATCTCAGTTGCGTGTACATGGGAATTAAGGGAAAATTTAAAAAAAAATTGAGTGTTCGCAAGCTTGAGTGTTGTTCAACTTTGAGCACTTAACTTAAGAAAATGATTGGTTTTGTCAACTTTACAACAGAAAATCACAACTGTACATTCCTAATGATTCATGAAAGTGGACGGAATTGGTTGTTTGAGCCTAAACTGACCAAATGATAATGAGACTCTAATTTGAAGTAAGAGAAAGAAACCTTTTAACTACTACACAGGTCAGTAACGAGGGACACATAATACTTTTCAAAGGTTCAGTCAATTAGTCTTGTGATCTTTCCACCTCATTGCTTTTCACAATCCACCACAAGATTTGGAAGTAAAGTACGGTTTTAACCTTTTTGATTGCATGTAATGTAGATAGGACTTGCATTGCAACCACTTTCATATGTTTTGCATGGAGAATAAAAAAATAGAATAGTTATACATGCACATTACCCTTAGGTGCATGTCATTTAGTTGCATTCATAACTTTTATGCATAGAGTACATCCTGTACCTCATTTCTTCTTTAATGGTGAATTAAATTATTCCAGACCTTCTAAATAGTTCATATATTCGAGTTATGCAGATAAAGTAAGCCCAATAAAGTATTCCTTGTTAATTATGGATATAAGGGCTTGAAGAAAAAAAATCTGAAAAAAAAATGAAATTGAAAAGAAAAAAAGAGAAAGTCATTAAGAAGCAAGTAGAATAAGAAGGAGAAAGGAACATAATCTCACCTACATTTTAAGATGACTGAGTACATGATGTAGCTCAATTAGATATCCATCTCATTTTGAGACGGAATGTTAGTACATGCATCATTCCACCCAATCTTAGGCATTAGGGCATTTTTCATGTGCATTTGCATCATTTAGGGCATTTTTGTTTTATGCATGTTGATACCGTATAATGCTTCCACTTCTTCCATTAGCCACCCATTCCATCCACCTGTTGCTCGAATTGGTAGGCCACCGTGATTTTCTCCTCACTTGTGAATATCAGGAGAGCTGCTTCCATCTAGATGGTAGTTAGGGCGAGCAACGTAGTATAGGAGATCACAAGATGCACTAAGTCTGGACCGGCGAATTCTATTATGTTAACTGCCTTATGTGATAGTGTTCATCAGTTTTGAGGTAGATATCTTTTATGGATGATTACTGTCGTCTTTAGGGTAATTATCATTCTGTGGTTAGCGAGGGCCGGTATGCGAATGTCCGGTGAGAGTCATATGGGATGTTTGTTGTGATGCTTTGTTCTTTAGTTGACTCTGGCAATTCTATTCTAAGGTTTAGTTGCTCGAGGGCGAGCAATGTTCAAGCTTAGGGGAGTTTGATGCGATGATTTTGAGTCGCATTTATAGACTTGTTTGATATGTGTTTTATGCATTTATTATTCATTTTCGTGGTTAATGTTGCATAATTCATCTACTTTGGTCTATGCTACTTCTCTATGTCAAATTTCCCTTATTTCAGCATTTTGAGTATCATTTATCAAAAGAATACGTTTTGTGTAGACTTATGTGGTTTCGTGTGTTAATTTCAGAAAAAACAAGTATCTGCTACTGTCGATACCATCGACCGGACCACAGGTTGCCAGCCGCAAGGACCAGAAGAAAGTTGATACTATCGACAGGGATGTCGATGGTATCGAGATACCATCAGGTTGCTGGCGAGAAGTGAGTCGATACTATCAACTCATATGTCGATACTATCGACTAGTGGAGCTACAGTGACACAAAAAGACAAAACCGTCGCTACAGGGTTGTCGATACCATCGACCCTCGTCGATGGTATCGAGATGACATCAGGCGTAAAGACAAAAGAAAAGAAAATCAGCCGATACAGCACAAGGTCGATACTATCGACTCGCGTCGATAGTATCGACCCCGTCAGATACAAGTTTGCTTCAGATCGATCTAAATCCGAAGGTTGTGATTATTTGATGACCTAACTCGGTAATTATACCTAATGACGGCGGCCAAGAGCCGACTATCACGTCATTAGTTGTTGCACACATCCCGAGAAGGTGTGGAGAGAAGAACGGAGCCCAGAAGCACGCCCCAGCCGATCCGGACGCCGAAGAAGACGATTTCCACCACCGAAAGGCGGGAGAACGTGTATTCTACGCCAAGGATCGCTTAGATCTTCTCCATTCAGGGGTTTCACCACTCAATCACGTTTTTCTCCATGTTTTCCTTTTTCTACTCCACGTTTTACTCTGAGATGAACATGCGGGGCTAATCCTCTTTGCCTTTAGGACCGGGAGTAGCCCGGGAATTCATTGTATGACAATTTTATCATAGTAATTCATATCTTATCTCTTAAATCCGTGGTATAATTTCATTTTCTCAATTATATTGTTATGCTTGATCACCATAATAATAATCTAATGCCCTGAATTGCTTTGAAAGAAGAATTAATGGTTGAAAAGAGACGGAATTTACATTAATTGACAAATCCCTTGAACAAGGTGGTGTAAGGTTAATGGTGGATACCGAGAGATCGTTTTTAATGCATCTAGTTTAGGGTATAGGTTACTACGACAGTGGAACCGACCTAGACATAGCTAGTGAATTGTACCACGACAGTGGGCAATTCTGATTTTAGGCCACTACCCGGATAGAGAGATAAAATTGAGTGACTACATAGAATTTAATACAATGAAAACCTGTGGTGAAACCGCAATCCTAAAGATCTCATTTTGAATTGATTAAACCAAACATTTAATCGATTGCTTTGTTTTGTTTTATTTTTATTTTCTTTTAATTTTAACAACAACTCTCAATTTTTTTTATCGGTCTAGCTGATTGCGAGTAGTTAGTAGTAGTCTCCGACAATTCATGTATCCCTGAGTTCGACTCGGGCCTCACAAAGGCCTATATTACATTGACGCGTACACTTGCGTTTCTACGCACGTAAAAATCGTGTCAGATGGCTACATTTCCAAGAGTGAACTCTAGGCTAATATCAAGCACATAGATACCACCACATCACCTCCTAAATACCACTCATTTTATTTGGAACTCCTAACATAATAGTCATCAATACTTAGTTTATGTTGTAGTACTAAGTTGTCAGATCCCAAATGTATAGCAACTACTTAGACCATGGAATTAATAAGTAAGAGTGAAATCATATTGACTCAATAGAATACACTGTAAGCTTTTAGTTATTCTCAAACAATAAAACTTTAGGAAATGCTACAAATATTTGTAGGCTAAATCATTTTCTATAACATCCCTAGAAATATATTGTTAGTAAACAAAATAAATATGGGTCCTTGATGCAAATTTTATAAAATAAAATCCACCATTGATCTTTAATGCAATGAAACCCAAATAATTAATCCCTATTTCTACTAAATAGCCAACATAATATTAAAATTGGATAAAAAGGTTTCTTTTATCTCTCCCTTTTTGTTGGTGGATAATATGCAATTGGATATGACAAGAATTTGAAATGTTAAAATCAGGTTATTGGTAACAAGATCTAAAATGAAAGCACTTTTTGATCTCTCCTCTATATAACCTCATGACCAGTTAAATGACTCCCTCATCTCAATACTTACATAAAAGCAACTACCATTAATCGATCAAGTAGAATTCCATTCAGTAAACTTAATCAATCTCAAAATTAATCAATATCAACTGACCTCTAAGCTCTATCATAGAGGTAAATCAACTCTACACAAATACCTATGATCACTAATTCAAAGATAGTCAGGTCTTCCCCTACCTCTAGTTTCCTAGGGGCATGGGGGAAACAATAGCCACCTATATCGAATGTCCTTGCCTTCAATTGATATTCCCTTCCATTTTCGTTCTTCTTTCTCTTTCATTTTCCATTTTTTTATCCTTTTCAGTGTGATGTATCTCATTCCCCTCTTGTTCCTCTTCTCCATGCTTGTCATTGGAACAACCATGAAATTTGTTGGGCATTTTGCATCATTTGCTTCTCTACTATATTTGAGACCAAAGCCATCCTGCAAAAGCTCTTCCGAGCTTAGAAAAGTGGTCAATGGGATCCCTTGAGCCTTGTCTTCCAATGTCCTTCAATCTCAAGAGATCTTTGTACAATGTGTGAGTTGCTTCCCTCGCAAAGTGATTGGGAATGAGGGATGGTGGTCTGATTTTTTTATCTCGGACAACTATCACACAACCCACAAGATCTGTTGACCAATTGAATCACATCCCATATCTCCCTCAATCATAGTTGACTGGTCAAAGGTGGACCATGGACTTGATGTCAGCCAATCAGCTTGTGCCACATCACCTAGTTGAGGTGTTTTTATACTCTCTCTCTCTCTCAATTTTCATGTAAATGTCAATATCTTATAAATTTTGTACAAGTAATTCATTTGGCCAAATGGGATATGTTATATATGATTTTTGATAGAGAACATGATCTATCCAGCTAAACTAGTTTCAAGGCCTAATTCCACCGATGGCTCTTATTAAGCTAAAATGACATCTTTTGATCTCTTTGAAAATGATTAATCCTATATTATGCAAAGCATGATCCAGTAATGATCTCAATCATTTCTATGACTCTTATCCATAATGTTTGATGAAATTTTACCAAAGAGTTGACCTTGATCTCATATGTAAACCCTAATGTGATCATTTGTCACTTCAATGGATTAATATGGACTTTTTTTCTAAAGATCATTACTTTGACTCCTGATGTGCCATCACTTGCATAATAAATTCACTAGGGAAATTGTCCTTAGAGTATAACCTTTTAATGTCTATCAATTCACTTGTAAACAAACAATTTAATTTTATATAAAAAGGTATCAGTATCAAGGTATAATTTTTCAAGAGATTAATTAAAACCAATAGTGATGAAAAATATTTAAATTCCAATTTTGAAGAGAGTGATTAAATGAATAAGAAAGTAAATTTGCAAAAGAAATTAAATTATCAATATACTTAAAGCTAAAACAAGAAAGTAAACTTGCATAAGTGAAATCAATTAATCAAAGATTAATTTCAATTAATGAGATAGTTGGAAGTTTGGGTTTCACTGTCACAAGACTTCGTAGTCATCTTAGAAATTTTAATTCATTTCTAAACAAATAACTAGATTAGGATCGTGTAGATTTGTTTCTGTCAAAAATAGATCTCATGGATCAAGCTACCTAAAGACCCAAGGTCTCGGTGTCTATGCTTTAGGGTTCAATCATCAACAAGTTTTTGTATGGGGTATCATCAGGGCACTTATGAGTCTCATTTGATGTTTTTATCCATAAGTCTGAGGTCTCATCATTATGGATTATAACAGTCATGAAGAACAAATGATCAGTTCATAATTCACATTTTTGAATGAATGAAGACAATCTATTATTTATTTAATGGAACAAAGTCAGTGAAGACAAGTTACGAGCTCATGGGGCTACTCCCTATGTCCCAATAAAAGAAAGACTATTCCATATCTCTCATAGAAGCAAGGACAAGGATAGGAAGAAGAGAAATCATGTTTCTAGCAACACTTTGAAGACGATGTCTCTCCTTTCCTTGGTCCTTTCTTCCAAATAGAGTTGTAACATGATGGAGTGGTTGATGATCTTGTTTGGCACTCCCCCCTCCTTATATAGCAAGGAAGTTCCCTAGAAACCCTAAATAAGGGCCTAGAAGTGGCTTGAAATTTCTAGATTCAGCATGTTAGTCGATCAGGTGGCTTCCCAATCAGTCGATCGGCTTGAATTTGAGTAGCCTTCATTCAGGGAAGGTGTGACTAAATGAATTGATACTTTGTCCCCAAGGAAATCGATCGATCGGTTTGAGGTGAATTGACTAGTTTGATCATGAAAATGTTCCTTCCTTGATGGTTTGAGTCAATCGACTGGATGGTTAGTCAATAGGTTGGAATTTTCAACTCCTTCCAATTCTACTACTGAGTCGGTTGAGCGGAGGGGGGAGTTGATCAGCTAATCTTGTGGGAAGTTGAAGTTATGCAATTATTAGCCTCTTGATCTTCTTATTATTTTGGTAATGATGTGCATTCTTGGACTTTAGGGTTGAAGGAGTGAGAATGAGCACAAAATCTACAAATTGTGAACAAAACTAATAAGAACTCTTATTAAGGAGAGAAAATCAACACAATTGCAATTATGTACTAAAGTTGAGAAAAAGAAACATAATGTCCTAAATAAATGGCCTAAAAGATGTGATGGAAATGGATGAATATGCATTCATCAATTCTCAAACTTGGATATATGTTGCCCAAATATCTATGTTGGATCTAGATCAATAACATATAGTTCTTGATGAATCAAGATCCTAACATGTTCACTCTTGTACTCTAATTTGATGTATTGATATGAAAAGTGACATAAAATGGGACATTTATGAACATTTCATGATAATATTAAAACACCATGCTAATGTTTGATCAACAATGTTGAAATGATTGTATCCTCAAAATCTCTAACTCTATATGTGATGTACACCGAAGTGTCATGGGGATCACTCTTGTGCCCTATTGGACTGAGTGACCTAAATATGACTTGAAATGTGAACTACTATGTATGTTTATGATAGGATGTCTAATCTTGTACAAACTGCACTCTAATGATCATCCTTCTTATATTGTGCCTTCAAATCAGCAACTTGTTGAAATTTAGGACAAAAAATCAAAGTGGATCTTATATGTAATCCATAATCACTGTCTTGCATGAAAATGACTCAATATTACTTAATTTGATGTTATGATGATTAAGTCATGAATATTATTCAAATATTATTATTTCCCTTAAGATAATGAAACTCTAAGTATGAAAACCCTAATCTTTCTAGATGTTTGACCCTAGGTCATGTATAACTTATGATAAATGAGTAGCTTGATAATGAACTTGCATGCATATTTGAGATGTTGAAATTTGAATTGTGAAAAAAATGAACTTAGATTTGGTGAAACATCCAACCCTTGATGAATATGGTTAGGATAGATAATCTTGTTGATGTTAATAAAATCGTACATTTTTTGTATGTAAAATCCTCTTTAAGGGACTCCAATTAAAAACCTAGTCAAGAATCTGCAGGAATCTTGGGAGCAGTAAATCAACAAATAGAATTTTTTTGAGAATTCTTCGAGTAGGTTCCATCTAATGAAACAAAACTAGATTAGGTCTTACAATTTTATACCTTATCATGAAAGAGGTTCTAATGTTTTAACTTGTAATTCTCATGGTATATCTAGACACTTCAATCTACACCTCCCTTAAATCTCGTCAGATCAGTAATCAAAACTCCTTTCTGGGATTTATGCACTCTGGAAATTGCCTTCGAATGCTTCCTAAAAACTATTTTTTGGTGGCTAATCATGTGATTCCACTATCATATGCGAGCTCATCTAAGCATGTCCATGCATTTATCTAGTCACAATTGACTAGAGGCCTAGGACATTGCTCCCGCTATGTGGGAGGCAAAAGTTACTTCTACATCACTCATAATGTGTAGCATGATTCTCATCACACCCAATCACTACATTTATGGAAACCTTCTACAAATTAATGTTGGGTGGTTTCAAAGCATGATGATTGACATATCATCATTGTAGTGAGTTCAGGTCAAAGGATCACAACACTACTATTGCATTTGAGATTCGATTATGACTATCATATAAAGGTCCATCAATCACTCTCAAGGTGAGTCTATCCATTACACTTGTTCTCTAACAAGGACCTATGTGTCTGACTTGGTATCCAATACCTATGACCCATGAGACATGTCATCAATCACCACAAATACTAGTATCACATGTATTATTGTTGTCCAATCCTTAATAATACTTGAGTGGGGACTTTTAAGAATTTGTTCTTGGCATCCATAGGGTCTCATGTTCAAGTCACACACCTGAAGTCTAATGGATTTGAACCAATCATCCTAAGGACATTTGTTATGAAAATCATAGTTACTAAATGTGCATCAATAAATTGATATTGCCTTTATTAATAAAATCAAAATTCTAAAATACCCATATAGTGATCACCTAGTGATTGGCTTCTAGGGCATATACACCAATGGAATCTGTGATCACGTTGTTAAACTAGTGGTTGTTTCTAGGTATGAGTTATCCTCCTATTGGTTAGACTAGTGGTATCAAAAACCTACTTGTACTATATATCTACATATGCTTGTACTTGTTTGAGATACATGATTTCCAAAATTACTATGTTTTATCTTGATTATGCTACATTGAAAAATATGCAAACATAAATGAATGTGTTCATTATACAACCTTGTGCACATACATGTATTCTCAAGGTAAGGGCAAAAGGTTTAGTTCCCTACTTTATTTATCAAGAAAGAGATTATTGTGTTGATAAAGGGGATATCCCATAGAAATGGCCTTGATGTCCCTTATGAATATGGTTAGCTCTTGAGTTTTATATTGTAGTCCCTCACATTGAGCATATATTATTCTTATCAAGGCTTTAATGTCCCTCACTGACCCCTTCCTTTGGGAATATAGTCAAAGGCCTTATTATATCATTAGTATAACGGAAATACACTTAAAACATACTTACATGTTAAGAAGAAAGTCTTACATGTTTTTTTATTTCATTGGTGTTATCATATTAAGTTTTATCCAAGCAATATATATTCTATTAAACCTAAATTTTTATATGTTTGCATAGTGTACTCAGCACATTGGTGTTTATGTTTACCCATTTTATAATTTTAGGTAACATGTATACTATGAAAACATTATCATGATTAACTTCCAGTACGATATGTTATGCAACCATATCTCAGTTGAAATCATGGCATGCAAATGTAATATTCATATGACTTGAAATCTAGAAGGGTTGTGATATTTTTTCTAGGTACTAGTTAGTTTCTATTACGCATATACTCCTATTATTCATACCTTGTGGTTTATTATGTTTTTTTATTTATGCATATGCTATTTGAAAGTACTCCATTCTAGGTATGGATGCTCAATTTCTTTTTCCATTAACTTTCTAGTCATTTGGAGTTAGAACTTGGGTAATAAATGGTTTTTTGACAATGGTATTAGATCCAAACACATACTCTGTGCATGATTAGAACTCAATGACACATATGAACCTAGGTAAAACCAAATTCTATAATGGTAAATCTAATATGTCTAGTCCAGTAAACATGATGGGGCTGATACACCTCCTATCTATGTTGCTTCAGTTGTTGAGATCTCCTTTGTATACTTACCTAGACAAAGTGAATCCAAGACTAGATTAATGATTTTTTCCCTACAAAGATTAGAGAGTTTTCTATAATCTCATATATTCTTCACCAAGCCACCCATTATATGATTACTAGTTAGTTTCTCATATCCTCATGTAATATCTCTCATGACAAAGTCTCTCGGGGGAAGGAGTCTAAATCAATGGACATGGAGGAACCATCATTTATGGATGTTGCATGTGATATAAATCAACAACATGACTCGCAATTATGGGTAGCTTATGTTTGGGAAAACTAACATTTGAAGAATAGGTAAGAGAAAAAATGATTAACTTGGTGATGATTACATGATCTCATCTCGATTTGAAACCCTATTATGATATATAAAGTACTCTTAAAGTTAAGTACTCATGTGTAACCCCTCAGATCATGAAAACTCAGTTTTACCAAATATGACTTATGTGCTTCTTATGTTTGAGGTAAATGATAATGATAATTATATGATGAAATAAGGTGAACTCATGCTATATACCTCAAGTTTTATGAGGTCTCTATTTATTAATGTTTCCCCTATTGTTGATCAAGCCTCAAACATGACTAAGCAAAGCTTTTCCCTATATTTTATTTATCATGTTTCACACCTTTAAAATGACTATTTAGGACACCTAGATCGTTGTCAAAATTCTTTGACACAAGAGGGAAATTGGTATTTATTATAATGCCTCTTTGTAAAAATCAATTTTGAATAATTTGACAAATATGAGATATCAATCATGCCTTATATGCTGAAAATCCTAAATTGACCTCTTTTTTCTAAATATACTCTTTACCTTGACTATGAGAGGATGGGAATAAAATTATGACCTTGAATATGCCAAATATTGAACCATGCTTTCTCTCTTATGATAATTGGTCTTTGATATTGTCACTTTGGGAAATCCAAATTAATACTTGTTGCTCTCACTATTTACTATGATCAATGTTTCATCATTAATGAGGACAAATATTCTCTATTAGGGTGGTATTTTGACTTATGACACCCTAACCTAGGTCACATCCCTATTTAGGGCTTCCTCTAAATTTTCATCTTGTTAGTTCAGAGATTGGAAAGGTAACGCCTTTCATACAATTTAATCTCTTTACCTAAGAATCTAATAGTTTGATTCATAGGATGATATTGAAAACCAATCTCGGATCTTAATTTGATGATAATATTGAAGCATAATTATGTTTTTTATATCTTGTTGTTAAGATCCACCAACATTGAATACTATTATAATGCATTAGATATTGATATCTACAAATGTTCCTTGAGTGTTTCTTGAATGTTTCTTGATTGTTTATATGGATGAATTATCACACCTATGGTCTAAATAGGAATTTTATATGCTAGATTCAAAATTTTGAACCTATTAGTTTCTATGTCCAGATCTTGACTCTCGATATTGATTTATAGAATCTTGAATTGTGAATACTATCTTAATATTCATTCACCACTAATTATCACTCAATGTGGATCATAAGATAACCCTTGATATATGATCGATGACTTTTATGTTCCCAAATGTTGAAAAGTTGAAATGATGATTATGTTGACATCTCAGTTTATGAATTAGGGATAAGTTCTCATCTGGACTAGTGTGGGACCTTCCATTGATTTTGATACAAAATCATACTATCAAAAGATGATGTTTGTCTTGAATTGTTGAAATACAAAATTTCAATCACAGATATATAAACCCACCTAGGCCAACATAGAAGCTAGAGTCATAAAATGTTTGTATCAATAGTCATGCTTTACTCTTGAATTAAAGATCCCTATTTATTGATCTAAAAGATAATCTATCCAAATGTGTGATCTTTTAATGATCTATGTGACTATGCTTTGACCTTGATGTTAAATATCTTGATATTAAAATAATGTATGTGATTGAAGTAATGATGATACATATGAGGAATGCGATGAAAAAATATGAAGTTATAAATAACATGAGGAATCACTTTGATTTTGGGGACTAAATTCCTTTTAAGGTAGGGAGAATGTAATAAGATGGATTTTCTCTCTCTGCCAATCATACACATTTTGGATCATAAGATTCTCAATTATATTAAGTAACCTCCCTTAACATCAATTGTATGATTTTGAGTCACATGATGCTCAATTTACAAGTTGTGTTTGATTAAATCTCACTTTGAACTCAATTTCATATAGTTCAGTGCATTTTTAACTTTTGAATGTGACATTTTGTTATTGAATCCCCTCAACATCATAATCCTAGATTCTATCTTTTACTAAAACAAGTAAAAAAAATGTGTGAACCAAGAGTGAAATTTCCACCTCAATTGGAGTTACCATTTTGAAAATTATGAATGTGACATGATTATAAAAGAAACACAATTTTGGAAAAAAATTATTAATTCGACTTATCCATGTTGGTGATATGTGACTCTCCCACTTGACCAATGAGATTCCATGGATCTGGGATCGATCAAAAGGTATATGGGTCATCCCCTACCTTTAGCTTTCTAGGGGCATGGGACAACAAGTGCTACCCATATCGTGCCCATACTGAGCTTCCCCACCTTCAATTGATATACCTCTTTGCTTTCATTCTTCTTCCTGTTTTGTTTTCCATATTTTTAGTTGCTTTCTAAAGAATGTAACTCATTTACCTCTTCTTCCTCTTTTCCATGCTCATCGTAGGCACTACCACAATAGTCGTTTAGGCATTTTGTGTCACTCACTTTTTGCCTGCATTTGAGATAAGGGTTGGCCTCACAAAGATCCTTTGAGCTTAAGTGTGTGGTTATTGGGCTCCCTCACACCCTATATCCCTATTTGATTCTGGCTCATTCAAGCTTTGTACTCCATGTGAGCTACTTCCAGTGGCTAGATGAGAGGGACAACGGTCTTACTATCAATCCCACTCAATGGTCAGATACCCTACAAGACATGATAACCAGATGTATCTCTCTCTCTGTCTCTCAAGTGATGTTTTATTGGTCAAGCCACAAACATGGACCGATATTTGGCCAGTCAGGTTGTGCCATGTTTCCCGTTTGAAATATTTTTAATAGCCCCCTCTCTCAATTTTCATGAAAATTTCCATATCTTCTAAATTTATATAAAATCATTTATTGGTCCAAATTATACATATTATATATGATTTCTTATCTAGATAATGAGATATATCCAATAAAACTAGTTTCAAGGCCTAATTTAACTCATAGATAATGTTAGTCTAAAATGACATCTTTTGATAACTTTGAATATGATTAATGTTATATTATGCAAACCATGATCCCCAAAATAATTTTGATCATTTCTATGACTATTATCAGTAAGGTTTGGTGAAATGTTATCAATTAATAGACCTTGATCTCATATTTATATCCTAATGTTGTCATTTGACACTTAAATGACTTCTTGTGAACTTTTATGCTAATGATCATTACATTGATGCTCAAACTTGAATATATGTAACCCAAATCTTTATGTTGATCAAAATTAGTAACTTATAGTTTCTTATGTACCAAGACCCGAACCTATGATACTTGTATTTTTTATTTAAGGATATGAAAAAAGTGACATAAAATGGGACATTTGTGATCTGTTCATGATGATCTTTAAACCTTTTGCTAATGTTTGATCAATATTATTCTAACGATTATGTGACCTCAACATTAGAAACTCTATATTTCGTGTACACCTAAATGCCATGTAGAGAATGCTTGTGTCCTATTATGACTAAGTTACTTAAATATGACTTGAAATTTAACTAGTATACATATTAATAATTAGAGATAATCATGTACAAATCTCACCCTAATGATCATACATGTTATATTATGCCTTCAAATCAGTAACTTATTGATATTTAGAACACAAAATCAAAGTGGATCGCATATGTACTATCATAATGATTGTCTTTCATAAAAGTGACTCAACATGAACTAAAGGGACGTTATGATGATTAAGTCATTAATATTTTTGAAATTTTCCCTTCAAGATCATAAAACTCTAAGTATGAAATCCATAATCTTGGTAGAATGTTTCACCCTAAGTCATAAATAATTAATGATGTAATGAGTAGCTTGATGATGACCTTGCATGTATACAAAAGATGTTGAAATCGATCATTGTAAAAAATGGAACTTCTATTTTGTGAAACATACAACCCTTAATGAATATGATTAGGATAGATAAGTTTTGTTGATGTTAAATAAATCACAACTTACTTATATGTCAGGTCCACTTTGAGGGACTCTTGTTACGATCTAGTCAGGAATATCTAATCAAGTTGTTAAGTAGTGATCATTTCAAGGTATGTTGTATCCTTATACTAGCCAGACTCGTGGTATTGAAAACTTACTTGTACTATATGTCTAAAAATGCTTGTCAATATGTATTTGTTTGAGCTACATGTTCCCTATGACTACTATGTTTTGTCTTGATTATACTAAATTGAAAAACATAAAAGAATATATGAACTTGTCTATCATACAACCTTGTGCACCTATCTATATTCTTGTTACAAGGACACATGGTTGGTGTCCTACTTGATTTATCAAGCAATTTTAGGCCATGTTAATAAAAGAGTTCATTCTTGGAAATAGCCTTGAGGTCCTTTATGTATAGAGTTAGCACTTGAGTTTTCATCTTGTAGTCCCTCGCATTGAAATCAATAGTACATAACTGGCATTTAGTGTCGGTTATTTAAGGCCTTTAGTGTTGGTTTTTAAGTGACACGTATGTGGGTTCCGCTAAAAGCCCAACCGTTACGTGTCAGTTCTCAAACCGATGCCACAACCCTTCGCGCGCCACCGAAAACCCGCCAACAGGGGGTATAGGCATCGGTTATTAGCTTTAAATCGACGTCATAAACCTTAGCGCCACAGAAAGGGCGCCATCTAGAGCACTGTCGGCGTTGGTTTAATAATGATAACTGATGCCATCTCACCGCTGCCAGGGCCGTGCTGGCCAGCACGACCGTGTTGTCTGGCCCACTAACATGACCGTGCTGGCCAGCATGGTCGTGGTGTCTGGCCTCATTAGGGAAATCGACGTCGGTTATTGATAACCGACGTCACATCACATGCATTAGGCATTGTTTTTAATTATTTATCTGACGTTGTAACCACTTTTCGTCGGTTTTAAACAAATAACCGACGCCTATTGGGAGTTTTGTTTTTAATTAGTCTGTAGACCTACTGTGGCTGGTCGCAGGATGAGAAACATGTAGTTCAATTATGAACTGCAGGTTTTACGACATCCAGTCATATCATCCAACAACATGCCACAAACCTGCAAAATTAACAACATTAATTTTCACACATTTAGCAACATGTAGTTCCATTCATTTTCACATTCACACATGTAGAAACATTCATGTATTCATCTTCACATTCACACATTCAGACACATGTAGAAAATTCATTCATTTCATGATAGATAAGGACATAAACGAAAGTTTGTAGCATTAAAGACCCTAACAAAATAGAATGTCAGTTGACGAATTAAGTAGTATTATACCCATCATATGCAGCTTCCATAAGAAACTAGGAAGCAAATTCAGAAAAATGAACAACATGCATCTATTAATACAGACAAGTCTAGATAGATAAACAACTAAATACTACACCAACATAGTCCCGCATCAGTAACTTCGAGGCCTTTTCATTGTGGTGATCTTCTCCTGAAGTTCAGAAAAGTTCAGAAAAGAAAGTAGCTATGAGGATTGATTACTTTAAGACAACAAGTGTAAACACAAAATAAGACATGACAATTATATTTGTTAATTGGACCTACTGTGGTCTTATGAACTAACATGGGCCTCATCATCAGATTCGTCTGAGCTGATATCGTTAATCGTGCGCTCATACCGTCGTAGATGATCACGGGTCTCGTTGTTGATGTTGGTTATCCAAACTTTGATGGTATTATGGCCAACTGGACAGAGAAAAAGCATGTCACTACGGCCCACTAGCATCTTTCTAATCCAATCACGCCAACTGGATTTTGATACAAGATTTCCCGCCAAATCATACTCAACCTCGATAACATGTAAAGAATTGCCAAAATTTAGGGTCACTTCACCAGGCCTGTAGTGTCTTCCATTTAGAAAATTCCAATGTTTGGGTATTGTTAGTTGGTTTAAGGAACGATCATCTAGGATGATGTTCAATTGTTCTTCATCAGGGAACAGTAACATTGGCATAGAGGCCCAGTTCATAGTGACTGTTGTGGGTGGACAGAGACTGAAAAATATAAGTACTAACAATTATAAGTATATATAACAATGTTATATATTTTCAAAAAAAGTAGTAGACAGAGAGTGAAAAATATAAGTATTAATGGTTTATATTGAAAAGAAAATGATAATCATCATAATTAAATTCATTCATGCATAATTAACCCCGATTAATCAATATTAATCAACTATACAATCTTAGAGAAACTAAGTACAAATCTAATTAATTAAGTTCATTAATGCATCATTAACCCTAATTATTCAATAGTAATCAACTATATGGTGGCATCATTAATCCTATGTACAAATCTAGTACTGATTAATTAATCCATGTATTCACCGCATTGGTGGATCGAGTAGGTTGTGGTGGCTGCGGCCGAAGGTGAAGGTGGTCGGCACTGGAGGTGTAGGTGGTGGACAGTGGCGGCGATTGGAGCATCATCATCATCGTCATCGTCGTCGTCATCGTTGTCATCATCATCATCATTGTCGTCATCATCATCATCATCATCATCATCATCGGAAAGAAAGAAAGAAAGAAAGAAAGAAATACTAAATAGTAAATAAACCATGATATCATATGTCAACGATTTGAATCAAAATGAAGCCTAATGGCACATTGGGAGAGTGAAAATATTATACCTCACTTGAAGGTTGAAGAAGAAATATATGCAAAGCAACAACAAGTCAACAACACCTGCAACAACACAAATGCAAAGTATGTCACATGCATGCATTAGAATTAATCATTAAGCAAGATCTAGATCTATATTTGATAGTTAGGGAGGGTAGAGATACCCTAAGATCTAGATCTACTACATCATCATATAATTAGGTTTAGGGTTTATTACCTGATTTACTTCTCTAGCACTAGAGGTCTGGGTGTGATTTGACTAGGGGACAAACTGATATCTTTCTCGTCCTTTTTGGCTCTTTCTGCAGCCTTGCATTGCATTCCCCACCATATCCATAACCTATCACCCATTAGCTTTCGATTAACCATGGCTTGGGTTTCGAATCGCCATTCCTAGGGTTTACTTTTTTACCGTAACAATATTCATTAGAGTTATAGACAACCATATTGGGGCATAAGGGTACCAAACCCTAATTCCTAGAGTTTAAACAATATTCATTAGAGTTATAGAAAACAATATTCATTAGAGTTATAGACAACCATATTGGTTATATCCTAACTAGGGTTTAAGGTGGTCTCGGGTTTGGATAGGAATAAGGGTACCAAACCTTAATTCCATTGTAATATTATTCGATATGGTATAAATCTGAATTATTAGAAACGTTAGATTATATTAAAATAGACAGATTTAATTATATACACAATATATTACACAAATCTAGGGTTTATATGTATTAACCACTCTACATTCATGTATTAACTACACTTTTAGAACTATAGGCATAATTAGACTCTAGAATGTATGGGATCGGATGATTGGATATACCGACGGTAGTGGCAGAGACAGCGGTAGTGGCAGTGGTAGGAGCAGCATGAGCAGGAGTAGGAGCAGGTGGGAGAAGGAGCAGTACCGGAAGAGCAGGACGGGCAGGAGCAGGTGGGAGCAGGAGCAGTACCGGCAGAGTAGGACGGGAAGGAGCAAGATCAGGATCGGGGCACGGTGGGTAGAGACGGCAGTAGTGCAACGGCGGCAGTAGGTGGTGCGCTTCCGCTAGTGGTGCTAACACACTACTCGATTGAATAGATGCGCCCCACGAGGTCAGAATGCATGGTGGATGGGATTGTGCTTTTGAAATTTATAAACCTAAACTAGCTACCTACGTCTACTAAAACACTACACCCGCAAGCGCACGGGGTCGTGTCGTAGTATAGGAAGGTGGCAAGTAAAGGGTCAATCCACAGGGAAAAGAGGGGGCACTAGAGCTAGGTTAGTTTAGCTAGGTTCCTACTGCGGAGACTAGGGTTAAGGGTTTAAAGGTGATTTGATTGTTAAACTACTATGAACAAACAAGCAGTTAAAGGCGAGAATGAAATCTACGTTAACCCTAGACTAGATTAAGGCTAAGCAAGCAAGGAAAGACTAAGCTAGGTATGAAAAGGCAAATTACACTAAGGCAAGCAAGAGAAAAGCAAAAGATCAATTAAAGAACTAAACTAGCATAAACAAGGCAAGAGCAAGGCAAGAAGCTAACTAAGCTAAGCAAGCACAAAACTAGGGTTTTAAGCAGTAAAGAAATGTGTGGGCTGTTTAGGGGTATGAACTTATCACTTAAGTTGGGGGGTGACATATGAACATTATGATTCCATTTAGATTATCCAAACCAAACAACAAGTTAGAGTCTAATGAATTAACCTAAGCTACTAACTGGCCATGGATATGCTAGGTTGTGTATAGGGGAACTAGTCCCTAGCACCCCCTACTACCCTTACGAGGCTCAATTGGGTTAGGGATTAGGTTCAATTCAATTAGAGTCTAATCAAGTCTAGGTTTCTAGATTAGGCATTCCTAGGACAATTAGGGGCCGAGGGTAGTAATGGGGAAGTGAAATTAGGGTTTTGGACCCCAATTCCCCCACATTCTAGCCTTGAGAAGGCTCCATGCTAATTGCACTAGAATTATCCAATATAGCTACTTAGATCTCTCACTTAGGTTTAGGGAGATTGATTAGGATGTAGGAAGATGGGAGGCAGCCTAGGGATCCAAGAATTGGACCTAGGGGCAAATCCCAAAATTCACACATATAAGCTATTTGCCTAAATTCCTAGGTGATTTCACACACAAACCAACAAGCAATCCATGGAGAAAGAGATGGAAATAGAACATAATCATTAACAAATGAAATTACAAAGTTTACATGCCATTTTCCCCCAACATGGTATCAAAGTAACATATTTTCCCCCAAACAGCCCACCCAAGGGGGCTAGCTACTCATAACAAAGCAAAATACAAAAAGAGAGGAGAAAGAGGTAGAAGAAGCCATGGAGCTCGGTGTGGATGAAGAAATCCTCCTCTCCAGCAGCTGCAGGGTCGTCCTCCTCCTTCTTCTTGGATGGCAAGGTGTGGAATGGTGGTGGGAAGTGGATGGAAGGCTTAGATATGGGGGGTTATGTGGTGGAAATGGTGAAATGGAGTGGATTTGAGGTGGATATGGGGTGGAATGGAGTGGGTGGCGATTTGGGGAGCTAGGAAGGGGTAGAAGGTAGCTAACCTCATGCCCCAGCCGCCACCTAGGTATATATAGGTGTGGGGTATGCACTAGGTTAAGTTAGGGGCAAAATGGGGAAAGCAGTGAAAAAGTGGCTGGATTTTGTGAGTAGCACGGCCGTGGTGGGGTACCATGGCTGTGGTGGGCAGGGTAGGCCACGGCCGTGGTGGCTGGGGCACAGTCGTGGGAATTAAATTGCACAATGTCAGGTTGGTGGTCAAAAGAGCCACGACCGTGGTGGGTCAACATGGTCGTGGTGGTGGTAGTGTGCCACGGCCGTGGTGTATGGCACGGCCATGGTGGGCTTGGCAGAGGTGGTCGTCATGCTGCTGCACAGCCGTTTTGCTCTACTGTGCCACGGTCGTTTTGTGGAGCACGGCCATGGTGTCTGCCCATTGCACGGCCATGGTGCTGTGCACGGCCGTGGTGTTCTCTGCTTCACTTGGATGTTGAGCCTGTTAATTTCTAAGTCATCTAGCACGGCCGTTCTGTGGTACCACGGCCGTGCTGGGTCCTGGGGCAGCACCTTGACTTGGATCTTTGGATTTTCTTGGACATCTTTGCTTCAAATGATCTTTGGCCACTAAGGGTAGGTTGAGGGAGCCTTGGACTTCACTTTGGGTCTCTCCAAGGGCAGAGGAACCCTAGGATCACTCCTTCTCTCTCTCTTCCATCAAGTGTGGTCCAAATGCCTGAAAAACACGCAAATGATGTCTATAAGTGCATTTTATACAAATAAGCATATTAGGGGGAATGACATGCAATCTAACAGGTATAGATGTGATTGAAGAGCAAAATAACACAAGATGAAGCCCTAAAATAGGGCTGCATCAGTAGGTGGCAGTGTAGCAGCAACGGGCAGGCGGTAGCAGTAGGCGACGGCGGGCAGAGTCGGCGGCAGCAGATGGCGGTGGTGCGGCAACAGACGGTGGCGGGCAGAGACGGCGGGCAGAGGTAGGTAGTAGGCAGTGGCAGTGCGGCAGCGGCAGGAGTAGTTGCGGCGGGCAGAGGTGGGCAGCAGTTGCGGCGGGCAGAGGTGGGCAGGAGTAGTACTTGCGGTGGGTAGAGGTGGGAAGCAGGCGGTGCGGCAAAAGGCGGATGCAGGAGCAGTTGCGGCAGGAGTAGAAATTGCAAATCGTCAGATTTAAACCTAAGCTCTTGACAATGAGAAAGGAGAAGAGTCTACTTCGGGTGGCTGCTATTAAGTTAACCATAGGTGTCGGTTATTAAAAACAACCGACACTTCTTACTATAGGCGTCGGTTTCCATAGACAACTGACACCAAATGGGGTGAAAATTTTCGCAAGGACAGCGTGCGAAAACACATCGACGTCGGTTATTTTCAAGAAAAATGACGCTAACAATGGGCCCAATTTCTATCGTGCGAAAAAACATTAGATGTTGGTTGATTATCTAAAAACCGACGTCGTATGTTAAATTTTGGAGGTAATTTTTTCGCTAGAAAATTTGGATTTGGCGGTCGATTTTAGGCGTCGATTTCTTATTTAGGAACCGACACTAAATAAAAAGTGATACCCGTGTCTGGCCGCTCTTCATAGATAGATATCGATTTGTGTATTAAATTGACACTTTATGGTTTCGGCGTCGGTTTCTTGTACACAAACGACGCCTATAAATGTTACGTTATAAGCCATTTCTATAGTAGTGAATAGGTGTGATTCTTAGTGATGGCCTTAATTACCCTCATGATTCCTTCCTTTAGGAAGTTGGTCAAATGCCTTATGATATTGTTAGTATAATGGAAATGCACTTCAAATATACTTGCATGTTAAAAAGAAAGCCTTTAATATTGAGATGTAGACAAGCAATATGTCTTTTGTCAAACATATGATTTTGTATCTTTATATGGTGTACTCAGCATAGTTGTGTTGATGTGTACGCATCTTATGATCTTAAGTAATTGGTACACTATGACAATATTACCATGATTGTGATGTAACTATATGTTCTGGTGCCATATATCTATTGAACTATCATGACATGAAATTGCAATATCCATATAGTTTGATTATAGAAGGGTTTTGATCTTGATGGCATGTACTCATTAGTTTCTATTACACATATACCTTTGTGGTTCATATCTTATGGTTTATCATGTTGTTGGTTTTTTTATTCATGGATATGTTATGTGAATGTGCTCCGTTCTAGAAATGGACTCTCGGGTCCTTTTGCGATTGACATTATAGTCATTTGGAGTTAGGATTTCGGTAATAAATGATTTTGTGACACTAAGGGTTTAATAATCACAAATGGATCATTCAAGTTGATCCTTCATAGGCCACATAAGCATACTTGATGTAGATATAGGATTATAAGTCAAATAATCAACCTTAAGATATTAATAAGTAATAAATATACATCATGGACTGATAGTTGACTTATTTCATGTTACATTCATTTCCAAATATGATTTATGTTTACTATAACATAATGTCCCTTGCTCTAACATAGTTTATGTTGCATTCATGGTTGAGGATGTGATGTTTGTAGAAAATTAGGGTCATGAGTCTTAGACAAAGAGGCTTATATATAAAGAAAAAAGGACAAAAAATATTACACGATTATCAATTTATATTTCCTTTCAGGTTATTAGGATTTTGTATTAGTACATTTCAAAGCCTTGCTTTTTATGTTGAAGAACATGATATAGGAGAATGGTTGTTTTTACAATGTGATGGTTGAAAGCAAACTATATTTTTATGTATCATTCCTTGTATTTGTGACACGCACTTAAAATTGAATGGAATTGATCATTCCATTGATTGATATTGTGTCCAAAAAGTGGTGCTACAATTTCATACTATATCTTGTTGGCTAAATTGGACATTATTAAACCCTTTGTTTTGATGATGACAAACATTTCATTCTTTTGGATCTAACTTACTATTTGAGTATTTCAGGCATAAACTGATAAGGCAGTAGATAGTTGAAGATCAATACAAATTGGAAGATCAATATGCTTAAATTGCTTTTATTTTCATGATTGAACTCAATGTAAAACCTTGTACAAGTATATAATGTACAAGTACATAGATATCATGTAAATCAAGCGTTACATCTTTCCTATCCACTCACAACACTTAGATAGATACTCCCCTAAGATAAAATCACAATTACACATTGATACACACACTTAGTAGATGATTCAACATATTAAAACATGGACATTATTGGTCGAAAAACTTCTCGACCGAGACACCCTCGATCGAAAAAATTCTCAACCGAGAACCACCTCAATCTACGTCATGAGCATTGATTGTTGACCTACTCATGTAACCCTAGAATAGCCCTCGGTCGACAACATCCTCGACCGAGATAGACCTTCGAGCAGGTTCCATATCCGTTAGACTGAGAGTAGGTGGTATGTGGAAGTTGGAAATGAACATTGCAACAATTTTCTCTAAACCCTATCTCAGTCGAAGAAATGCTCGACCGAGACACTCCTCGGTCAACAAACTACTCGACCAAGACAGTTTCTGGATTGCACTTTTCATCACAAAATAATTAGCCATTGCAATGCAATTAGTGGACACCTAATAGCTAGTTGAGCACTAAGAACACTCTAGAAACCATCTAGAATGTCCATAAGCCCTTGAAAATCATCCCTATAAATAGTATAGGCATTTTATGACACCTAAGACAAAAAAAAATACAACTTGAGAATCAATCTTAGTGAGCAACAAGCAGAGCTACACTTGCAATCTTATTCCCTTGAGTTCCAATTTCGTGTCCTATAGATAGTATCTCCTAGACACCACATAATCATGTTCATCAATAGTGGATAGGAGATCTATACGCTTGATATAGGATCAAATCAATGTACTCATTGGTTAAGTATTTCTTTTCTTCCAATCTTATTCTCTTTTATTGTATTTTTTTCTCCTTGACTACTCCTAGGTTGGAGGCTATTGAAAGGAGGTTCTTGGAGCTACTTCTTTGTGGAGAAGGATGCTTCAAGGTGGTGGAGCTACTTCAAGGTGGTGAAGGCTTATCTAAGGACTTGGAGTTACTTCAGAAGGTTGCTTCAAGGAAGTTGAGGCTACTTCAGGTGAAGGCTACTTCAGGTGAAGGCTACTTCAAGGGTGTAGTAGGAAAGTAATTGTATTTTATGTAACATCCTTGCGAGGTAATAAAATAAATTAATTTCAAAATCCTGGTTGGAAACAATCAGGTAGTGGACTGACTACCTTTGATTTCAAAGGTAGGAACCACTCTACATCCTTGTGTCTTCCTTGTTTCCTTGTACTTCTTGTTTTAATTGCTTTAATTATTATTAAAATATCAAAAAGCTCTATTCACCCCCCCTCTAGATCTTTCAATTGGTATCAGAGCAGGTCTTCAAGGAGCTTTAACAAGTCTTGAAGGATGGGGGATGGTGTGCTCAACAACTTGAACTTGGAGAGAAACCACGTATCTCGTCCACCACCGTTCGATGGAAGCAACTACAACTATTGGAAGAGAAGGATGCAGTTTTACTTCTAAGGCATTAGTTGGGAAATTTGGAGGATGGTGTCGACTCCATATGAGCTTCCAGAAATCAAGTATGCTACATGGGATGCCAATACGGTAAAACAAGCTAACTAAATTCCAAGGTTGTAAGTATTTTATATTGTTCTATTTCAGTAAGTGAATTCAATAGAATTTCCTCATGTGAAACTGCATATGATATATGGCATAAACTTTCTATTACACATGAAGGAACTATACAAGTTAGAAATTCTAATATTAGTATTCTTAAACAAAAGTTTGAATAATTTTGTATGCAACCAAATGAGTCTATTAGTGAAATGTATGCAAGATTCTCTACTATCAACAACAGTTTGAGTGCATTAGGAAAATTCATAAGTGAAGAAGATCAAGTATCCAAAATTCTTAGGTGCTTGCCTCCAAAGTACAAGCCAAAGGTGACGGCCATTGAAGAAGCCAATGATCTCACCGGATTGAGGATGGAGTAGCTCATTGGCAATCTAGAGACTCATGAGGTCACCCTATAAGAGGAAGAAAGATTGGTTGTCGAACACAAAAAGGAGAAAAGGAAGGACATTGCATTCAAGGAAACAACTAAAGCTAGTCATGATACAAGTGAAGAAGATAGTGAAGAGGAGACTATCATTCTAAATGGTAAGTGGTATAGAAGATTTAAATCTAACAAAATTTCTAGTGTTTCTTCTTCCTCTAGGTACTTTGAATGTGGCAAAAGGGGACACTTAAAGAATGAATGTCCTAAAGTCAAGAAGGAAAGGAAATCCTCTCACAAGAAGAAGGAAAAATCCTACAAAGTAGCATGGGATGACTCAAGCGATGATAGTGAGAGTGGATAAGAAGAAGTAGAATGTCTCATGACTAAAGAAGACAAGGTACAATGTCTCATTGCTACTACCAATGAAGAAGAAGATGAGGTAAGTCTTCTTGATTTATCTAAAGAAGAGTTAGTTTCTAGAATAGAAGAATTACATGATAAATATATTGATTGTAAAAATAAATTAAAAAGACTTGCAAAAACTAATGAAGATTTGAATGCTAAATTTAATGATCTTACGTCTGAAAAAGCTACTTTGAAATCATCTAGTAATGATTGTAATATGAAGTTACTTACTCTGGAAACAAACTATAATCTTCTTTGTCAAGAAAAGATTGAATTGCTTACAAAATTAAATGATCTTCAAACTCAACCTATCTTGTGTACTCATTTAGATGATGATGTGATTGTCAAAGAAAGAGATGTTTTGTCATCTAATCTAGACCAACATCAGTCAAATATTAAAAAGAAAATGGATGAAATTCCTAAGTTACAGAAGGAAATAAGTATCTTGAAAAATAATGGTATTCTTGATAAGATCCTAAAAGATTCTTCTGGTCAAATTGGAATAAGAGGTTTAGGAGATGTTCTAAAAGAAAAATCTCATCAAAAACCTAAATCTAGAAGAACACAAGAATGCAAGACCAAGGACATATATGTACCCAAGAACAACTCAACTCAAAATCATAAAAGGAGAAATGAAATTGATTCCATTTGTTGTCACTATTGCTTGCGTCTTAGACATTATTCTTTCTCATGCCCATACAAGAAAAAGGATGTTGATTCAGTTTGGGTTCCAAGACTCCAAACTTAGGAGATTTGAATACGATTAGTTGAAATTTGACCTAAAACTTTACTTTGATACTCATAATGTCTTATCTCAACTAAACTCATCGTTGTCTTGGATAATTAAAATAATCTAAGCTCTAATTGAAACTAATAAAATTGTTGAAAACAAAATAGAAACAATCTCGATCAACAACAACTTTGACCGAGACACTCTTCGGTCGAGAAAATAGTCGATCAAAGAAGTTTTTGTCTCAAACCTGCACTTTTAGGACAAATAGTAACTTGTTCGGTCGAGAAAAATGTCGACCGAGAGGATTTCGGTCGAGAAAATTATCGACCAAGAAAGTTACTATCTTAAGCTTACAAAATCTTGAAAAACATCTGACTAATAAATACTTCGACCGAACCTCACTTGGTTGAGAAAATTGTCGACCGAGGATATTTCTGGAAGAACTATTTGATAAAATATTTCACTTGAACTCTATATGATACATTGCCTAAACATTTGAATGATCTTAAGGAGTTATATATGTGTATCAAAACATTATAATTTGCAAGATTAAATTGTCCTTACAAGCATATATTTGAAAAAAAATCACATGAGGAAAAGATTGGTCTTATTAGAGGAAAGCCTTAATGGCAAAACTATTGGCATAAGAGATCTTATTCAACATTAACATAACCAAAATTGAAAAGATAAGAATTGATCATACAAGGAGCTTGGTTAGAGTATAATCATCACCATTTTGTGAGAAAATTTAAAATTTGAGCATTCTAGGAACTTAAAAACAAGATACCTTTTCAAAACTAAATCTTTCTCACATGAATTAAGATATATGACAAAAGAAGGCAAACTTAATCTTAGGTCACAAGAAAAAGGCTTTATCTTAGAATTTTCAACATTTACCTGTTCACATGTGAGCAAAATGAAAAATGATTATATACAACAAGGTTCAATCATATTCAAGAAGAAGTGGATCATTGGATAACTTATGAAAATGATTATATTGGAAATCTATAGAAATGCCACTCGGTTGAAAAAGAGTTTGACCGAGGGGCGTCCTGGTCGAAGTCATGGTCGGCTGAAAATAAGCCTGATAAAATGCTTATTTGTGAAATCAAATCATTCACTTGCACTCAACCTTAGTATATTTGTTCATCATGTTAAAAAACAAATTGATTCAATGTTTTACTTATTCAATTGGGCTTCAAAGCTAGTTATGACTATAATCCTTAAAGTATTCTTAGTCATGAAAATAAGGCAGCTTACAGCATTCTTGAATATGATGTATATCTTGCTCTTAATTGAATTCTCTACACCAATTAGGGCTTAACATCCCTTGTTCTTGGTTAGAGATACATTCATTCCACTATGAGCTTAAAATAATCTCATATCATCTCAGGGCTTAACGTCCCTTGTAAATGGTTGAGAAACTGATATTTATTGATTCCACTTTGAGTCTAAAGGAATCTCATATCATTTTAGGGCTTAACATCCCTTGAAAATGGTTGAGAAACTAATTTAAATATAAAGAATTCTCATATCATTTCAGGGCTTAACATCCCATGCAAATGGTTGATAAATAAATCAAGGTTTTTGAATTGTGGCTAAATTTGGCATTCTTGTTAAAATAAACAATTAAAGGGGAGTATCTCATTCAATGGGAGCAAATTGATTATATGGCTATTTTTTTTAAATGACAAAGGGGGAGAAGTAATATAAATCAAAAACCTCTTGGCTTCACATAAATTGTTGCTATATTCCTTAAAAATTGGATAATATGTTCCATACATCTTTTATAATAATTAGCACACACTTCATGAATAAACAATAGAATGTCTACAAAAGGTAAAACTCAGGTATGAAACTCATGCTATTTGAATTCCTTTGATTTATATTTTAGAAATGTGTTTCATATTTAAAAAGGGAAGATTTTTGTCTAAATTGGACATTATTAAACCCTTTGTTTTTATTATGACAAACATTTCATTCTTGTGGATCTAACTTGCTATTTGAGTATTTCAGAAATAAACAAATAAGGCAGTGGATAGTTGAAGATCAATACAAATTGGAAGATCAATATGCTTAAATTACTTTTATTTGCATGATTGTACTCAATGTAAAAATGTGTACAAGTATATAATGTACAATTACATGGATATCATGTAAATCAAGCATTATATCTTTCCTATCCGCTCACAACACTTAGATAGAACCTCCCCTAAGATAAAATCACAAGTACACATTGATACACACTTAGTAGATGATTCAACATATTGAAACAAGGACATTCTTGGTCGATAAACTTCTCAATCGAGACACCCTCGGTCGACAAAATTCTCGATCGAGAACCACCTTAGTCTATGTCACGAGCACTGATGTTGACCTACTCATGTAACCCTATAATAACCCTCCGACGACAACATCTTCGATTGAGATAGACCTTCGAGTAGGTTCTATAGCCATTAGACTGAGAGTGGTGGCAGTTGGAAGTTAGAAATGAACTTTGCAAAACATTTACTCCAAACCCTATCTTAGTCAAAGAAATGCTCGATCGAGACACTCATCGGTCAACAAACTTCTCGACCGAGATAGTTTTTGGATTGCACTTTTCAGCACAAAACAATTGCCATTGCAATGCAATTAGTGGACAATTAACGGCTAGTTGAGCACTAAGAACACTCTCGAAACCCTCGAGAAAGTCCCTAAGCCCTTGCAACTCATATTTATAAATAGGAGAGGCCTTAGGACACCTAAGACAAAAAAAATTACAACTTGAGAATCAATCTTAGTGAGCAACAAGCAAAGCTACACTTGCAATCTTGTTCCCTTGAGTTCCAATTGTGTGTCCTATAGATAGTATCTCTAGCCACCACATAACCACGTTCATCTATAGTGGATAGGAGATCTATACGCTTGATATAGGATCAAAGCATTGTACTCATTGGTTAAGTATTTCTTTTCTTCCAATCTTGTTCTCTTTTATTGTATTTTGTTCTCCTTGACTACTCCTAGGTTGGAGGTTGTTGAAAGGAGGTTCTTGGAGCTACTTCTTGGTGGAGAAGGCTTCTTTAAGGTGGTGGAGCTACTTCAAGGTGGTGAAGGCTGCTCCGACGACTTAGAGTTACTTCAGAAGGATGCTTCAAGGAAGTTGAGGATACTTTAGGTGAAGGCTACTTCAAGGGTGTAGTAGGAAAGTACTTGTATTTTATGTAACATCCTCACGAGATAATAAAATAAATTGCTTTCAAAATTCCGGTTGGAAACAATCAGGTAGTAGACTAACTACCTTTGATTTCAAAGGTAGGAATCATTCTACATCCTTGTGTCTTCCTTGTTTCCACCTACTTTTTGTTTTAATTGCTTTAATTATTATTAAAATATCAAAAAGCTCTATTCACCCCCTTTCTAGATCTTTCATGTCTTTCCATTGATTACATATAAAATACACAAACACAAATGAAATGTGTACACATCTAAATATTATAAGAAGGGATGACAACTATTTCTTATGTCATTACATCTCTCTTTACAACATTGAGGGATCTAGAGTGACATCGATTAAATCTTATTGAAGTGTAACCTAATATGGTTAGTTAATAACTGTTGGTTGTAGGAATCCTTTACATCATTTCTATATCCACAACCACCAAGTCAACCTAAAATGTTTTTCTAGTAGGGGCAGTCATCTACTTGCTTAGTGAGTAGAAATATAAACTCAAAGTGGACAAACCATGTTTCATATAATTTAATCTTGCTTTTATTTAGTTCATAACTTGAGGAGAATACATAACAATATTTGTAAGACAAATCACTACACTGGAGGTAAAGAAACTATTTTTTGATGTATTAATTTCTAATAAGTATTATTGATGAAGAAATAAACACCAAGTAAAATAATCCAAGAGTAAGATCACCTTGTATGCACAACTCATACATACTACCCCACTTTTTATCTTATAAAAACATTACCTCTTATATTTTTATCTTGAGTTATTATGATTATGACATCATTGACTTTTTTGAATTTGTACATTTTCTTGAACCCACTTGGATTGTACCATTTAAGTGAAATCCTCTGGATTGGAATGAGGAATCATCATTTGAATCATAAGTTGAACATGGGGTCTCAATATTGCTAACTAATTTTTATGCCTTACATAGGGCATGCTAGTACAACCTCAATGGCTATACAATCGGTCAATTGTATCTTTAGTCCCTTTTATTTTGTATAAAAGATGTGAATCCTAGTCTCATTGGCTTGCTAAAATTGAATGTTGTAATAAACATGAATGTGAGGACCAGCCAACAAATAAAAACCTTGATACATTCATTACGTCAAGACAAAACCCCATCTAAAACTAGAAAACAACATAAACGTGGTTATGAAGTGAACATAAAACCCTGAATAGAATTCTCCATTTCTAAACAAAGGATACATCATGATACTTTGAGTCAAAATATAAAGCCAACCACTCAGATATACATACATGTCTCATCATCCAAACTAGGAACATAATTTCCAGTGTTGAAGCTAAGACCACAAGTCATATCTCAAATAAGATCAACAACTCAAAATACTTTGCATGATATTGTGAAAGAAACTAGGGATAACAGGACATCATAATAAATGTTGTGTTCATGTAGTGGAAGGACTAAATCATTTTTTTTTATCATCAAAAATAAGTTACATCTTGATCCATATTGCAGAAGGTATAATATTGTATACAATCGAAAACCATATGTACTCTACAATTAATAGGGATGATAAATAAAGCATCATGCATAAAATTAATCTACCACCCACCCAACTCTTATGCAAATGAGAGTATCGAGCACTCTAAACTAATATATGTTATATTTAAATATATGTTTACCACCTCGACATGGTTGTTGATTCCTCTATACCTTAAAACACGTGGAACAACTATATGAGACTCAAGGAGCCCTAGCGAGAGGATAAACTCACCAAAATAAATGTATGTGTGATGGCATCATATTAAAAAATGAAAGTAAAAAAAGGCATAATGCTCTATTGACTACCAATTAGAAATATGATAACTCAATAAGAGACAACGTAGCTTATTCATGATATAGTGACATTTACTTATACTATATTGATTGATACAACTATCAACATATTAATAAATAACATATAATTGCTTACATCTCTTGAAAGGATGCTTTCCATGCTTGGAATTCCATTTACATATCTCTTACTAGAAATGATATTTAGGATTAATATCCCCATTGATGTGGTAAAAGTGATCAGCCTGATGTGGTAGTGTTAACAAGTGATGATGTTGATGGTCTTGTTTAAGGAAGTTATACCTTATTATTCTGAGATGATGTGACAAGTTCACACTTTATATTTCTATATCATCATTGAATATATTACATTTTAGACTCTTACCTTAGTAAATTTCTATGAGTATGAAGTCCATATGTCCATTATAGAGAATTTCATGAGTAATTTGTCTCACTAAGATCCCTCCCTCCCACACTATAGTAGGTGTAGGTATGAAATGTATGGGCTCATCAACCTTCAACATGCATAAACATCAAATTTGCACTAGTTGCTCAAGTTTAGCATCTATCACATCACCTTGGAATTATCGCCATACAAACATACAACACAAATCATATTGGAAGAATTGGAATACTACAACATGAGATACAACCTCACTAGCACTCATAGAATGGGTGATTTCAGAGCATCGATAGGGAGCATACACTCATGGTTTCTTAATAGCCCGCGTACATTGAATAGTTCATGAATCTAAGTACATTTTCACTCTTCCTTGATAGCTATAAGAAGATTTTATCCGTTTCTTGACTCCCAAATTTTGGGGATGTTCAACACACTACATTATTAGGGTGACACTCTTTACTTCATCATATTGTTCGTCTTTTAGGGTCATTTCATATATATCAATATTATCTTGCTAAGTCTTACTCAAGAAGGTATATTCAACTTATCATGATTGTAAAGACTTTATAAAGAATAAATCAAGACTAAGTAGTACAAATCATGAACATGTAACAGAAAGATTCACATATAATGAATAGGGAATCTCATGTATTTCTCAATTTCATTCTATTCATAATATCAATGGGAAACATGACTTTAATCGTCACCTTATTCACTTGGATCTACCCCTAGGTCTTATCATCAAACCACATTCATTTATATTTCATGGAAACTCATATATTTTTCTTAAATAGGGAATTGTCATAACATTACTCAATCCATCTTCCATATCATAAGTGGATGTAAGGGGCACACAAAATACTACCATTTTCTCATATTCAAATGTTTGTATCAATATCACTTTATCAAGGCATAGTCTTGTTAAAAGGAATACTATTACTATCTAAACTGTAAGAGGTTTCTAAATGATGTAGTTATATTGTGGATATCTCAAGAATCACTAAGCAGTAAAGAAATTAACAAGCTTACATTTCTTTTCTAAGGCCTTCTTAATGGTCATATCAAGTGAATATTCAAACTACTAAAAGTATATAAGAGTATCATTATTATTAAACCACGAGCATCCTTTTATTGGACTAGTTATCCTAATGTTTATAATATACTAACATTTTGATTAAAGTCTCAAAACATCAACCCATGGCATCAATCGTAAAGAATCAACCACAAGGTATTTACCTCATGAAACTGGCCACTTGAAACTGAACACCTGATATCCTTTTATATGTTACTCTTAGCTGACATTAATCAATTAATGTGTATTTGATCATTAACCCTAATCTAGCCCATTTAATAACATATGAATTAGGAAGAGGAGTAGAAGCATATTTTCCTCTTTGGGAGGTGAGATCCTATATATGAGTAGTCTCAATGTAGAAACAACATATTTATAAACAACCACCCACATTAAATTAATGATTCCATGATTAACCCATATCCATGCATCATTGTTATTACATTTAATTACTTTCATGTTGCAAATAAATCCTAATTAATTTATCAAGTCGATAATTAAGCATAATCAAAGAAATCCATCCATTTTCATATTTCCCAAAGCATTTTCATATTCTGGCATATATAAACATCTGAATTTCTCAAGTCTGAGTATATCGTGCATCCCATTCATTAATCAATCACCTAGTTTAAGCAAGAATGTCTCAATTTAGGGTACCATTAAGCCTAAAATGAGAATGAATGAAGGATTTTTGTCATAAATATATGTTTAGGGATGTTTAATGCATTAAAATCATACGTAGGAGCAAGAAATAGTATATATAATGGCAAGATTTTGTGGTTCTAAGGGGTACATAGATTTACATCCTAAACATATGGTTATTAACATGTATGAGTAGTTGACTCATTAGTTGTACTGCATAAATCCTTAAGGTGCCTAAATGCAAAGAGGGGGTAAACCACTCTCCTAGAGAACAAACTTTCATAAAGAAGTACAAAATACTATCTTCATAAATTCAACAAACCAACGTCCAAGCTTGCATGTACTAGTTCCAATCCGACCAAAGGAGAAAAGAAGAAGTTTAATTGGAGAAGAGAGATTTCCACCATGCAACATGGAGAACTCCATCCAAGGAGGAAGAAGGAAAACAAATAAATACCATGAACGGTAAGAAAAAGACGAACTTACATGGATTTATCCTATATATGTTAGATTAGGAAGGTGATTCTAACTTGGACATTGCACGAACTTGATAAATCACCAACATGCAAGGATTTTACTCCAAGAAATTCCTTATCTATATCAAGAACAGCTTCTTTAGCTTCCAAGTGATTGAACAAACACTCTAAGGTCTTATAGGATCCATATATATTGGTTCTCTTGTGAGAAAATTTCATTTCAGCCTAAAAACATACTTAAAATTGCATGCATTGACCTTTTGATGCTTGCTTTGACCTCTCCCAGGTTGCAATGGCCCAAAAAACAGACACATTGGCTTGATAAGTGGTCACTTTAACCAAAATCAATGTTCTTCAACTGCATTGAACCCAAACAAGTCACATATACTAGACCATAGAATCTTTGACCTAGAATAGGTTACATAAACCATCTGCTAGGTACTTTGACCTGACTCCAACATGCTTCAACCTCTAGAACCAGTTTAAAATGATCAAACATAGATCTACATTGACCATTTAAAGGGGTCAAAGCATCCAAACTATCCCATGTTCCTTACCCAGTGAAGGCAAACACATGCAGCGATTGATCCACTATATTAACTTATAACTTATTGATGCAACACATTAGGTACATTCTTTTAAGTCTACAAATTTCAATATAAATGAATAAAAAAATTTCTATACATTATATCATCTAAAATATTTTTTTAAAAATATCATGCAAAATGGTATTTTATATTTAAATATTGTCTAAGATAAAACCAAAAAAGTACATAAGTCACAAAATTAGGTAAATTAATCATGATTAAAACAAGGCATATCTTGAGGCCTTATACTAAGTGGTCATCACATAACATGGTCCATAATAAGTAGGATATGTTGATCCTCTTGTTATACTTACTCGGTATAAACATGGGTACCATCAGACTCTCTATTTAATTAGCATTTCTCACTGCTAAGGAAACCTAGTAATCTCATACAATCTAGTTTATGTTTGGTGACATTGAGTGTCCTTGAGATATTTCGTTTATGTTGGATGCCCTAATTATATTTTAAATCATACTCATTGGGATTGATCAAACATACCCCACCCATTCTATCTTGCTACCTCATCCTAGACTTTGAAAGTCAATAAGCATGGTTTCTTCATCACAAAGCATAGTCATGTAGTAGACTCTATAATCTTCATGAATCTATGTTTTCTTTGATCTACTTATTATTATGTTAGGTATATTCCCAAATTGTTATCTATAAACTTTACTAATTATGTTGATAAAAATAACAAAAGTATATAGTAAAACTTGAGTAACATCTTGTATTCATTATGCTACATTGTCTAACCACTTTGCATCCATATTGTTTGTGCTTTATTCATTTTAATTTTTTATTTCAAAAACTAATTATCATGTTTTCTTGTCATTTTAAACATCCTTGACATAAGTATATTTGAGTTTTCTTAGTTAATTTTTCCTTTTGATCCCATCGCATTATAAAAATAATTACTCTTCATTCTTATCATATTATATCTTAGGCCAAATTCATGCATACAATCCATGCCATAGGGTCAATCAATCACAAAATATAATCTCGAAATTTCATTAATTTCAAGTTCTTTCTTACCTCTCATAGATCATGATAAATATATTCAAATCAATATTTTCATCCTCCCTAGAGTTCGATTAATGTTTCTTATAATTTAGTTTCCTAGTAGGCATTCCTTCACTTAATTATCATTAATCATTTACTATTAAACTTACATTGATTATTTCATAGTGAACATGTCAATTACTACATTGATACATTTTTAGTCTAATTTATCATCTTTTATTTTTCATGGGAAAACATCAAGGAATAACGTTCACTATAAACTCAAGTAAAAAATAAAATTAACTAAAAAGTCTTCCATATAAACAAAAATGCATTCAAGGAGAAATAAAATAAAAGAATTATCATTCCTAATAATGGCAACTTGATTATTGAGATCGGATTTTAGAGATTGATTTTAAAACTTATAAATTCACATAGAGAAGTACACCTACTCAGCTACTAACACCCATGAACGACCTACAATGTTAAAACTTTATCAAAACATATCTTATAAAAATATTATCAAGGATTCAGATATTTGTACGTCGAAAATCCCAATTACGTTGAGGAAAAAGATAAGAAATAAATTCCATTATGATTCTTCAAATAGGATCCATGAGGAAGCAAAAATAATATTGGATATTGTAAAAAGAAAATATATGATAGGATGGAGAAAAATAAATATATCTTACTCTATAAGGATTGAGATAGGTATATTATCCCTACATTTTGCGAGGACCATCCTTCTAATTTAAGCCTTGAACAATCATTAGGATAAATTCCCAAACAAAACTCAATTTGAACTAGCATACAATAAAAACTCAATAGTGAAGCACACAGTAAATTTGAGTAAAACAATTATTTTCTATACAAAGTTACACATATCAAAAAATGTAGTTGGAAGATACTTTCAACCTCTTAGATGTACTAGAAATTCCTCCCAAATGGACTAAGAACATATCATCCACACTTGAAGTTAGAACCTACAAATCATATCTTAGGCTTGTCAAATCAACAAAAAACTCTTCATGATACCATGAGCAAGTCAAATGATACCATGATATTATGCATTAAATATAAAATATGATACTAATAGAACTAAAGTCAAATTCATAATTCAATTAAAGTAAATTAAGATGAGACTGCCATGCGATAAGGTAAAACATACTATAAAAAAATATCTCATCCTGCATGACCTCTCGTCATTTCAACAGTTTAGGTTGAACGTGTAGGGTGTTTCTCCCACCCTGAGTATCACGGGTGTGTTGTGGGTAATTTTATCTTTTCATGTCTAAACAAGTTGGACATATTTTCCACGCATGCTCCAGCTTTAGGGGGTGTTAGAGTAATTTTTTATCAAGAATGTGGGTCTGATTGTCCTGGCATATTAGGGTTAGGTTTAATTCCATGTAATTGGCTCCTCTGCTATATAGAGGGGGAGAGTTTTCCATCCATCAATAAGAAACATATCATTAGCATCCATATTATTTCCCACTACTACTAATTTTCATGATTTTTCTAACATATAAAGTTATTTCTATGAATAATTGGACATAAAATGGCACTAACTCAAGATTCCATATATTTGATCAATTAAAAAGAATTATATATAAGGTTTAAACTTTGACAAAATAATTTTTAAAGTTATATCTAACCTTCACGTACTTCTACTTGAATTAATAGTAGGGTATGAATTTTTTAAATTTACCACATACAAGAAAAAGGAAAGCAAAGGGAAAAATTATTTTTTAGAGTTTTGATATGGCGTCTTGTTTGGGAGAAAATTGTGTCATGGTAAATTGCTTTGTTACAACTCTGCACTCAATATTTGGACCTTTGACACATACATTTGTGTGGGTGAAATGATGTGTCAAACATTTTTGTAACATCTTTCAACATAAGACCTGATATGTTTGAATGGGGAAAGGACATGCCTAACTAGCAACACAGCGTGTTGTAGTGAGTTGGTTCACAATGAAGGAAATGCTTTGACATACATGGATAGAAAGAAAGAAAAAAGACAAGAGGCTTAGTTCTTTGAGGGGAAACACCATCCAACTCCCCTAAAATTTATGGGAAGTAGGGGGCAAAGATGAGGAAGTTTGAGGGGGTTCTAGAGTAGTTTTGAAGGCAGTAACAAAAGACAGAAAACCATATGTTGATGATGTTTTAGATTTGATAATGTGAATCTATTATTGGATCTAATTTTTCTAGAGTATGTGCAAGCTATTGGTATGACTAATTGATTGTGAAAGGGCATATGTATGTGTATAGAAGTTCTTGCCAGAGATAATCAAGGTGAAGCAAAAGAGAGGTTGATGGAAAGTGATCTAGGATCAATTTTTGTCTCCCATTAGGTGGTCATTAGATAGGATATATCAATAAAAATTGGAGGGAGAAATGCTTTTGTGATTTGGTGAAGAAATAAGGGATAACATGCTCAACATTATCTCCTCAGTTGGAAGTTAACTAGAGGCTGGGGATGATGTTTCCACTCCCAAAGATCTGACCATCATATCTCAAACCAAAAACTCATAATGCATGTATATAAATAATTAATAGTTTCTACAAGTTCCGAATGACTTGAAACTTGGACAATACATATACTGCATCATTTAATTTTTTTTTTTAATGCAAACATACGTTTTGATATACTAGTACAATGTCTAATCTAGTTTTCAATTAATTAACTTGTGAAATATGTAGAGATATAACGTGTATTTTTTTATTATTCTAGAACCACATGCTCAAAAATGATATCTCATATCATAATCAATGCAATAAATATATTTTCCATGAAACTAAATATCAAGTAATAACTCTAGGGTTATTGAAATGGAAAACCCTTTCAAAATATTTCAAGTTAGTTGAAATAAATGGGAAACGATCATATCAAATTAGAATAAGTTATATAAAAATATACAATGAGAACTAAACAACATTTGTATCCTTGAGACTTAAATGTTAGTATGTTACAACTATGTCATCCTTAAAAGGGATTTTGTCTCAAAACCCTCTCCATCCTAATGAAATATGTGTTGACTATGACTCGCTCTAACTTATTCAATCAACTCCCACCTGTTTAGGTGTTATATGAAATTAGGGTTACAGTGCTTTAAACTTTTATCACTGTATTTTTCTCCCAATCATACCAAATTTAAACATATAGCCTAGGATTTAGTCAAGACAACCAAAGTATTTTCTTGCTACTTGTTGTAGAATATCTAATTAATTAATGTTCATCTTTGACTTACATTTTTTATCTTACTAGAAAGATTTCCTAAATCAAATTATAGCCAATATTTCTAAAGAAGATTTATTGAATAATTTTATCTATAATAAAGGTCTGGAAATCAAATTAAGAAATAAAATGATGTATAAAAATATTTATGAATCAATTAACTAACTTATAAAATAAAGTTCTTATATCTATTAAGGAAATCATATCATTTCAACTAAAAATTTAATCTAAGTCTCACATTTACCAAAAGTAATATCAAATAAAATATTTCCAAATAATTTTACTAACAAATCATTTCATCTATGATTTTTACAGCTAATAATCTATAAAAGAGATGAAATGATTACTATACAATATAATTCATCATCTTAATTCTAATATTACAATTAGTATGCAACAAGTATCAAAGAGTAGGCTTCTACTAAGTAAATAATAACATCAAGCAGTCAATTTTTCTATTAAAAATTAAGGTAGAATTAAACTAGAAAAGTCAAAATTTTACCTAGAAATTATGTATACATAGTCATGTTTACAAATTGACAAGCATTATTCTATCGTGGCATGCATAATTTTTTTATTTAAAAATTGGAAATTTCTCATGATGTAAAGTATACTACTAAAGATTATCAATAAACACAACAGCCAAATCTCCACCTCTCTCACATGCACTCTCGTTCGAAGCAGATCTCCCCTTTCCAAAGTAGTTCAGCGGTCCCAAAATGCTTTTCTTCTGTCTACAGGCCTAACACTGTGCCCTCCCATAATCATTATCATTCAAAAAATCTTTTTGCATGTCTAGCAAATCTCCCGCCTGAACATGCAAAAACAAAAAACTCTTGTCCCACAAACTCAAACTCAAGGATACCTCCTATATCAAAACCCTATCTCTCGCCTAGAATCCCTTCCAAACACTACACTCAACAAAATATCCCTCCATCAAAAATCCCATCCGCCAAAGCCCATAGTGTTAACCATCCTCCCTCCGTTCCAACCATGAAGACACCTGACCACCTCGAATATGCAATAGCCATGGATCTCCCTGCAAACTCCATGCGATTACTCAAAGTTTTCTCCCTCGGAAGCATACTTGTCACAATAGAAAACAACCTGGACAATAATCCAATCAATGTTCTCGACATTACTAGAGCTTTAGCTCTTCTTCTCCCTGGACATACCATCCTAAAACCAAAAATCTTCTCGCCCACCCAGCTCATTTACACAGTTCCTGAAGGGACGAAGATAAATCATATCTTCAACCAAGTGCTTTCTATACCATGTGGATCCAGCTTTATCATGGCACGTCTATCCAAATGGTTTGTAGATTCAGGCTCTTTCCCGGCTCCTGCAGGTGGCTCAGATTGGGTAGCCATTACAAACCTTCCTCCACACCTGTGGGAGCTTGAGATCTTTAGAGGTATTGCTCATTCTATTGGGGCTGCACTCCAATACATTAGCCCTGAAATGCTCCATCCCACCCAATACATCAAAGCTTATTGTCTCTTCTCTGTCAAAGTTGCCATCTCCCTTCCACCTTCCATCAACATTAGGATTGGAGAATCTATCTATCATCTTAAGCTTGTTGATGAACACCCCACTATAAACAGCACTACTTTTTCCGATCTTTCCTCACACCCTCCTTCCTGGTTCAGCCCAAACAAAGGTAAAAACTCCATCTCTCATACCAGAGTTCCTCGTGCCAGAAACCAAGTCTGGATTAGGAAACCCAGAAACCTCTCTGAAAACACCTATCATCTTCAGAACAAGAAAAGAAACAGATCTCTAGATCCCCCTCCCCCCTACTAATATCAAACCGAGCAGTAACACTTGCCCATCTCCTTCTTCTACGAAGGAAAGTTGGCATTCCCCAAACAAAAACAATCAAACTACTGTTTTTCAAGGCTCATCTCTACAAAATAAGGAAAACTCATTGCAGAGTTTGAAATAGGAGAGCCCACTGCAAAAGACAAACACAAGCTACCTTCAAAAGATCATGCAGCCAGACCAATCCGACATCAAAGGATCCAGCATCATAAATAGGCCAAAGAAAGGTAACACCCCACCTTGCTCCTTCAGTTATGTTTCCTCTGCGTCAACTCTTTCTACAACTCTATCTTATAAAAAAAAGCATGTAATAAGTCGGTCACTATTGAAGATATAGCCTCTTGGTCTAACACAAAAAGTTTCACATCTTTTGCAAACAAGATAGGCTTCTGCTTTGAAAAGAATGATGACGTACAGCCTGTTCTTAATAACCTAGAATCCTTTATGGGTTGGTCAAAGAGAAGTTGTTAACAGGATTTTAGACATTCTGTTTTATTGTTTCTTCATTTCCTTCATCATGAAAATCTCAACTTGGAATATTTGTGGTGCAGCTAATTTACAAAGAAAAAAAAATATGATCTCTAATATATAAAAACAAAATAGATTTAATCTCCATCCAAGAAACAAAAACTTTTCTCACCCCCTTCGCCCTCAAAACTATTGGTGGAAATAGAATCACAAATTGGATTCAACTTCCCCCCAAGGGTTTCAAAGGTGGTATCATTGTGGGGTATAATAACCAGATTCTCTTATTGCTAAACTCCTCTATTCTAAACTTTTCGATAACGATTGACTTTAAAAATCTTGCTGATGACTACCTTTGGTCTTTCACTGGTATATATGGGGAACCAGGTTATGACAAATCCTCCTTCCTTGAGGAGTTAAATTGTCTCTTCACAAATTATAATCAGACACCCTGGATCCTTGGTGGAGACTTCAACCTTGTCACCCAGATCTCTGATAGGCACAACTCAAATCCTACTCCCTCTCCCATGTCTGTTGCTGACAAAAAATTCAGCCAGATGCTTACAAACTATTCTCTTATTGACCTTGTTCCTACAAATGCCTTATTCACATGGTCTAGGAAACAGTCTTTTGCCAGACTCGATCATTTCATTTGTTCAAACCTTTGGGAAGACAAGCATCCTCTCTCTTCTGTTTATATCTCCCACTGAACTATTTCTGACCACTTTCCTTTAATTCTCGAAACAGCCTCTTGCTCCTGGGGATCTCGTCCCTTTAGATTTGAAAACAACTGGCTTCCCATTGATAATTTTTCCAGATCTTGTCTTGAAACCTGGACACTTGCAAACACACAAACAACAAACATGGGTCTTCACATCTTAAACAATACAAAACATATCAAAAATCATATAAAAAATGGATGATTCAAAATCCCTCGGCCTTAACTGAAACTCAAAAAAACCTCGAAGACCAACTTCTCCATGTTGAAAAAGACCCATCAGCTGATCATGCTTTGATCCTATCTATTAAAGCTGACCTTGAACACATAAATAACAGAATTGATACTAAATGGAGACAAAGGGCCAAGATCACATGGCCTAAAGAAGGTGACAAAAATACAAAATTTTTCCATAAAATATGCAATCAAAAATTTAGAAATAACGCTATAACTCACCTTACGATAAATGGAAGACTCACATCTCATAAACAATCCATCATAACGCATATAAAAAACCACTTCAAAAAAATCTTCAACAATAATCACAACCCATCTGGTCTTAACAATCTTCAATGGAATTCAATTTGTCAAAATAAAATAAAAAATCCCCATGAACTCATTAAACCTTTCACTCTCAAGGAATTACAATCTGCTGTCTCTGACCTCGACAAAAATAAATCTCCTGGTCCTGATGGTCTAAATGCGGAATTCTACTTGGCAAACTGGAACCATTATAAACATGACTTTCTTGCTTTTCTTTCCGCCTTCCATGCAAGTTCAAACCCTCATAACATCATCAAATACATCAATAAAACCTTCATCTCGCTGATCAAAAAAAATAAACCAGAATTAATCACACATTTTAGACCTATCAGTTTCATAAACACCTCTTACAAAATCATTGCAAAAACATTAGCAAATAGGATCAAACCACTCATGGATGATATCATTCCTCTTAACCAATCTGCCTTTCTAAAAACAGAAGCATCCAAGATGCCTTTTTAATGGTTAATGAAACAATCCATCTCTGTCACACAAAAAAAAACCCTCCTTGCCATCAAACTGGACTTTGAAAAAGCTTTCGACTTTGTTAACTGGAACTGCCTGCTGTAGACACTCAAAGGTTTTGATTTTCCTGACAAATGGATCTCTTGGATCCATGCATGTATATCTACAAATCACTTCTCCACAATCATTAATGGCATTCCTTTTGGCTATTTCCATAATTCCAATGGACTTAGACAAGGGTACCCTCTCTCTCCTTACCTTTTCATCATTTTAACCACCATCCTCTCTCGCATATTCATTTGGGAATGCAAAATGGACTCATTTCGGCTCCTGATGTCTGCAAGGAAAACATTATTCAATTCGCTGATGACACCATCATTTTCTCCTCTCCAGATATATCCTCTGTTCAGAATATCTTTAGGATCATAGGTTGTTTCTCTTATATCTCTGGACTGAAAGTAAACATTCAAAAATCCTCCATTTTTGGGGTAAACATTCAACAATCCTCATTGGAGAACCTAAAAGACTTCCTAAAATGCAAAACAGAAGATTTCCCGATCAAATACCTGGGTCTCCCATTACCCCATATAACATTTCAAATGCTATTTGGAAACCCATAATTTCAAAAATAAACACAAAACTCACCAGCTGGGAAAACAACTTCCTAAATCTCTCGGGGAGGCTCACCCTGCTAAATAGTGTCATCACTCCTATAACAACCCACTTCTTAAGCTGTATACCCTTACCCTAAAAAACTAAATCCATTCTTGACAAAATCCAAAGAAATTTCCTTTGGAACAATGTCCAAAAATAAGATAAACCTGGGAAACACTATCATCTAGTTAATTGGAAAACGATTTATGCTCCACTTCATCAAGGAGGTTGGGGTATTATAAATATTGAAACACACTCTCTCTGCCTCATTGCAAAAATCATTGATTGTCTTACCCAAAAAAAAATCTGGACAAATCTCATCACAAATAAATACTACCATAACTCACCTCCTTGGCATCAAATCCAGCGAAAATCTACTTCCCCACTCTGGAAATTCATTAATAAAAACATAAAAACGATTTCACAAATCTTAATTACTCCTCCCCATTATCAAAAAAACATCTCCTTCTGGTCTGACCCATGGTATGAAAACAACTCTGTTGTAAACCTCAAAACAACTTGGTCAATTCCAAAAAAGCTCCTCAACCTAAAAATTGATAAAGCCCTTTCGCTCATTACTAGTAACAGATCAAACTCATTAAAAAGATGTATTCTTTCCCAGGTAAGTCAAAATGAACTCAGAAATCTCTCTAGTACTCTGGAAAACAACATCTCAAATAAAATCACCTGGAAATGGGGGAAAGAGTATTCGGTCAAACTTGCATACAATTTTCTCTCTTACATAGGTATCTCATCATCATCATCAAAGCTTTGGAAAAAAAATGGCCACAAAAATACAAAACTTTCTTATGGCTTCTTCTACAAAATAAACTTCTTACAGGTGAAAACATCTCAAGAAAGGGTTTCATTGGACCTTCTAGATGTGTCCTCTGTGAAAAACAATAGTGATTCGGTCAGCCACATCTTCTTTAAATGCACTTTCTCTCAAAAAATCTTTTCACATTACATGCGAAAATGCCTTCCTGATCTCCAGGAAGCCATTCTCCCCATCCAAATAACTCCTTCAAGACATTACAGAAATTTCAAAAGTAACGACCTTTTCATCACAATCTGCTGGAACATTTGGAAAGAAAGGAACAATAGAACTTTCAACAACATCAAAAAATTGGCAAAAATTATTATAACTCAAATAGATGTCGATCTTCATATCCTTACCAAACTGCAGGAAAAATAGCAGATGGTAGAATGGAAGATTCAGAAGAAGGTGAATCTGAAGCAGCATTTCTCTGCGATCTTAAAGCTATGGTAGACGACAAGGCTGGGGTCAGCTTAGTGTAGCAACTTCTGTGATTTCCTTTCTACATCAAGGACTGTTCAAATCTGGAGATCTCTAGGATGCAAAAACATTATATTTTGATAGGAGGTTTGTCTTCAGGGGTGCCTCCCCCCAGCTAGCTGAACTAAAACTCATTATGCTTCTGTTTCAGTTTTTTCTTCTGCTGTTTTTTTTTTCTTTCTCAAACTCTCTGTTGGTACTCCACATAAGCAGGTCTTCGCTTGCTTGATGTGTTTTTTTAATATATATCATTACTTTTCCTCAAAAAAAAATATTATCAATAACACCAATCACCAAGTTGGCTACATCCTCAAAGAGGATGAGATGATGACTAGAGGTTCGGCCAAAGAAGAAGACAAATCAATATTTGTACTAGCATGTTGTTGAAATCATCCAGAAAAGTGAGAGTTTAAGCTAAATATTGATGATACTTGGAGTAAGAATAAGGCATCCATAGTAGTGATGGTGGAAGGTGGATAGGTGGAAATGGAATCAACACCCAAGCAAACATTGTTGTTGAAGCGGAGTTCAAGGCAATTGAGTTAGCTGCTAATATTGCAACAGAAGGAAGATACAGGCAGTTCAGAATTGAAACAGATAGCTTGATTTTAGTAGAAATGTTGAAAAGCAAGCCAAAATACTATCTGATATATAGACAAAGGATTAGAAACATTCAATGGAACATTGAAAACTCCAACCTATGTGAGCTTTGAGGGAAGAAATGCAACACATTGGATGACAGCCTATCCAAATTCCACCAAAACATCATATTGGTCTTTCCAATTACAAAAGACCATCATATGAGATTAGGTAGTTGTTGAACCAATATATTTGTAATGTAAATAGTAATACTAAGTTTAGTACTATGTCAAACTTTTGTAGTTGTAATTTTAGTTTCATGACTTCCAAAAAAATATACTACTAAGTAAGCAAGTAATATCTACACCAAAACAAGGTAAAGGTAACAATTTTTCTATTCTGGAAGAAATCTTTATAAGTACATAATCATTTAGTGTGTCACTACTCCCCTTCACTCCTTGAGAGGTAATTTTGTCCTCAGAATCCCTCTCTAGAGAGGTAAGTAGGCTTGTATGATAGAAGATTATAAATCTATTACATATTGAATACTCACGTTCCTACCCATCTATAGATGGTGTAAGACTTGGTTATGTAGTATTTTTACATGAATCACTAGTCACTTTAAGTTATAACAAACTTTATCATTTTCATCATGCTCAGTTTTTTTTGAAAATTTAAATAGATAGTTTTTTAAGGTAGTCGATCTATTAATACAACACATAAATGAAAATTTCTAATTTCACATTGTACATAACAAGGAAGAGGTTGTTGCGATGTAACCACTTTGGTTTAGCCACTATGGTAGTTGGGATAACACTGTCATTCATGTTGTCGATGATATTTGAAATATATATTTATTGTTGAACCTTCCACAACTCCACTTTTAGAAGACAACAACAAGAGGAGCAATATATATAGAAGAAAAATCCTAAAATTTTTGAAGTCCATATATATATATATATATATATATATATATATATATATATATATATATATATATATATATATATATATATATATATATATATATATATATATATATATATAAGGTCATAAGGCATGCACTCAAATAAAGAAGTCCAGAAGCCCTATAATACATGGTTATAATATAGAATATTCAAATGGTTATAGAACACATATAAGTACCCTAAGTCTCTATTACATTTAAATAATTTTCTAAGCACACGGTCTAAGCATATAATTATCTAGGGTTTACATGGCTACTTTTTCATCATACTAGTTGTGTGCATGAGTGAGGAGTGACAATTGTTTATAGGTGTGACATCATCATGTAAAAACCCAATATTTGCAAACCAAAATTTTCACTATAGGGTGTCACCTATAAAAAAATTTACTAATTAAAATGAGATTCTTCCAAAGAGTGTTTCTTTGAACACTTATAAGGTGATAACTAGTGTTTATTATTGATCAAAACATATTGGAACTTGATAGTTATCCAACTCCTCTAGCATATTGCAAAAAAAGAGTTCAAAATTTGAGGCTTCTCATTAGCATAATCAACATCATCCAAGTAGGATCAGATAGTGGCAAAATGCTAACACCTCAAGTGGGTTGGAAGTAATCATTCTAGAGTCCTCACTCCAGTCACCTTCCTAAGCACTCACTATACTTATTATTTGTACAGTTGTTTTAGATCCCCAAATATATGGATGTACCCTTTTTTGATTTACAAGGGAACCACTCCCGCACGAGCGCCACTTTTGTGACCCCCGCAGGCAGCGTAAACCCTCGGAACCAGCCGTGTCCTAAGGGGGGCACCACGGCACGCTCAGTAACTTGGGGCCTTTAATTGCACCCTGGGGATTTCACCGAGGGTCGAACCCGCGTCCTATGGATGTACCCTTATACCTATGAAGTATGAGATTGAAATGACCAAATTATTTCTAGAAGTCAGGACATAATATCAATAGAAAAATTAGTGATATATGTTCAAAATAAGATATGATCAAAGTTTGACAAACTTCTAAGTTATTGTCTAATTTATAGAATTATTTTTTCACATTCAAATAATGCAAAAATTAATTTGATGAACAACTAGATCCATATCTTAAACATCGATAGAGATCATGAGTCAAAATTTATAAGAAATTGTATTTTTAGGAATTTCTAACATCTAGAGTATTTATATTAATTATTTGGATATGATTGGACATTAACTCAATATTCACAAATATAGATAAATATAAAACATATATATGAGGTTTAAAACTAATGAATAGTTTTAAGGATAAATAGTTGTGGTGTACTTCTACTATTAAAATTGGTCTTTAATAATGGTCGAGGAATTATTTATGCATCTTCCAAGTTAATTCATAAAAATAGGTAACTAAAGAAAAGACTTGATTTTTAGGATTTTGGCATTGCATGTCTTTTGGGCGATACAAAATTCCATGAGAACCTACTTCATTAAAAATCAATTTTCATTTTATAAAACTAATTGGTTGCCATGTTTTGGAGAGATCTGCAGACGTGTTTAGTTGATTTGGAAAGGGTTTATGTGAATGCACCCACACACACACATTCAGATGAATGTGAATAGTTGACTAAAAAGGGTTTATGTGAATGCATATGAGTTCTCATTGTAGATACCAAGGTAAAGCTCAAGGGAATTGATGGGATGTATGGTGTGCCCATTTTTACATCTAGTGAAGTGGTAATGTAGCTATGTGACATCAATATGAAGTCGAAGGGACAAAAAACGCATGATGTAGTGAATAAATGAGGGAGAGTGACCTTGCAACATGTCTCCTCAGAATTTGTGTTGGGAGATGCTCAGGACTAGATACGATGGCTTGCTAAAACAATGTGAGAATAATGTGGCACAAGTAATGGAATAATAAAGACGATGCTTTTTCATGACGGAGATTATGCTTATAAGCCAAAGTGTTTATTATGTTATGTTAGATAAAATGTAATATGTACGGTGGAAACCTTAATGAGACTTGGCTTATGTATAGAGGTTGTGAAGTACCATAGATTTGAAGTAACACCTAATTTCCTAATGTTGGGATGTTACACACTCACCCTCTCTTCCCTATTGTTGTGATTTCAGGGACGAAATCCTCTTTAAGGGGTAGAGTGTTGTAATAGATTGAATTTTAGGGTCCTTCTTGCAATTTACCCATTTTCAAGCTTTTATTTTCTTTCAAGTCCTTTTGGACAATTTTCCTAAATTTCCCCATCTTGTGTCTCCTTTTTGGCCTCAATGTGGAATTTGAGCCTTACTTGAGGATGTAAAACATACTTACCCACATTCATGCCAATGAATGGGGTTTTGCACAAAAATAACAATTAATGTGATACTTGGGGAATAATAATGCAATAAGACCATTAATGAGAGATAATTAGTGGATAATGTTAATTTGGAGCTATTATATCTTTTTGGATAAGACATGAGCAATAATGTGTATTTGAATTAAGTTATGAGAATAATTAACCCCTTCACTTTCTCTCTCCTCTAAATGGACCATCATACATTAATGAGAGGATAATATGGTGGGATATGACTCTTAATATTAATGTGTGATGTCTATCTCAAATTTCACCCTAATATGCATTAGAAGATTCTCTTTATATTAACTCACTCTTTTTATGCATTAATATATGCATTAATAAACAATATAATAATTAAGGGACAAAGTTTGTGATTTATGAGAAACTAAATACATAGCATTGATCTAGACAACGTAATTAACCTATGGTTAAAATTTGGTGTCTTTTGGACTTCGTTTGACCCTCCAAATGTATTTATTAAGTTTCAAATAAAGTGTGACATTGCATTGTATAGAAATCATTTAAATGACGAATAACTCTAAAGTCTATTCGATTTATGTGTCATGCGTGCCAGACCAGTGTGGTCCACTGATCCAATAGCATGTGAGTGACCCGGCCCACATCCAACGGCCAGCATCCCATCTTCAACCTCCAGCCGCTTCGTGAACAGTGAACCTCGACTCCTTGGCTTCTTCTCCCTCGCTTCTTGGTCTTTTTGTTGCCAAACGATTCACCTCTTCACGACTCTTCATTCAATCCATTACTCATCCACTCCCATGCACTGTGGCCGAAACACCCAACGGTGCCAGCCATGACCTCTCCACCCTCTTGTCGTCTCGGCTCATCGCACCTCCACACCTATATATAACACATCCCACACCTCCGTCGGCCCCCGTGCGAGCTTCCTCCAGTGCCAATTTGTCTAGATAGCTCCCTATTAGCTTCCGAGACCTCCGCCTCTCCTCAGACCTTATGGCGCTCCTCCAAGGATCTAGGCAGCACCATCAGATGAATTAATGCCACGGGTGAGTTTGGGTTCTCTTCCTCTTCATTTCTAGTATCTGAACTCGCATTTTGGTCAAGAGATGCAGAAACGCCCAAATGGTGCAAGCATCTCTCACGCGGCCATGGCTGGTGTGCGAAGAGGAAGATAGCTTGCGACGGATTTATGTTGTTACCCTCGCTCGCCCTTTGTTTCGCATTTTTTTTCGAGGTCAGTAAAGTCTTTTCACCGTTTCTTCTCTCACCCTTGACCGATGACCACGCGGACGCGGACCGTTGATTGGTCCATGTGCAATTGTCCCTAGTCAGCATGGTCTGGCCTACATGGCCCTCTCTCTCGCTTGCTTTTGGCCTAAGTGGCAATTTCCTAATTTCTTATTGGCTTGATTTGTTTAATTCATTATAAATCGGTCCTTGCTCAGAAAAGCACAAATAAATAGTAATTGGAAAGTATTTTTTGAGTAGAATCTGATTTTGTGGTTTTTGAGACAAGTTTATGATTCCTTTTTCAAAGTTTTCTTTGGATACCAATTCAATTATATAAAATGTTCCAAAAATGATAATTAATTCATTTAAACTCCAAATTGGGAAATTAAATAAGTTTTCTTAATCAGTGAAACTCAACTAAGATTTTGGTTCAGGTCTTGAGTCCTAAATCGATGATTTGCAAACAAGGTCTAAAATGGGTATTTTCTTGTACTTTATGCTTTATAAATACTAATTCATGTGAAATAATTGTACTAGGGAAAAGTGGAATTGGATACGATCTAATCAGTGATAATGATGGGATTGAATCTAAAATAAGGTATGTGACACCTATTTATGTGGATTGTCTGAATGTGAGATCTATGTGCAAATAATCCTATTCTTTAGTTGGGCTTTTACCCAATCCCTAATTTCCTAATGAGGCAATTGCTAGCATTGGAATCTCTCTCTATTGCCTATGTTGGTTCATCTACTGGAAATGCTTGGATTTGCTATTGCCAATGTTGGCTCATTATTTGATTTACCTCATGGGTTTTATTCCCATTTACTATGATGCAATGTTATTTATATTTTTACTACTAGCAAGTGAATTATTCAGCATGATGTATTTATTGGCCAAATGACAATGTAGTGTATATGAGTACAAACCACCCATAGAGGGCATGATCCCTAGATGGATATGACCACTCCCCTCCTATTATATTTTGGGGAATGTGACCACTCTCCCCCGAAGGATGTGACCACTCCCTTCGTATTATAAATTTGTAGGTGTTCGAGAATGTGACCACTCTCGCTTACCTATTGGTGTAGGTCCGGTAGGTGCCTCACCCTGCATTGGTATGATTTTGTGTCATAATATTATTCATGCTATGTTTATTATTGTGGTGGATTAATTATGGTATATTTCTCTT